>OX578152.1:73091179-73453679 GCA_951213105.1 Amaurobius ferox | reverse complement strand
TGGATGTGGTTCAAAGGTCGAACATAACGAAAGTCCTACAGCAGAAGAAGCCCTGGAGGGTATTGTTACTGTTCAGCGGTGGTCTGAAGGGCAGAAAGACACGACACCATCAGTAAAATTAATCTAATTATCTTCCATAAAAGAGAAATTATGAACAAACAATAAAAATCAATCATGCATAAAGCATTGATTGAGAAACACTTTCCAACTGAAATGCAATTTTATTTAAACATCTCTAAAATGCGATACATTCAGCTTATTTTAAATTTTCACAGTACTACTATAATTATATTTGAAAACTTAAAACTTCAGGGAAAAAATGAACTTTATTCAAATGACATCATCGAAATATAAGTCATCTGGCTCTCTATGTAAAAGCAATGAATATTTCATTCATATCACTTTTAATCCAAACCGAAGAGCTAAATAATTTAGCATGAAAAAAAAATCAACAATTCTTATACAACTCATCTTACAATCAATCACTTGTTTACATTCCGCAACCATTAAAATTAGGCTTCGTCTTAGAAATAATCAAAGTTTTAATCAACTTTAAAAATCTTAGAAATAATCAATGTTTGATGTTCATTTAAACTAAAATATATTGTAATTGCGTTGGCACAAAATATAGATGCAGAGAAAATAGGCAAATTTAAAGCGGTTTTAGGACACACTAAATATAAATTTAAAAGAACTTAGCAACACTAAATATAAATTTAAAAGAACTTAGAAAATCACGGTTTTTACTCTAAAAAAAAAATGGATGCCATATTTTATTTTGAAGTAAGTCACAGGATCTCTTCATATTATATGGGTGTTATTATTATTTTAATTTTATTTAAAAAACTACCGAACATATTTTGCTGAAAATTTTTTTATACATTTTTTGGGATAATTTGAATATTTCCTAAAACTTCTGAAGCAATTTGAGAATTTTAACTTCGCTTAAAAAATGCTTGAAAAATTAGTTCCTACAGGATTCAATGTATTTCATATTTTCAACCCGGGTTCAATCCAAAACTAATTGGGTGATATTATTCATTTACATTCTCATATGTCCCACGGTCTGTATCAACAATATACTAAAATTTCATTTTGATTTTTACGGCAGTTATTGTGCTGACAGACAGACAGACAGAATGTACAAAGTCAGATACACTTTTCAACTATATTGTAAAGTGTTAAAATGGAACTTCATATAAAAACTTTAAAAATATAAAAGACAACTAAGTTGTTTTGCAAAAAAGTCTTTAATATTAACAAATTAATATTAACAAAATTTTTGTAAAAAAGGTCTTTAATTATAACACCATCTATGATGTACATTAAATTACAACTTTAAATTACAACATTAAATTACAAATCCAGAGAGGTTTCGGACGTCACTACGTTCTTCATCAATGTCAACGTGAATTGTTTTAATGTTGTAATTTTAATGCACGTCATACATGGTGTTAATATTAAAGATCTTTTTTACCAAACAACTTGGTTGCCTTTACTATATCTTTTAAAGTTTTTGCTAAATTGGCGTGTTTTCATATTTTTTTTATTCATATAAACGACCTAAAATGACAGACTCTAATATATGGCTTCGGCAACACCGCAAAAGCTAAAATGCATACAAGTACAATACTGATTGTACGTACAGTGATTTGCCATGTGAATGCGGTCCTTAATTACCAGAAAAATAATAATAATAAAGTCTTTAAAATTCTGATTTTTTAATTTTACAAATGTTTTTTCTGCTCAAGTAATGTCATGAGTAAACATATCATATTCAAACCGGAGGTTAAAATCCTTGTGACTAGGGACTCCACAACGATGTATATTGACTGCGTTTTTTTACAAATGTGTTTGTTTAACATACAACTAAATGTGGATCATAATATATAGTATTTATACCGTAGTTAAACAGTCAGCTATCTTTTAACACTAAAAGAGGAGCATTAAAATAGAACTTTTCGTTTATAACAATGCTACCCTTATAACACGGGTGGTTTGATGACTTTGCAAACTTGAGTTGTGGGTTGGTTCACCGTATTAAAATATGTTTTTGTTTACTTTTAAATATTTAAGTTCAAAAAGTTTTGATTTACATTAATATAGTTTTAAGCGTAAAATTCACTGATTGAAATTTACTTTCAATAATAGTTTATTAGTTTTTAAAAAAATCCTATGAAATATAAATTGTAATTTTTCCTCTGCAAAGAAAAGTAGTGTTATAATCCCTATGTAAGAATTTGTTCAAATGTAATTCTAAATAAAAAAAAAATGCGTACGTTTGTAAACGAAGAAAGCAAGAAAGTACATGGCAGCATGAGAA
This sequence comes from Amaurobius ferox, assembly GCA_951213105.1. Taxonomy (NCBI): domain Eukaryota; kingdom Metazoa; phylum Arthropoda; class Arachnida; order Araneae; family Amaurobiidae; genus Amaurobius; species Amaurobius ferox. The sequence continues at coordinate 73,451,356 of OX578152.1, read as the reverse complement.
TGCTGAAATAAGCATTAAAATATATTCACGTGCCATTTCTTTATACTGTTGCAACAATCAAATATAATTGGAAATATACAAATTTGAAAAGACAAATTAAGATCGATAACACAAGAAATTAAGATTATAAATTTACCTACAATCTAATTTTATCCCGTGGGAGAAACAGACAAAACGTATTTAACTGTATAATATCCTCCATTTATTAAATTCATTTATCTGCTATTTTATTATTATTTAGAATGAATAGAATTAAAAGGTCTCCTTCTATCAACTTACAAGCAGTTTTTGCTCATTTTGTAGAAAAATGTAAGGCAGGTAAATTTATGGTTTCTATTCAGTTGTTCTATACAGGAGCATTGTCATACATCCTTAAGTATTATTCAAGCCCCTTTTTCAAAAAGCGTAGAAAAGTCAGTTCATGGACATTGAATTATACTGTCGCAGGATAGAGATATCCAATTCTACAAATGATCCATTATGTTATTTTTTTTAAAGTGCAAGGAGGGTTGGTTAATGGTATTATTGACATCATTACATCCCAAGTTATACCCCCATAAGGAGCATCCCAATATAGTACTCCCCATGGTATTGAGTACCTCCATAAGTAACACCCCAGTCTAATTAAAAAAATATAGTTGAAACATGTGGTTCATGACCACCACCAACTTTTACACCAGAGCCATGGATATACCTATATTACACATATCCCTTTTTTAAAGAGTAGAGCACGTCTGTTGCTGGCCACTATTGATTCCACTACTTGGGGTATTACAATACACGACATAAATAGGATTCTATACCATTTTTTTTCTAAAGTTATAAGGACTGTTCAGGGCCAGTATATGTACTGTAGGTAACATTTTTAGCCCATTAAAACAATGTGCAATTGAAAGTCGATTGATCGCCAATATTACGTTATTCTATTCGTAGACATTGCCATGTACACATAAAAAATCCATCCTTTTAAGAAGTGTAGTGAAAGTTTATTTATGGTCACCATTAACTTCTTCCTTAGAGTAAAGTATTAAAAGTGTGCTCTACGGAACCCTTCGCTTTCCGTAACATGACATTTTTGTCAAAATATTCTTAAATTTCTAAAAAAAGCATAAAATCCAAATGCATAATTTAGATCACAGGATTTTTCTCTCCTTTTCGCCATCAAATTGAATTTCAATAGGGTTCCGCGACCAAAAAAATTTGAAAAGCAGTATTCTAGACTTCTAGAGCATTGGTATACACTTTTACATTGATATACACTGTAGAGCATTAATATACCCTCATTTTAGAGCATTAATATACACATATGGACGGTATATAATTTTTTCAGAAATTGTAAATAGGTTAGTTGGTGGCCACGGTTGAGTACTATTGAGTACTGTTGAGTACAGGCTACTATTGAGTACCAGTGTTGAGTACTGTTGAGGAATCTTGATATGATACTCCATAAGTAGAATTCTAGCCCATGTTTTTGAAAAGTGTAATGCAGGTCGACTACTAACTAACTTTTTCATCTATATAATATGCAATGAACTCTTTGTCTGACAGAGTGAGTGAGAGGGTGATGTATCAAAAATTATCGAACGCAAACACAAGAGCTAGAATTTTGGGGTTTATTTTAGTCATTTGATCCGTCTCAGCTTCGAGACCAAAGGAAAAACCTAAAATTTCGAAAATTCGAACTAGGGGGTGACAGTGCAAAGGGATAATAATAATATTAAAAATGATAATATAATAACAATATTAATAATAATAAAATAAAATATAAAAACTCAAAACTATTTTATTGTTATTCGATACATTTCAGTTTCTAAATCAACAACAACAACAAAAAAATCGGATATTACGGAAATTCAAATTGCTGTAGACAATGCAAAGGGATAATTAAAATATGCCAAACAACTTATCAAATGATCGGGCACTTTGAAAATCTCGGTTTTGGTCTCATTCGATCCGCCTCAGCTTCCATATTAACGAAAAAAAAAATCAAAAATTCGAATTAGGGATGACTACATAAAGGGATTTAAAAAAATTGCACCAATTGGCCTATAAAAATGTGTACATTTCTATTTCGGTACTTCAATTTGAAACGGTTTTTGATAAAAAGTTTTGTGTGTAGTTGTCACATCTTGTGATCACTAGCCATTAAGAACGCGTGAAGCACGAGTAAAATGATTAATTATAATTTTTCGAAAAAAAAAACACTTCATAGGCAATAAATCACTGATATTACTGATAACTTATTATACATATTGCAACCATTATATGTTTTGAAAGATGTTTAAGACCTCGGAAACATTTCTAACAAGTTGCAAGCGCGAAGTTCAAACAACTGGAGAAACTTCCAGAATGCTAATTAGCTGTTGCAAATTTATTATTTGGTGGCAACAATAAAACACAAAAATGAATAACTGGAAGATGAAGAAACATTTCGAAATCAAAGCTCAGCTTTCTGCCAAATATTTTCTGTCAGTAAACGCTAAGGATGTTTTCAACTCAACTCTTTCGAATCATTCATCAGTGATTTCCGATGCGGCTTTGAAAGGTTTTCGCAGCTTTGGAATGAATAAGATTAATGGTTATGCATCGCAGCATCCGATTATCTGTAGGTTTTTGTTTGTTGTCTTTTGTTTGTTTTCCATGTTGTTCCGATATTGATGTTTTTCTGAATTTGGGAATTTTATTTCAATCAAGACACCACACTTTTGCTTTCTTATACTTAGTATTAAGAAAGTATTATTTTCGCAAAAATTTTCGATTTCCAAATTTTGTTGCAAATATATATTTTAAGACCTCCTGAATGCGTTTTGACTATTTTTGGAGTGATGTTTGTCTGTCTGTCTGTTTGATGTCTGTAGTCAATTTGTGTACACGATAGCGGCTACAAATATTATAGCGGATGTCCACGATACTTTATATCCGGCTTTGTTATAAAAAAATCTAGAATTAGATAGAATTTTTAACATTTGGACAGAAGCTTTGAATTTCATTTAAAATTCATGTTTTTTTAACATGGCAGCATTGGACAAAAAATGTGACATAATTATGCATAAAAGGGTTTATTCATCGCCCAATAATCACGAGACTTAATTGTTGTGAAATGCAGCCACGATACAATTTTTTTGCTCGTGACGTCATTAGCCCCCTTGGGGGTAAGTTACCCTCCCTTGGGGGTACATTATCAAGTATGGTGTTAATCGAAAAAAATTTCAAGACCTTTAAAGTAGAGGGTGATGCACTATAGTTGTAATCATTTCAACCCACAATACCGATTTTTCGAAATTTTTCTTGTAAAATTTGAAAAAAAATAAATTTTGGTATCAGAAAGTCGAGTGGAGTCACACTGCAGTTAATATTTTATAACAAAAATATAGCAGCGAAGTGTGAAGGTAATCTAGGGAGACATTGTCTACCCAAACATCCCTCTACTAAGTAACTTTCTTTCCAATCGTCCATCGTTTTAAAAAAATGTATAAAATATATCGAATAAATGTATAATTAAAGTGAGAGTTACTTGATACCTGGTTGGTTAGGTAGACGCTGTCTCCCCAAATTCCTTTCGCGTTTCACCACTGCAAAAATATCTGATGTAAATAGAGCATGACAGAGTTCTGAAATTTCGAAATTTTACTCTTCACGGTCCTGCTGTACCAGTGATCGAATTAGGACACAGCCTGAAGACATTTATGAATGTAGAATCTGAGTCCGGCCCGGCCTGAAAACAAATCAAGACTCAGTTCGGCCGGCTCAAAATGATGATAATCTAAATGCGTCCAAAACATGCATTTGTGCAACTTTTGCAGAAATAATTATGGGAAAGTTGGTTTTTTTAAACATGTTTCTTTGCAAAAGTAGCAAATTTATTTCATGTATTGAATTAAATCTTATTTATAAAATTTAATCTCTGCATATGTCCAGACCGGCCCAATTCCAGTTTTTTTAAACTGATCCCGATCCCAGATTTTTAAAACTAATCCCAATCCCAGTTTTTTTAAACTGATTCCGATCCCAGATTTTCAAAACTAATCCCAATCCCAGTTTTTTTAAACTAATCTCAATCCCAGTTTTAAAACGAATCCAGATCCCAGTTTTTCAAAACAAATCCCGATCCCAGTTTTTTAAAACTAATTCTGATTTTGGTTCGAAACCGTTTCAGAAAAATTAGATTCGACCCGACCTACGAGCTCGGATTGGCCCAGGACTGGAGATTAGGCAGGTCTCTATCATTTTTCTTTTAGAGGGTTATTTATAAACATTGTGTAGAAGTTAGAGATCTGCATGTGAAAAAACTTCAGTTTTTTACTCTGCCCGGTCGGAATATATCAATGTTCGAACCTAGTACTCGCCAGAAAAGAAAAGTATTAAATGTAGAACCAGAGTCTGGCCCGGCCTAAATATATCGAGTCGCTGCCCAGTTTCTTACAAGACAATGTTTATGTAAATATATTGTAAAAAAATAACCAAAGTGCTGGTGTCTTAGATTACTCCTCGAAGGAAACAACTGAGTTTGAACAATTTTTATGCTCAGAACAAAAGGAAAAGAAATCAATCGACAGACATGTTGTCGAATCGACAGAATTATTGTAGGCACTCTATTCAATCTAATTTAAAAAATTTCAAACATCGGATACGTTTTGCCTGAATGTTTGAAAAAGAATCCCGAAATGAAAGAAATAAATCTCATGGATATCAAGCATATTCAATATTTTCATGATGTCTCAGTCATCCAGTATAATCATATTTAATATTTTAATGATGGCTTAGTCATCCTACACAAGCATATTGAATATTTTAATGATGGCTTAGTCATCCAGTATAATCATATTTAATATTTTTATGATGGCTCAGTCATCCAGCACAAGCATATTCAATATTTTAATAATGGCTCAGTTATCCAGCATAATCATATTTAATATTTTAATGATGGATCAGTCATGCAGCACAAGCATATTCAATACTTTAATAATGGCGCAGTTATCCAGTATAATCATATTTAATATTTTAATGATGGATCAGTCATCCAGCACAAGCATATTCAATATTTTAATAATGGCTCAGTCATCCAGTATAATTATATTTAATATTTTAATGATGGCTCAGTCATCCAGCACAAGCATATTCAATATTTTAATAATGGCTCAGTTATCCAGTATAATCATATTTAATATTTTAATGATGGATCAGTCATCCAGCACAAGCATATTCAATATTTTAATAATGGCTCAGTTATCCAGTATAATCATATTTAATATTTTAATGATGGATCAGTAATTCAGCACAAGTATATTCAAGATTTTAATAATGTCTCAGTCTTCCAGTATAATCATATTTAATATTTTAATGATGGCTCAGCCATCCAGCACACGCATATTTAATATTTTAATAATGGCTCAGTTGTCCAGTATAAACATATTTTATTTTTTAACGATAGTTCAGTCGTAAAGTACAGGTGTTTTCTTAATCTTCGGCATAGCACAGTGATTAAGCTAAATGGAACTTATTTTAACAAAAGCTGCGAAAAATTACCCTGCGATGTAATCAGAGGAACAGACAAAATTTTACTTGCAAGATTATAGGCCTTCAACAGCTAACTGAAAAGCAAACTATAACACCAACTGATTAACCAAACTTTGAAAAGAATGTGAATATGGTTAAATTCAGATTTTGTTCAAAAAGAATAAAATTGAGTGAGCAATAATATACCAAGAAGTTCGTTTCAAGAATAAATGTACAGCTGCCGGAAACAGAGAAAACCATTATTTTGTGGGAATCAATAAAAAACAAGTCAGCTTTCAAAGAATGTCAAATGACACAACTTTCTTTCGAACACACATCTATCAAAATGCCCAAACTCTTTTTATCATTTACCTGCTAAAGTCTTCAAACCAGGTCAGTGAGTTATTTGCACTATGACGGAAATTGGTGGATTGGAAATATTTGCGAATATTCAACTGTAGTGCATAATGCGTTGACCAATTTCGTTCATCCTCAAGGAATATGTGGTTTTCCTCTACGTCTTAATCGCCAGACATATTGCAAGACTATCTAATGGATACAAGGACACAAGGAGAGAATACACAATTTACCATTGTATATGGAGTATTTCAAAGATATTACACAACTAAATACACTCTGTTGCAAAAAATATATGCACTCCGCGAAACTCTGCATGCAAATATCGATTTAAGAGTTATGCAAATGATCAAACTGTCAGCGCCAATGATATTATAGGGCTCATACGACACTTATAAAAATGACGCATCGTGCAGTGTTTAAAACGACTGGTGTTATGTACAAAGACCTGACCTTTAAGACGTGTTCACGGCGTTAGAAATAATTGCCGGATTTAGAGAGAGGCCGCATCATAGGCCTAGGGTAATCTGGTTGTTCCAATAGTCGCAATCTTGGTCGGAGCCATATGGCAGTTGCTTGGTGTTGGCAACAGTGGATCAAAAAAGTCACATGTAACCGTCGCAGAGGCTCAAGATACCCCAGACAAACAACTGCTCAAAAGTATTGTGCAGTCTGGGGAGAACACACACCCACTTTAATGGCGTCACTATAAACTATTCGAGGGTATTTGACATCTTCCGTGCATCCTACATCAGGGGATGCGACTGGTAGAAGGTGAGATTAGATGTCGACGTCCATTAAGGCCCCTACTGTTGACTCTTTAACATAGGAAGAGCTGTTTGGATTAGTGCCGAGCTCGGTCAGCTCTGACAGTGTTCGATTAGAGGCATGTTGCCTTTAGTAACGAATCCTGCTTCTCTTTTAGTGGTGATGACCGCCGCACACGTGTCTAGAGAAGTACTGGCTTGCGTCCTGATCCCGTATTTGTTGTCGAGCGGCAAACGGTCATCACACGTGATGTGACAGTCTGGAGATCCATCTCGTAAGACAGCTGATATCCTCTAGTTGTGCGTCAAGCCAATCTCCTCTAGTTCCGCTGCAAGCCGATCTGAAGATTCGCTTGAACATTGACGATATTCTGCACGATTGACGACTTTCCCAAAATTGTTCTGGGCATGCTATTAAGCCGCTCAGGTTCCCTTTGCAACAATGCAACGCTCGATCACACACTGCACGATATTCTCCACAATGTCTTTGAGGATTTAAAATACCCTTTTATGACCATCCAGGTTCCCAGACCCATCATCAATAGAACATGTCTGGAACGTACTGGGACGATAAATGCAGCCTTCTCAAATTACCACGAAATTAGCTGATAAGTTGTAATATTTGTGGTAGAATCTTCCGCAGAGGAACATAAGTAACTTAATCGACTCTTCGCTTCACTGAAAATCGGTTTTTATAGTTGCCAGGAGAGGATTTACTGCTTGCTAAAATAGTATCTTCTTGTTGCCACCATTTCTAATTAAAATGTGTTTTACTCCCAAATTCTAATAAAAAAAACTTGCATATCTCTTCAAATGAAACATGCATGCTGAGTTTCATGGCACTATCTCAATTTCTTATGGGGGCACATATGTTTTTGCAGAATGATTTCAATTATGAACGAATCTAGTGATTCCAATTTAAGAAATGCTTTAATTAATTTAGACTATCAATGTATGCAATTTTTGAAATGTTTTAGTAAAAATGTACAAAATGTAATATTTTATACCTACTCCCCAGAAAAATTTTCAATTATAAAATATATTATCCATTGCCCAATTAGTCAAACAAAAAAGTTCCATTGGCAAAATTGGTCCAATTGGCGCCAAATTTTCCCAAGATACAATAATTAAAATTTTTAACATATAATTAAGGACTCAATAAAACTTTTACCTGAAATAAGTATGCATGTAAGTTTTCTAATGAAGATTTTAATTAACGAAATTCATTTATGTAAGACTTTTGAAATTAATGTTCTTGCCAGTTTATCAAGAAAAGGTAAAGTGGTTTAGATCCTATAATTTTGAAAATATTTTCACTTCTAATTTTGGTGTTCTATTTTCACTTTTTAATTATTAGAAGATCGGTTTTTCAAAACAACTTTAAATTAAGAAGGAACAATTTGCTAATTCTGAACTTCCATTGTAAAGGGCACATATAAAAAGTTACATTTTGTACCTTTTTCACTAGAACGTGTTACGTGACCAAGACTGTCATACTCTGAAAGTCCATCTTATTTAAAACATTTCTTAAATTAGAACTGTGCGTCTGTGACGAATCGTTTAAAAATATTGAGCCGAGCAATCTTTTTAAAACACATTGTATATTACTATACTAATCATCAATGGGTTACTAATCATTAAGATTGATGCAGTCACTATGGGCCAATACATGGTATCGCACTTCTTGAGAAAAATTCATCACTCAAATATTCGTGTCTTTCATAGAAAGACATCAAAATGAAAATGAGTTTCTAATATAGATACAATTAAGCAGGCAATGTACAATGCAGCAATTAAACAGAAATACACAATGCAGTGTATCTGAACCACAATATCACTTATTTACATATGCTAATACTATATATTACTGTAAAAGTGATTAATCGAAGATTATGCATAATCGCCGGTTATTATGCATAATCACCTATCATCTTGATAAGTTTGATAAATTTCACTAAATTTATCACTTTTACTGGCAATTTTGCATAATTCACAAACGAAGTTTAAATTTGATAAATATGCCAGAATGTCTCACTTTTACTGGCGATTATGTGTAATTCCCAAATGAACTGGAGAGTTTGATAAATATTACTGAATATTGTTACGAACGTCTAAAATGACCTCCTCAAGGGAGTCTCTTTTGAAAACCAGACGTTGCAAACACTATAGGCAACATTTCCTATGACTTGAATCTAGGGTTGCCATGTACTGAAGTTCGGAGAGGTTCCAAAGTTGACGGTTTATCGCCAATTTGGCGATATTTTGCGAGTTTTCGAAGGTTTGAGAAACACATCAAAATAATGAATAATCTAAGAGATATGAGAGGTTTCAACCAGTTTCTATAGAGTCTACAAAATGAGCCATCACTCAATTGGAGCGGAGTTCACGCGATTCGAGCTACATTGAACTGTGACATAGTAAGTTATTTTAGAATATTATCTGCTGTTTTGTGAAATTAGTGGAGCATGTAATTGCTTTTTTTCTGCATCTGATAGTCGTTCAGCGATTATGTAAGATAGTCATCCAGCTGTTTTACTGTATATTAATCCTGTTTATGCAATGTTTGTAAATAAACATGTTAGTTATCCAGAAATTTGGACTCATTCTTGTGTTCTGAGTGTGCATCTACGATTCCAGAGGATAAGTGAGAATATACAGTAAAACAGCTCGATAACTATTTTAGAAGATCACTGAAAAACTGTTAGATTCAGTAAAATAGCAATCAAATGCTTCACTAAATTCACAAAACAGCAGATATTCTAAAAAAAATCACGTATGTCAGAATTCAATGTAGTTTGTATCGCGTGAACTCCGCTCCAATGATGACTCCTTTTATAGACTCTTTATAGAAACTTTTAGAAATCTCTCATATTTCATGGAATGTTTCGTTATTTCGACGTTTTCCTCAAACTTTCAAAATGTCACCGTATTTCCCCAAATTGGCGATATATCGCCAAATCTGGAAACCCCTTAGAACTTAAGCCCATGGCAACCCTAGATTCACGTCATAGGAAGGTTTGCCTGTACAGGTGTTTTTTCCGTCTGTTTTTTTAATAGAGACTCCATTATGTATCAAATGGAATATTTATCAAATTTACCATCCTAGACTGGCGATTATGCATAATCTCTGGTAAATTTAATTAAGTACGATTTATCATATTTCCCATTATCATATTTACCACTACGAACTGGGGAGTAGACATAATCATCGGTAAATGCGACTAATTCGCAATATATGAAATAAATTTATCAAACTTGCCAAAATGATTGGTGATTATGCATAATAACCGGCGATTATGCATAACCACCGGATATATCACTTTTAACGTAACATATATAATTACCATATGTAAATAAGTGATATTGTGGTACAGATACACTGCATTGTAACATATACATTACACACACACACACATATATATATAGTATATATATATATATATATATATATATATATATATATATATATATATATATATATATATATATATATATTATTCTTATTGTGTAATTTCTTTTAAGCATCCAATTTATAATTCTATAAATGCTGGGAACCTTTTCAAGTTCAATCATTTATTGCCTATCGGTGATTTGAGTGTTTCAAAGACTTTTAAACACAACAAGCCTATTGGTAGATCTGTTTTTAATTATAATGAAATTTCTCAATCTCTTTTAATAGATAATGATTCTATGTCTGAAGTAGATAATGAATGTATTTGTAAAGTAAACAGATATGAAAAATTTCTAAATTCACACTTGGGGCATATAGTTACAGGAGACTTAGCCATTGTTGAAAACGACACGTTAAGAACTAGTAAGTCATATGGCACTAAATTCAGATTTGCTCGTAATAAATCATTTAAAGTTTTAAAATTCAATAAATCTTGACCTTGATAAATATATTTATAAATTAGCTTCTAAATATGCTCTACCTTCAGAGGCATTAAATATGTCGAAATTTACTTAATTAGAATTTATCAAAAATGCTATTAGTAGACTTAAATTGTCTAGATCTATATATAATATTGATAATATAAAATACTCCATTAATGATTTACAAAGATCTTTTGTTATTATTTATGTTGATAAAGTCTCTAATAATTATGATATTACCTGTGAAAAATTCTATATATAATTTCTGTTAGATTATTTAAAGAATAATAGTCTATTTAAACTAGATTTACATTCTATTAATAGTATCAAACTGAAAATTATCGATATGTATAGTGATTTAAATATCAATTATAAATTTCTTAAATTTCCATATATAGTTCTTATTCCTAAATTTCATAAAAAATCCTATTAAATTTAGAACTGTTACTAGTGGTCATAATACTTACTTTACTACAGCGAGTAAATTACTACTAAATTATTTGTACTAGAATAACGTAATAACGTATTACTAGAATAACGTAAACTATCTAATAAATGATAGTTTACGTTATTCTAGTAATATAATTACCTTATTCTAAATAATAGTAAAGAATTAAAAAATAAATTAACATCATTAGGTAAACTTATAAATTTTCAAATTTTTGATTTAAAAGATCTTTTCAATAATATTAAGATCTCTGATATATATGTTGTAATTTTATCTCTATATAATGCTTATATTGCAAATCAATCTACTCAAAATTTTTTTATCAATTTTCCTAAATTTCTACACTTTGTTCTTTTCAATAATTATATTTTTCAAGGAAATAAATTATACCTACAAGTCTCAGGGGTTCCACAAGGCGGATGCAGTAGTAGTATGTTAGCTAATTTATAACTTTATTATTATGAACAGTCTTTTACTTCAATAGATTATAAAATTTAAAGATATGTTGATAATCTGATATGTTTAGTATATATGGAAAATTATGTCATAGATATAGATTTCTATCCGACAATTTGGAATTAATTCCTAATGAAGATACTATTAGTAATAATATTAATTTTTTGGATTTAAATATAATTATTGATCCAACTACTGGTATAGTTACTAATATATTTGATAAAAGAGACAATTTTAATTTCAACATTAATAAAATATTACCATTTAATTCCTGCAACTCGATTCAATTGTTTAGAAATATTATCCTTAATCAACTTTTTAGAATTTATAGATTATCAGATAAAAAATTCATGCCATGCATATAAATAATCTAAAAATTACCAGCAAATTATACAAATATCCACCATATTTAGTTAATGGTATTGTTAAAAAGTTTGGATTAGATGAATTTTAATGAAATCACTTCTTTGTATCTTATATTGGCTAAACATCAACATTATCTTGTTTTGACATTACATTTTAATTATATCCCTTTATATATCAGCCTCTCTGTTTTCGTTTCTACGCCCTATTATTTTGTAGCTCTTACTGTAGAATATAACTTTTTATTGCCATTTCGCATTACCGTTATTTATTTCACACGATGGCAAAAGTGGATCTCTACTTTTCAATTTTGCGATTGGCAACACTGGTCTCTTCATTTTCAGCTCCTATGGTTAGCATATTTTCAGTATTTTATAATCTAGGTATTCTTGTTTCCTTTATAATTGTTCTATCTTTATGTGTGTTGTCCAAGTAGAAATAGTTTATAGATATAATCTATCTATTTCTTCAGAAACATACATATTTTATGTTCATTTTAATTAAATACTTGGACCCAACGAAGAGTTTTTTTTAAATGAACAATTCAATTATCTAGGCCTAGTCCTTGTATACGTGTATAGCATTATTACTTGGAATTTATTTGTTTTCTATTATAGATTCCATAACTTTGATATTTGTTGATTATCTTTAGCTTGTTACTCTAAATTTGCATTTTTTTCCATTTGCTTGATGATTTGCTATTAATTACTTTTTTTATTATGCAGATTACATTTAAAGTTAGGATTTTTGAGTTGCAATTTCTCTCTATTCTATCATTGGATATTTTAAACTATTATTATATATATATATATATATATATATATATATATATATATATATATATAAATATTTTATAAATACCGTATCAGACTTAAAATATTAAGGATACTTTGCAAATATGCCAATGTAAAAAATGAGTAAATAGGAATGACAATGCAAAATTCATTTAATTTATTGCGCAAATGCAGCTAATAAATAAAATGATTTCAATAATAAAATGGTTTGAAGGTCCAATGAAAGAAAAGTGAGAAGCTGTAACTCGAAAAACCTAACTTTCTAACAGACCTACAAAAGAAAAGTATAAAACAGGAAAATCTTCAAGCAAATGGAAAAAAATACAAATTTCGAATCATCAAGTCTAAGAAATGTATCATAAAATGGTTCGTGTATTTTTTCAGTTAGATTCCAGGTATCCATTTTTCCATTTACTTTTTCATCTTTATGTATATAGTCCAAGTAAAAGTAGTTTATAGATATAAACTATCTATTTCTTCAGAAACATACATTTTTGTGTTTGCTTCTACAAGACACTTGGGCTTGAAAACGAGTTTTGAAGAAGTGAACAATTCCTGATTTAGGCCTAGAGCCTTGTCCACGTGTATAGCGTTTGTGCTTGGATTTCGTTTGTTTTTCTTTTATCGATACCATACCTTTGTTTTTTGATACTTTTCTTAGACTTGACAATTCGAAATTTGTATTTTTTACCAATTGCTTGAAGATTTGCTGTTTTATACTTTTATTTTGTAGGTCTGTTAGAAGGAGTTAGGTTTTTCGAGTTACAGCTTCTCACTTTTCTTTCATTGGAGCTTCAAACCTTTTTATTATATATAAATATATATGTATGTTCTGTATATATATATATATATATATATATATATATATATATATAGAGAGAGAGAGAGAGAGGATGATTAAAAAAAGATGGACCAAACTTTAGGAGGTGGTAGCACACACCAAACCAAGCATTTTTCATCATAATTTACCGGGTCGGAAATGAAACGTGAAAGCGTCAGTGGGCGTTTAATGGTGAAACCGATGAGGTGAGGTGAAAACACAAGATTGACTTAGAAGTTATAAAATTACATTTAATAAACAATAATTACTGTAATGGCTCAAAAGAGCGACAGCCAACTTGAATCCGCGTTTCACAGCGGCGATGGAGGGTTTGAAGAACTCTCTCGAACAGACCAAGCATGTTGCGCACTTCCACAGCAGCGGCCGAAATTCTGGCGACGAATTCCTCTTCAGATTCAAGGGGACTGTCATAGACAGGACTTTTGAGATATCCCCATAAAAACAAGTCCAGACACGACAGATCGGGCGATCGGCCTCTCGAAAGTTGGAGCTGCGAATAACTTTTGCAAACTGATAAGGCCATACATTCGGTGTTACAAAAATTTGCATAAGGGCTCTTCTTCTTCCTCAGATGAAATTTGCATGCGTGGTTTTCTTTTTCAATCAGAATGACGCTTTTAAGTTTGCGGACAGCCGCCACCCAACGAGTATTCGCCCTGTAACGCCTTTGCGTTTCATGTCCGACCCGGTAAACTATGACGAAAAATGCTTGGTTTGGTGTTGTTGATGAGACCCAGACCGTCCGACCTACCAGAAAGGTGCAAGGTAACTGTTTTGACGGCCGGGAAGTGCCACCCAATTTAGACCGGAACCCAGTGGCGGAGGCATCCACAGGGACCGTACCCTCCTTCCCCTACCACCAACCTCTCGGAAGGACTTACGGACCCACATGTTTAACGTGATCGTACTTCGCATGAACACGGCAGCAGTTGTAGCAACGTGCAAATCCAGCGCGCATACCACCGGGCTACTGCGCCCTAAAAGTGCCAATAGCACGCGGTGTTCCCAGGTGGTCACCCACCCAAGTTCTAACCGCGCCCGATGCTACCTGACTTCGGTGATCTAACGAGAACCGGTTTTTTTCAGCACGGTACGGCCGTTGGGCTTGGTTTGGTGTTGTTGATGTTGTTGATTGATTGAAACCCAGACCGTTCGACCTACCAGAAAGGGGCTTGGTTTGGTGTGTACAACCACCTAGTAAAGTTTGACCCATCCTTTTTTTAATCACCCTGTATATATAATGAAAGTAGTTTATGTGTGAGATTACTAATTCCCCCGTGGTGAAGGGGTGCCTACGCACCATGTCCACAAGTTCCTCCAGGGTGTCCCATGGCTAAGGGGAGGAGATTTGCAGCTTCATTTTTATAGAGGCCCCCCGAAGGGTGGAAGTCTGACTTGGCCTCGACATGACAACATCCATGCCCGCTGGCGGGATTCGAACCCACAACCCGGCAATCCAGAGATCAGACGGAAACGCATGCCCCTGACCGCTCGACCACCGGATCGGCAGTAGTTTATGTGAATTGCATGTACACTCCACTTTTTTTCTGTAATGCACTTGTTAATTTTTGAACAAAGGTGATTTTGCTGGTCAGGTTAATTGGGAAAAATTATTTATTGAAAAGGAAAAATTTTGTCTAATGGCATCTCAGAGTTACTCATGGATGCAAAGTTCGAAGATAATACTTGGAGTGTTTTTCTCTCCCCCGCATTCCACTTGACTTCACTACTTTATGCTTCAAAACTTGTCAGCTTCAGTGATGGATTAAGGGATACGAAAGTGAAATCTCCTAATACAGATGACTAATCTAAAATGACATAGACTACAATCAACTGCATAGCGCGAAGGCTATTTTTCTGTCCTGTAAAAAGTTACACAGTGGCGATCACACCCAGTTAATCTCACATAAAAATTGTTACAAAATACAGTCTGCGTTATTGTCGTGTTTCTGACCACCTTTATATATAACGGCGTGTAAGGATACTGCCCTCTATTGTAACCTAAGTATCCAGCTCTGACTCAAAGGCCGGCACCCTTCTTTAGCGAATCCCACACGATTCCAATGTTAATGGTGAATCGTCCATTGTCACGCTCTTTATTGTTTTACTCCGCTCCCGACGACCCAAATTTGCCGATGATTGTCTTCTTTGTTTCGGTCGAGATGGAGTTTTTTGTCACACCGTACACCTATCCCGAGATTACAATGCTTATTGAGGCGAATTCACTATTTTGTTGCGTTTTCTTTGAGCGCCTCGTGAGCTTTTAGCGGGAAAAATGTGATTAGGACTATGATTTGGGCAGGGCTGGTTTAAACCAAAACTACAGCGCTAGAAGCGCTGAAACAGTGCTAGAAACGCTGAAATAGCGCTACCTACAGCGCTAGAAGCACTATAGAAGTAAAGGGTTTCACCTTAACTACACTGTAAAACATTTACAAGCATATTACTGAAAATTTCAGGACAACCAGCTGTCTGTAATGAGAAGTAAGGTTCCTGATAAGTATGATATATATATATATATATATATATATATAAGATTTAAAATGAAAAAAGAAAATATATAGGTGGAATGATTGTGTTTACAGGGTTGCAGAAAGGTCAAGGGGGATTGCGACCCCTATTTCCTGGTTAGAAGCTAGCTTTGACTTCATGAAAACGCTCCCAGAGACTCTGCACGTCCGAAACAGCAATCGATCATGCCCGTGGGGAAAAATGGCCGAATCCCAGACAACATAAAAATGATCAAAATAACAAAAATTGGAAATTTTACTAACCAGCAAGATGAACCATGGAAGAGTTGCATAAAGCGTATAAACTTCGAATAGGAAAGCATACATAAAAAAGTCGCGTCTAACTTATAGAGCCATCTGGATGTGCATCAATCAGATAATACTAGGTAAGAGTTGAGTTGTATTGTATGATGTCGGATAAATTAACATAATTTTTATCACTATAATTTCTGTAAAAAACATCATAATAGTGCTGTACAAAGCGGAAGGGATATGATTGTTCCCGAGTTCCGCTGATTAAATGCATCATGCATTTATTAAATTCTGTAATAGATGAGTTTAATAATCTGTATCTGTTCAAGTGATTTACGGTTAAATTACGTTGTACGTTTAAACTCAAGTTGGTATTCCAGTGGGTAAAATAATTGATCTTGCAGTCATGTAGATGTCTCTTGTCAAATAATTTATAACATAATTTCTGTTCCAAATTATAATAAATAGTGATGTCAAGGAAATCAACTGTTCCTACATTCGCTGACTCTGATTCGATTAGTTCAAGACACGGCGGGTAGAATGTAAAATCAAATATAGTACATTGATTATCCAATCCAATCATGACGTCATCAACGAATCTAAAGAATGGTATTTCACTAATTAAATGCGTGCCTTTCTCATAATGATGTAAGTAAAAATCCGCAAGTAACGAGGAACATCCCCCTCCCATTGGGATGCCTTTGATTTGTCTATAAAATGCGATTCCGTTATATAGAATATTCTCAAATATGACAATCTTAAGGAGGCTTTTGTACTTGTTGGTTTCCACACGTTTGTGTAAATCTGATGTAAAATAAATTTCCATTAAAATATCAAAGAGATCTTGTAAGTTGATATTGTTAAATAGGTCTTTAAAATCAAACGTTCTAAAATAAAATCTTTCAGAATAAGTTTTCAATCTGTCGACCTCTTCATAACTATTTTTAATCATAACTGAGCCCTCTTTTCGTATTTTCTTCATAACAGGTGTTAATAGTTTTAATAAAATGGAATTCACTTTGGTTAAATAGGTATTACAACCTATAGTGACAGGTCTAAATTTAACAGGTTTTTTATGGATTTTTGGTATGAGCACTAAATATGGAAAATTTACCACTGTAATATTAATACCAATTTGTTTATATAGGGCTATAATTCTATTAACATTAGGAGTATATCCTTGTTTAATTGGACAATACATATTGATGTCTTTATAGCATGCCAGTGGGAGTTGTACGTAATATGATTTGCAAGTAAAGGCGTAGTTATTAATGGCTTTATCCATTTCATACTTTTTGGGATTGTATTTCTTTATATATATATATATATATATATATATATATGAGAGTGGTTCAAAAAGAGTAAGGTAACAAGTCCTGTGAGAGAAAAGGTTTATTCACGAAATCCAAGAGATAAGCAAAGTTTTCAAGGCACTGGTACACATTATTTTTTCACATAGTCACCATGGTTGTTGAAGCATTTGTTCCATCGGTAAACTAATATATCGAAACCAGCATGGAAGAAATCAGGGTCCAGGTCGCGGAACCACTCAACGACGGCTTCCTGAACTTCGGCATCGGTTGTGAAATGGCGACCTGCCAGGTGCTTCTTCAACGGTCCGAAGAGATGAAAATCGCTTGGTGCGAGATCCGGGCTATAGGGTGTGTGATCCAGTACATTCCATCTGAAACGCTGTACCAAATCAACACGACACCTTTCATTTTCAATTCAAATAATTCACACGCCGAATTTGTGACTCATGTGAGTTCTTGTTACCCCTTACTTTTTGAATCACGTACGTATATATATATATATATATATATATATATATAAGTGTGTGTGTGTGTGTGCGTGTGTGTGTAATGGAAGTTGCAATAATCCAGGGAGGAGACTTTTCAGGTTACAAAAACTACTTTATTAGATGACACTCGTAAAACATAATTTGTTACATAGGGCCGAACTCCTCGTCGGTGACCAGCTCTCAAGAAATTTCAATGCAGCCTGCGTTGGTTTACACAAGTTACAGTCACGGGGAGGAGACGAAGGAATGGGAAACATGCTGTCTTCGCATTCCTTATGCTTTAAAAATGTGATGGAGAAGCAGTTTCGTATGAGAAAGTTTACGCAGAGGTTAAGATTATTGACCATAAATGGTATGACCGAGGAAAAGAGGACGTTTTGGCAGACTTTGTTAATATTAGTAGTGCGGAATGTAATTTTATATAGTTGCAATACGTGCTTGACATGAAATAGGAATTTGGGATAATAATTATGAAAGAAAAGGGCACGTTATTGGGGAAAGCTTAAAATTTCTGTATCATATCCCCCTCCATTCTTCGAAAACGAAAGGCTTGGGCACAGACATTTCATGCCTAAGGCTTTTCAAAGCATAGCATTTCAATATACAATCAAAAGTAAAAAACAAAACTAAAAATCACAATAAAATTATTATATAAAAAGCAGTGATGAAATAATTATTTACAAACCTGAGAACTGTAGATGATTGATATATTACAACAGTATTATGAGGATTTTCCATAAGTATAAATGATTTTAATAGACAAACGACACATGATCAGGGGAGGGCCAACGGCCGTACCGTGCTGAAAACACCGGTTCTCGTTAGATCACCGAAGTCACGCAGCATCGGGCGCGGTTAGTACTTGGTGGGTGACCACCTCGGAACACCGCGTGCTGTTGGCCATCTCGGGTGCGGTATCCCCGTGGTTTGCGCGCTAGATTTGCACGCTACCACAAATGCCGCCGTGTTCATGCGGAGTACGATCACGTTAAACATGTGGGTCCGTAAGTCCTTCCGAGAGGTTGGTGGTAGGGGAAGGAGGGTACGGTCCCTGTGGATGCCTCCCCCACTGGGTTCCGGTCTAAATTGGGTGGCACTTCCCGGCCGTCCATACAGTTACCTTACACCTTTCTGGTAGGTCGGACGGTCTGGGTCTCAACATCAACAACATGATCAGGGGACATGACACATGATCAGGACACATGACCAGGCGTTTGTCTCTTATTGTTTCTGTACTTACACTTTTTGGTGTCCGTCTTTTATATATTTTGTTTCCTGTTTATATTTATCTGTTGTATATATCTGTTTTCCCTGTGTTCCTCGGCTGTTCGTATATTTGAAAATCTTACCATGTACATGTAGTGCTATATTGCACTTAACTTTATCCGGTTACCTCAACTGATTGTAACCTTTATTCAGCTATGTTCTTTTTGCTTTCTTTTGTTGGTTTTTACTGTATTGTCCCTTTTCCCGCGGTTGCTCGGATTTTTTTTTGGCCATACGTTTTACATAAATTTAATTTCATTTTAAGAAAATAATTTAATTTTTACCTCAAAATTCAAAATTTGTTAAAATCTACGTTTCTTTGCCTCCCTTCCCACTGTATTTTATGTAAAACTCTAAAACTGTCTGTATATATATTTACCATGTAACCGCTTTATTGAATTTTAAATAATTGCAGACTGAAACTTGGTGACTGACTGGAGGACGGTTTCGGCTAACCTCCTCTCCCGGCCACACATTAAACTGCCGTAAGCCCTAGGGTTGGCTGTGTGGTCTGGGCCTTCGACATGATCAGGGGAAATGCTGGCAGTCTTTGTTATTATCAGTAGTGTGGGATAGCATTTAATATAGTTGCAATACGTGCTTGACATGAAGTAGGAATTTGGAATATAAAAAAGGAAAAAAAAGGCGTGTTATTGAGGAAAGTTTGAAATTTCAATAATTAGCTGAATATTTCAGAAATGAAGCTGGAATTTTCATGAACGTTTGTAATTGTAGCTTTACTTATCAGTTTGCCGAAATTATCAAGAAAGTAGCTGAAAAAAATGAGCAAAGGTTGCAGAATGTTTTAAAGTGTGGAAGTGAAAGGTTCCATCTCAGCTATAGAAGAAAATACTATAGTCTCTGATTCAAATCATAGAGCAATGTCTGGCCGAAGATCGGTGGTTTGAGTTCATGTTGAGTCATGAGTTCCTTACAATGGCGTCTGCCCATCTTTGTTCTGTACACTGTGATACATTCTGCAACATTTGTTAATTTTTTCCAGCTGTTTTGTTGATAATTTCGTCAAACTACCAGAAAAGCCGCAACATGAAAATTTCAGTTTCTTTTATGAAATATTCAGCTAATTATCGTCTGCTGAGGCGTTATTTTTGTATATATATATATATATATATATATATATATATAAATTTACTGGTTTTTTCAGAATAACTGTAACCGAGTGTTACATGCGTTTTGAATACAAATCACAGTAGAGAATATAAAGTGAGTGGCGGAAGAAAGGTTGAGAGCTAAAAGCAGACTATTTGTGGAGTGCTATGGCGATACATATGAGGTCAAGGAATTTGTGTATTTAGGGTAGGTGTCCTTATGGATATCATTGAAGAGAGTAAGTAATACGTGGGAATGAAGGTTTTTGTGGTAATGGTGTTGGTATTGGTATTTGTGTCTGATTGTTTGAATCGGGGTTTATACTTTTTTCCACTTTTGTATTGTTTTGTATTGTACTGTTTTGTAGTGTATATCTTCAAGTATATATCTTTCTCAAAATGGTACCGGCCTCCGGGAGTGTTTTCCGAGGCTCTAAGCTTGCTTTTACCGGGGAGTGGAGGTCACAACCCCCCCCCCCCCCACAGACACTTTGTGGTACTCGATTTGTTCATTTTTCTTTAATCCTTTTGGAAATTTCTATGTCGTTTACGAAGGGTAATGGCAGCAATGCGCCTTATGATTCGTTAACATTTGGTATGGTATAGGGTTTTAAATTATATAACTTTTGTGTAAATATATATATATATGTATATATATATATATATATATATATATATATATATATATATATATATACACAGAGAGAGTGGGACAAGGAAGCTAATAGATAGAACGTGACATACATGGCACACCCTAGTTCAATAACATTAAAGAGGTTGGTTAAATGATATCCGTCAAAGTGGATTTGAAATATAATATCTAACAAAAGGAAAACATTGATACCAGAGAATTAAAATATATCTTAATTTTATATTAAAAGCTGATATAAGTAATAAAACATGTAAATTAAATTAGCAGTTTATAGGAGTGGCACGTGCAATCTAAGCACGTGCGTCAAAGAAATGATAAATGCTGGAGGCCCAAAATATTAAAATGACAAAAATTTAATGGAGAAAAAATGCAAATTTAAAGAAAGGGAATTTGATAGAACCTCTATAGATGCTATTTTTCAAGGATCTTTACATACACAGAAGTTCTAAATATGTTTCGTATTATGACGCAATCAATGGTTGATGCATCATAAAAAGCATAAAAAGATCCGACACATTATAAAAAGATCCGACTCATTATAAAAAATCTGATGTGGGCAACACACGACTTTCCTTATATAATGCAATGAATTTACTACTTTTACAGTTAAATAAAATATTATTCTTATAGTAGATACTTATATTATTTCCCAGATATTGAATTTTCTTCAACGAGTCGTCATTTTCATTGATTTAGCTTCATTTTTATCTATTTGGTGAGATTTTTGTTAATTTGGCAACAATTAAAAATGTCGCCAAGCGTTATGGACGGTATACGGACGAAATAGATTATTCTTACAGCAGATGAATGACTATTGGCGCTCAAATACAAAAGTATTACTCAAAGTATTTTTTTTCATGAATGGAACGAGCTAGATCCACGAGAATGATGTCACAAATTTATCGCATGGTATTACATATGAAAAGTGAACATGTTTCTCAATAGAAAATACTTTTTTTTTTATTTTATATAACATTTTGATAATTTTTTTAAAAAAATGTGCAATATCTCGAGAGCGGTTCATGTTAGCGTTCTAAAATTTATGTCAATCGTTTTCTAATGAAACATTACATAAGAAATGTCTGCTTGCGTAACTTTATTAGCGGTTTTGATTTTTTGACGATTTTTTCAAAATTTCACTCGAAAATTTAGGGGGGTTCTGAACATTCGATTGCATATAAAAACAATTGGTTTCCAGTATTTACGGATTGTGATTTTTGTAAAAAATTTCTTTCGAATCGATCCATTCGTTCGTCAGTTACCGTCTCCACAGGCTCACTGACACACACACACACATCACTTCAAAAATGTTTGATTCGTGATCAGGGATGCTTGAAACGTGCTCTCCCGTCGAAAACTCGAATTCGAATTTTCGACCCAGTCACAATACTTTCCTTATACATTATGTATATAAGGAAAGTAAAAACAGAAATAATAATGGAAATAATAAGAGAAAAATGGAAAAGGGAATGATAGTACAAAACACTAAATATAACAAAATTAATTTAATATATTAATTAATAAGGATGCGATTAGAAATCAAAAATCATAAACATGTTCATCTTCATTCTTAACGCCGGATATAGCAATGAACTACCACCAGAAAAATATAGAAAATAATAAAATTGTAGAATCTTCGGAAATACTCGTGAAGAAGATTAGTACTCAAATGATAACTGATATACAAATAAATTACAACTTCAGAAATTAAAGAAATGAAAAAAAAAATAATTATTTAATAAATAATTATAGTAAAATAAGACGTATTTAAAACTTATCACAATGATTAATCTAAAACTGCAAGAATATTTATAAAAATATTAATGTAAAAAGTATATACACAAAAGGTTATTACAGTAACAAAAATATGACTAAAACGACAAATTTACAAATTGAATTCAAAATTTCTATAGTGATAATTAACAAAATTATCTGGATAGGATTCAGACTTACAGTAATGTAATAAATCGGCTATATGGCTACTAAATTGTGTATTTTCTCAGAACTTCAAATCCTACGAAATTGATTAATTAAAATATTTTTGTATACCTGTTTACTCATTTATATAATATATATATATATATATATATATATATATATATATATATATATATATATATATACATATATATATACATATATATGTATGTATATATATATACATACATATATATGTATGTATATATATATATACATATATATATACATATATATGTATATATATATATATATATATATATATATATAGTGTATATATATATATATATATATATATTGTTATAACTATTAGGACCTTTACTCCTTTACAGTGAGGGTTCCACCTTAACTATAGAAGAAAGTACTATAGTCGTGATTCAACTAGGCACATCGTAGGACATCGGTAGATTCATAGGACATTCATAGGACATTCTAGGTACATTCATAGGACGTCGTCTTTTCGAAGATCGGTGGTTTGAGTTTTGTTGAAACATGAGTTAGTTCCTTAGAATGGCTTTCGAGCATCTTTGTTCTGTAGGTTTCTTGTAATCTAGATAGAGTTGCCAAAAATCCGTGAATTTTGAGAAACGGGATTATATCCGGGAATTTCGAGGAATACACCGGGAATTTTGGAAGCATTGGAAACTTTGATGGGGAAAAAACTAATTTGCGCGTTTCTTATATGCTGTGGCTAATCCAGGACATTACGCAGTAGAAACCTTAAAGAAGATAGATACATTTACTAATTCTTTGTAATGTTATTTAAAAGTTGAAGTCTATCTATTGAAATATAACTTTCTGAGAATTTGAAATCACAAATTTATTGCAAATTGTATTAGTTACAAAATTATTATTAATATTATTGGGACTAATATAGGTTTCTTATTATCGTTCAATATTAAACGGAATGGATTAATTTCTTCATAATAAGTTTTTCATTGTTCAGAGTGTTTTTACTCAATTTATTTGGGGAATTAATTTTCATTCTATGTATAATACGAAAGTCTTATAATTTAAACCTTTCCCTTGTATCAAACAATCGTTTTCCATGCTTGAACTGTATTTACAATTCCGAAATATTAGATCCAATTTCTTTTTTTATTGCATCTTTGCTTCGTTAGGCATCACAAATCACTTTAAATTCTTCAGGTCCTAAATATTTCAAAACACTATTCAATATCTTGGAAACAGTTCAGCCTACAGTCACGGAGTCACGGGTTTATACTTATTTGCTTAGTTGCCAAAATTTATCTGTAGAACAAGTACGTAATTAATATATTTCAAAAATTTTAGCCATTTTTTTTTCAGACATTGCACTATCTTTGTAGGCCATTTCGCAATAAAGAGTCGGTTATACATTTCCTAATCATATCAAAATCTAATCAGCACTAGGTTAACCATCAGAGAACTTAACTACTAAGTTTTAAGAAATTTTATTGAATAGTTTTTTAACTACTGTGAAGATCGTCTTCATTTCCTCAAAATTAAAAATTAGTGTTAGTTTTGGGTCATATACACATCTTTTACAATGCAAAGTGCAATGACTGAAAATTCCCAAATTTTGGAAACTTTCAAAATTTCTAGTTTTCCTAAAATTCCCTTCCCAAAAATCCCTGTCTATTCCGGGAAAAAGCCGGGTTTTTACGTCTTTGCAACTCTAAATATAGAAGTAGGATGTATAAAGTAGAATGTTATATAAAGTAGAAAGTATAATATATAAAATTTTAATTTTTTTTTTGAATAAATAAATTCTCTTTCTTCACGGCAAGTCTTAGAAAGTTTTAAATCTTAAATGATCGTCTGCCTGTTTGGAATTAATCTATTTTCTGTAGTGATATGACTGAGACCCATGCACTGCTTATGCGCAATGAAAAAACATACTTAAAGTCCTCCTATTCATGAAGTAAATCTTGAAATTGAACATAAATGTATGCGGATTAAGATCCTTGAAGAGACGGAATTGTAAGAGTTCTAAAATCCTCGAAATTACGGAATCGTATTGCCGAAATTCGGGGATTTTTGGATTGAAAAATACGTAATTCCGGTATTATGAAAGAAATCCGGGATTGCAATTTCTATATTCATGTCAAATATAGCAAAACCTGTTAGGAATGATCGCCATACGTTCGGTGGAAAAAAGGTCGTTTCGAGAGGTCCTCTCCTTATAGAGGTCTATGGTGAGGAGGAATAAACATGAAATTAACTGGACAAATTAAAATTAAAATTATGTACATAATTGGAAAAATTTGCGTCACATTAGAGTGAAAAAATATAAAATTAAAAAATACGATTTGAAATTTTAAGTACATTCCATTAAATTTGTAAAAGGAATGGATAGTAGTTTGTTTCAATATTACAAGCTGTAGTTTCATCCCATTCGTCCACCATACTTTTGGTAGATATGGCGCGATGAACAGGTTGTTACCGTCCATGTTGAAGATGTTAGTCTTTATATATAGCAAGAATCAGAGGAAGACGAGTTTTTCAATCGTAACACACATTTAATTGTTTACATCCGCTGCTTTCCCATAGATAAGACTTGAAGCATTGTTGTTCCGGATGTAGAACATTTTAAGTCATTCATTCTGGCACAGTAATATTGAATTCTGATAGCTTCAGATAATTGCATAGCTTTTCCTTTCATTAATATACCAGGTAAGTGAGATTTCCTTTGCTCTTGCAGATCTAAATCATTATTTCAAATCTTTGTTGATGTCACTTAAATTTTCTTGGTGTTTGTGTTTTATTTCCCACGGCCTACAGTCTTGCCATTTTTCTTAAATGCTGCTATATTCTTTAAAGTTATATTTATCTGCGTTTAACCACATTTAAGCATTCAGGTCAATGTTTTTTCAGGTTTTTCTTTCTCATGTTCATATGAACAACTATTTGCTGCTAAGATTAAAATCACTTTATAAACTACCATTGTTAAAACACCAATAAGAATTGTTGAATTGATTGCATTTTCAAAATCACGCAGCGGCCTTACCATTCATTTAGAGTAGAACCAATGATAATTTAGCATAAATATGTACTCAAATGAAATATATACTTCGGGCGTGTTTCATTTGAGAAAGGGGGATGTTACCGCTAATTTGTTTATTCTAGTTAAAGTCAGATAAATGAAAAGCAAAATCCCCCCCCCCCTCTGCTTTGTCCTTAATATGTAGTTGTTCTGAGAGAGAGAAGGGTTACATATGATCTGTTAATAAAGATTTGGCCGATCTGGTGGTCGAGCGGTCAGGGGCATGCGTTTCCGTCTGATAGCTCGATTGCCGGGTTGTGGGTTCGAATCCCGCCAGCGGACATGGATGTTGTAATGTCAAGGAAAAGTCAGATTTCTGTCCTTGGGGAGCCTCAATAAAAGTGAAGCTGCGTATTTACACCTTCGCCATGGGAAAAGGGGTCTTGTGGACATGGTGTAAGGCATTCCTTCATCACAGGGGATAAGTAACAACAACAACAACAACAGCAACAACAATAAAGATTTGGCATTAAGTCTATGACGGAAAAATCCGCTTCGAGAAAAAGTGGTTGTTAAGGGAGATGGTCGCTAATGGAGGTAATCGCTCAGAGAACTTTTACTTTATTTAAAAATTCCACGTCATGATTAAAGAAAGCACCAAGGTAACGAACACGAGAAATAGTGCTCGCAAGCAACATGTTGCGGATTTTAACAGAACCACACCGAAACTGCTACAAATACATTAAATGTAAAACTTCAGAACTTATGTCAATATTTTGTATTATACTTCAGAACTGTCTAACGAGTTTGTCTTTGTAGATTCTCCAAAAACATGGGTGTCAGAGATGACTGGATTTTTGCTCACTTGTAGTATCGATCACAGGGTAGATTCTGAAGAAACCATAAGTTCGATCCTCCCTCTTCAGAGTAAAAAAAATGGAGGGCTTTTTGATAAAACTTCAGATTCTTCAAAAGCCATTCTCGTGACCTAAAAAGCCGAATTTTTGCATACTTATAGTATCCACCACGGGGGGCAGATATCAACGGAGCCGGAATCAGGGGGGGCCTATCAGGGGGGAAGACGAAAAGCGGAAGGGGGGTTGCAAAATCTTTCCAGATTGTCTAGAATCCTTTCAGATGATCTAGATGTCCTTTTAGACCCCTTGTAGTGGCGTCCCTTGCAGTGGCGTTGATTGCATAGACACTGCGGCACTGCGGGAGCGACAGTGCTCTCTCTTCCTCGTAGCCTGGCGTGCAGCTTCCTACTTGCGCATACGTACAACAGTCAAACACCACGCCGCTGAAACTGTGAAGAGTGGCGTTTGACTGTTGTGCACATACGCACATAGGAAGTTGCACGCGAGGCTGCGAGGGAGAGAGAGCACTGTCACTCCCGCAGTGCCTATGCACGCACCGCCACTGGTCCCTTGCATACTAAGAGTATAGAATGCAGGACAGAACCTAACGGAATTGGATTTTCGATTGTTCTGAAGGTCTCAAACAAAATGGAGAGGGGGGGGGGGGTTCAAGAGCGGTGATCAAGGAACCTGAAACTCTCAATACTTATATTATGAATAAAACATAACGCAGCCAAATTTGGATTAGAACGACTATTTTCGACGTTAAGCAACATAAATTGTTAAACGATATAAAACATATTAAAAAAATGCAACTTAATTTAAGAGTGTTAAATTCCCTGTCTTTGAGAGGCTTAAATACTGGCACAGTTCTAATGAACAATTAATTTGATTCGTACATAGAAATAAACAATTTATGCATTGCTATTAGAAATGAGAAAATATACAACTCTTGAAAGAAACAGCTTCATTTGAGAAAACATAAAAAAAGAAACAGATGATAACAGTCAAGATCTTAATTTACGCAATTTTGCTTACAAACGCTCAATTTAACAGGATCGCCATTGTACAATGGCCGACAAAACACAATCGTCTATTATATTGCTCGCTTCTATTGTTCGCAAATGCTTACAAAACTTAATAATAAGGCGAAAACGCGAAAGAAATGCAAATGAAACTATTTTAGATCATACTGTGGAAATTAGTATTCTTTTTTCTTTCCCTAAACCTGAAGGTTTGATTGTTCCGAGTTGTTCTTTCAAGAAATTCTTTTGAAATAAGCAGCAGCATAATTTAGACGTGGGGTTATTTTGATGAAATTACAAATAATGTAAAAAAAAAACGTTGCTGAGTCTTGGAAGATATTATGTTTGGAATTTTTCCAAATTAAATTATTTTTTATTGTTAAAAATTTTTATGTAAAATACATGAAGTGTGAGATTTCATTCCGCATTTCGTACATTTAAGATTTTATAACAGCTAGGGAAATCCGCCTGGTATTCTACCCTGCAATTCGTAAAAAAATGTTATGTTAAGTAAAAAATATAGAACTTTAGAATCCTCAACAACTTCTTTTAATAATAAGTAAAATAAAATTATATCTTATCTCGTGCAATAAATATATGACAAAAGAGATCAATCGATTTTGAATTACGATTCGCGCTAACTTTTGTTTATGAAAAGTTGAAAAACAAATTAAACGTTACAATCGTGACAATATATTTGTCAGCGAGATAATGATTGGCATACTCATCGTTTTACTACTCGCTCACTGACGTCACATGCGAGCCAGCGCCATCTGGTGGAGGTTGTTCTGAAAAAATGTTTTAGGCTATTGTTTCGGGAACTCGATTTTTCCCAGCATGGTGATGCTTTGAAAAAGTTGAACTCAAAATTTATAAAAAATTTACTAAATATAAAAGTTGGTTTTCAGTTTATGGGGATGTGCTCGAATTTAAATTTTGACTTGAAATTCAGCAGATTTTAGTGTAGATTCTCCAGTCTTTATAAAGAGATAATAGTGCATGCTATTTCAACATTATAATAAAATTTTTTATACGAGCTTTTGTTTGCAAATAATTAACTTCAAACTAACATCAGTTATTTTTTTTTCCAAGTCGACATCGTGTTTGTGAAGGCTATAAATTATGTGCATCGAAGCAGATTGTTTTTCATAAATACTATTTTAATACTATTTTCTCGAACAACAAAATTCAAACTACCATTTTTATATACAAACTATAGCACTATCTTTTTCTGATAATTATACTTAATTCTTAATATAAAATAGTGCAATTAAATCCAAAATTTCCAATAATGTCTGCTTCAATTAAGCAGATTACCCAAAGTTTTATTTAGTTCTAGATTTTTACATAATTTTTCTGAGTATAAAATGTTATGGCCATACATGGATTTGTTTATTTTTTGGATATCATGTACCCAATTCATCCACACACACACACAGAGAGAGAGAGGGAGAGATAAATACATAAAGAGACAGATAAATATAAAAAGAGAAATATATAAAGAGAGAAATATATAGAGAGAAATATAGACAGAGAAATAGAGATAGAGAAATAGAGAGAGAAATAGAGAGAGAAATTGAGAGAGAAATAGAGAGAGAGAAACAGAGAGAGAGGAACAGAGAGAGAGAGAGAAACAGAGAGGGAGAGAAACAGAGAAAGAGAAACAGAGAAAGAGAAACAGATAGAGGAACAGAAGAGAAACAATGAGAGAGAAACAGAGAGAAAGAATGAGAGAGAAACAGAAAGAAAGAATGAGAGAGAAACAGAGAGAAATAATGAGAGAGAAACAGAGAGAGAGAGTGGAAGTGAAATAGAGAGAAAGGAGCGATATAGAGAGAGGAGATATTGTATGCTTAGACTCCCAAAACATACCTACGTTGTGAACCAAATTACTATGGACATGGTCAAAGAGGAAAAATTCAGCCACAGGTGGGTATTGCAGCTCACGGTAAGTCCGGTATGGGTATAATGCTTGTATTTATGACTGTAGACGTTTCCTGTTGCGAGATTTCTTGGTTAGGAAAGCTTTGTGTCTCCGGGAAACAACGATTTCATCTTTAACTTTTTCATTGTAACAAAGGAATTTCAAGAAAAGTTTTTACAATTTAGAATATTGTATCTGACTTCGAAATTTTCGTAAAATTTAAAAATTAATTAGCCAAGTGTGATCCCACAAAACATATACAAAGATCCCATGAAAGTCCCTAGTAACTGTGTAAGGAAAGGTACATGAGTGTACACGTTAGATCTCTATATATGGTAATCAGAGAAGTACCCGCCCCACCCGAAGGTACACGGGAGACAACGCACCCGTCGCCACGACAGCAGCCGAGACCAAACAACCAGTAGCCAAAGCCACCCAGCAAGGTCCGACCCCCGCCTCCAGCCGAAACACCAAAAGGCACCAAACAAACGCGAAGCAGCCATCCTCCTGCCCACAAAAGAGGGTCATCCTCCACTGGAACCAACACACGGAAACACAACAAACAACAACTTAGAAAACAATAAAAATACAAAATCAACCATACCCGGTTGACAAAAATACATTTTAACTTTACCTAAAAGTAGTGTAGAAATAAAGACAACAACAAAAACTTTAATCTATACATTCCCAAGATGAGTAAAACTTGCCAATAATACAATTGCATTAAGTATACATACAATTTCATATCTTACAATTCCAATATTCATACAAACTGATTCTAAACTCTGTATAGATGACAGGTTCCATTACCTTTACAAGAGTACAATTCATTCCTTTTATAATAACAATTTATCTTAGAATCAACAAAGCAGTGCATTATAACTATACAAAATACCATACATCACTTGCCACACTAGGATTTCCACCAAAAGGCAAAAAATTCCACAAAATCTACTATACAACAAGAAATCTTAAAATCAACAAGTCGGAGCACTATATAAAATTTATATACAATATATACGAATAGCATATATGACTTTCCACACAAATAATTCAACATAACCAAATCTCATTTTTTTATCATTTCAATATTCTCTATACAATTTCAGTATTAATACAGCAATATAGATATTACACCGAATTTCGTTCCTTTATTCATCCAACTCTTTGTTGAGCAAATTCTTTACTATACAGCAAATTCCTTCTTTGCTCTTGTGTCCTCTACAAAGATTAATAATCGTTGCCTGTTTAAAATTTGATGGGAAGACTCTATATATGGTAAAGTGACCCTGCCCCATTGAACAATATTGATTCCAAAATCTTTAATGGAGAATGTAAAAAGTTAATATAACGGACTTGGTAACAAAGTGAGATAGATTAAAAAAGCCAATTACGAAGTTGAAGAACATTGTTTGACTAGTAGAAACTGACACAACAAACGCTTCAAAAGCGTATATGGAAGGTAATAAATGCCTGTCAAAAATCACCATCAGGGATTATATTCTTTCTCAAATTCAAATTCATATGTACATGGTCAAAGTTATATTCTTACCTAAAATCAAATGTACACGATTACTGACAGAAGGCATCTTGTACATTAGTTTGGCTGTGTATTTGGCTGTACATTCGTTTTGTGTGCATGTATGTGTTGCTTATTTTAGCATTCTTGTCTAGGATAGTCATTCTTTAATAACAATATTGAGCTAAATAAATACATTGTGTAGCAGTTTTATAGCAGATTCGTACTCATTGGACCAGTGGGCTCCGAAGAGTGGTACACGTACCTCAGAGTGTATGCCAGTTGATATGTGGTACACAAAGAAAACTGAGTATACCAAGAAAATTTAATATTTTATGTATATGTTTTCTTCTGAAGATAAATTTTGTATTGTCATAAAATATATGTATATATATGTTATTAAAGAGTTTAAAATAATAACTTGTATTTTTCAATTACACGAAAATCATGAACTCAATAATATTTTAAGCATATAAATATCATTTTACTAGAATGTCAGTTTGGAACAAAAAAAAATAATAATAAATAATCTCGTATCTGTATTTACCACAGAGGTACGTGATGTAAAAAGGTTTTTTGGGGTACGCGATGTAAGAAAGTTTTTGGGTATACGAGATTTAAGAAATAATAATAACAAATAATTTCGTATCTGTATTTACGATAGAGGTACTCGATGTGAAAAGGATTTTAGGGGTACGCTGTGTAAGAAAGTCGTTTTTGGTTGTAAGAGATTTAAGAAAGTAGCTATTAGGGGTACACGATGAAAGAAAGTAGTTTTTAGGGCTACACGATGTAAGAAATTAGCTTTTAGGAGTACGCGATATAAGAAAGTAGTTCTTAGGGGTAGGCAATGTAAGAAAGTGATCTTAGGGGTAATGATATAGAAAAATAGGATTTAGAGGTACGCGATCATAAAAATTTGGAGACCACTGCTATAGATAATTCTTCACAACTTTGTAATTAGCTTTCTTCGTCTTTCGCTTTGGTGCCGAGTTCGTTATTCTAAGTTTTAAAATTATCCACTAAGAGCACTGCAATCACTTTTATTTGATCAGGCATGGCCACTTTAATGATAGATTTAATGTATATAGTCATGAGCATATTCTTACAATGTTATTGGGTAATTAAGGACTATCCTAGGAAGCCTGCATATTGATTGCAAATAACATAATAGTTATAGGATATTTTATTAAGACACAAAGAAACTCACATTCCAAGAATAGTGCTAAAATCATTAGAGTATTAACCATGACACCGATTCTTGAAGCAAATAAGGGTGTTTAAACAAATTATATATCACTGCTGCTCTCTTTACAGCTAAGTTAATGCCGTCATTGACCGATCCGTTTTGATAGATGACATCTGAACAGTTGGCATCGAAATGATTGTGGTTTTGGTTTTTCCTCGCCAAGGGTAGTATAAACAAGTTCACCTGTAGCGATGAGTAATTGAAAACATTACTTTGATGAATGTAATTGATACCTTCGGCCGTTGCTCATAACGTTGGTATGTTCTGTGAGTGAGCTGTTAGTGATTGATATGCATTTTAAACTCCCTAATTTTCTCATTTCCGGAATTAGATTTGTGGTTAATTGCTTCTTTTATACAATTAGATGCGAAGCCTTTCAGTTAACGGGAGAGTATGCAGTTATGCAAAATATTCCCTCTTATCGATCCGCCTGCAACTCTTGCACTTTCAAAATTTCGTAGTAGACGCAGACCATGCCTATATCTCTATCATTATTGATTAATTTATACAACCCCAAGCAAAATGTTACTTTTAGATCTCCTAGACCCTCCCACCTGATGAAGCTGACAAAACATATCTGTTCCACAAACAATAAAACTTGCTATATTTTAAGGCAATTATACAAAATTAATAATTGTCCAAAGCGGAAAGGTTTATTAAAAACACGATATTAAAATATTCAGATGCGTTCATATTCAGACATTGCTAAGTTTCCCAAATTTGTTGCCAAACAGATCGATATATTGGGTTTATATATGAGTCTAATTATATGTATATCCTCTATGGAAAGTTCCCAAAAAACCTGGATAACTTGGTAAATTCTTTACTAATCGTTTAGATTCAACAACTTTCTCAATCAGGCCTCCAGTAGTCAATTTGGCGATATTTTGAAAAGTCTGTTTTCTAGGTCGCCAAATTTGTCGCCAAGCGTGAGAGACAGATAGAACTATAGAGTATTGTTTTTACTTTTCTTATATACATAGTATAATGTATAACGAAAGTATTGTAACGGGGTCGAAAATTCGATTCGAGTTTTCGTCAGGAGAGCACCTTTCAAGCATCCCTGGATACGAATCAAACGTTTTTGAGGTGATGTCTGTGTGTGTGTGTGGAAGTATGTGTGTGTGTGTGTTTGAAAGTATGTGTGTGCCAGTGAGTTTGTGGCGTCGATATCTCACGAACGAATAGAGCGATTTGAACAAAATTTGGTACAAAAATACAATATGTGAATACTGGAAGCCTTTTGTTTTTAAATGCAATCCAATATTCAGAACTCCCCCTAAATTTTCGAGTCAAATTTTAAAAAATTCATCAAATAATCAAGATTTTTATTAAAGTTACGCAAATAGTCATTTCTTATGAAATTTTTCCTTAAAAAAATATTGACATAAACTTTAGAAAGTTAGTATGAATCGGTCTTGAAATATTAAACATTCTTCAAACAAATGTATCAAA
Organism: Amaurobius ferox; assembly: GCA_951213105.1. NCBI lineage: Eukaryota > Metazoa > Arthropoda > Arachnida > Araneae > Amaurobiidae > Amaurobius > Amaurobius ferox. The sequence continues at coordinate 73,417,400 of OX578152.1, read as the reverse complement.
AAATCACATAAAATAAAAAAAAATTAACTATTATGAAATATGTTCACTTTTCATACGTAATATCATGCGATAAATTTGGTGACATCATTGTCGTGGATCTAGCTCATTCCATTTATAAGAAATTATACTTTGTGTAATACTGTTGTATTTGAACGGCAATTATCTACTATAAGAATAACTTATTTCTCCATCCATAACCCTTAGTGAGAGTTCGGCGACGAATTTGGCAAAATATCGCCAACTTGGCGACTTTGTAAATGTTGCTAAATTAACGAAACGTCACCAAATTGATAAAAATAACGCTAAACCAATAAAAATTGCGATTAATTGACGAAGATTTAATATCTTGGAAAGAATATAAGTATCTACTATAAGAATAACCTATTTTTCCGTCCGTAACGTTTAGAAAAATTTCGGTGACGTATTTGTTGAAATATCTATCCAACTTGCTGACTTTTTAAATGTTGTCAAATTGACAAAAATCTCACCCAATTGATAAAATTTGTGAAATTGATTAAACCGACGCTAAATCAATGAAATCAAGGCTAATTTAGTTCAATAACTTGAAAAGAACATGAGTAGACTATAAGAATAACCCATATCTCTCCGTAATCCTTGGCGATAAGTTTAGAGGGATTTCGCTAACTTGGTGACTATTTTAAATGTTGCCAAAGTGAAAAAATGTCGCCAAATTCATAAAAATGATGCCAAATGGGAAGTAATGTTTCGTAAATTCTAGTTTCCGTCATATAACGGGCATACCTTCAGAACTGCTTTTCTCTCTGTTTGTCTGTAACACTTGCTGATGCATTTAGCGAACTTGTCGAATAATCTAGGGACGCATCGCCAATTTGGCGGCATTTCATCCCAGATTGATGAAAATATCGCCAAAATTGCAAAAATGACGCTAAATTAATGAAAATGACGCCTAATTGATGAATTAATTATTAAAACATTTTAATGTATGAACCATGTCGCTTATTGAGGACGCTATCAATATTGATAATTGTTTATTTAGAGTTGCGCGAAATATAAGTTTATTGGGTACTTTGAAATAGTTTTACATTTTGTCATCCGGAAAATCGCCAAATGTATAATTCAACGTTAAAAACAACGTTAAAAACAACGTTCACATTACCATGGATCTTATACATTGTTTTTTGACTGTAAAAAGAGTAAGTTCATTTCATTATCATTACATAAGGAAAGTCATGTGCTGCCCACATCTGATTTTTTTATATGACATTCTTAATATTGATGGACTTTAACATAGCGTCATTGTCAAGTAGTGTCATTATCTTGCAAGTGGATTTTGTATCCGCTGCAAGAAATTTTTAACCTTTTCTTAATCATTTTCTTAAATATTTATAAGACATTAATCTTACTGAATTTTGCAAGATTTTTACAATCTTATCGATTCATACCTTTTAGGTATTAATTTAGTAATGAACCTCTTCTTTGAGTGAGGTTGACTTTTATAGGGTATGATAATTTAGAAAACTGGCATTCTAATTATAATTATATTATATTAAATGTTGTCAAATTGACAAAAATTTCACCCAATTATAAAAATTTGCCAAATTGATTAATCCGACGCTAAATCAATGACATCACGAATAATTGAGTTCAATAACTTGGAAAGAACTTAAGATTAGACTATAAGAATAGCCCATTTCTCCGTCCGTAATGCTTGGCGAGAAATTTAGAGGGATTTCGCTAACTTAGCAACTATTTTAAATGTTGCCAAAATGAAAAAATGTCGCCAAATTCATAAAAATGATGCTAAATGGGAAGTAATGTTTCGTAAATTCTAGTTTCCGTCATATAACGGGCATACCTTCAGAGCTGCTTTTCTCTCTGTTTGTCTGTAACACTTGCTGATGCATTTGGCGAACTTGTCGAACAATCTAGGGACGCATCGTCAATTTGGCGGTATTTCATCCCAGATTGATGAAAATATCGCCAAAATTGCAAAAATGACGCTAAATTAATGAAAATGGCGCCTAATTGATGAATTAATTATTAAAACATTTTAATATATGAACCATGTCACATATTGAGGACGCTATCAATATTGATAATTGTTTATTTAGAGTTGCGCGAAATATTAGTTTATTGGATACTTTGAAATAGTTTTACACGTTGTAATCCGGAAAATCGCCAAATGTACAATTCAACGTTAAAAACAACGTTCACAGTACCATGGATCTTATACATTGTTTTTTGACTGTAAAAAGAGTAAATTCATTGCATTATCATTATATAAGGAAAGTCATGTGCTGCCCACATTAGATTTTTTTATATAACATTCTTAATACTTGATGGATTTTAACGTAGCGTCATTGTCAAGTAGTTACATTATCTTGTAAGTGAATTTTGTATCCGCTGCAATAAATGTTTAACCTTTTCTTAATCATTTTCTTAAAGATTTGTAAGACATTAATCTTACTGAATTTTGCAAGATTTTAACAATCTTATCGATTCATACCTTTTAGGTATTAATTTAGTAATGAGCCTCTTCTTTGAGTGAGGTTGACTTTTATTGAGTATGATCATTTAGAATACTGGCGTTCTAATTATAAGGGAAAGGAAAATTTAAGCAACGTGTATAAGCACAAATAAAATGATAATGCAGCATACAGCTGTTTCGAGGATACGTTGGATCCTTTTCGTTAGTGCAAGAGAACCAATAAACCTGAAGTTCAAAAGGGGAATGGATGCAAAGGAAGATACGATGGGGATTATATACCGAAGTCTTGGATTAAGAGCGAAACAATCAGAAAGCAGCATCCAGCAAATCCGAAATGAGAAACAACACATGTGTTGTTTCTCAACACATGCGGCGTTGTCATTTATTTGTACATGCATTATTAAAACACAGTTTATTAACACATGCTACATTATCATTTTTTGTCACATGCTACATTATTATTTTATTTGTGCTTATAAGCGTTGCTCAAGCTTTTCTTATTGATATTTCTTATTGTCTAAGGACTTGAAAGAGTCATTTTAATTGTTAATAACTAGTTTGATTTCGAGAATAGCTATTTATAGGGGGGTTGGGCATTTTTGATACGTTTGGAATATTTCTATGCGATTTTTAAATTTGAGTTTTAACAAATGATGAATAAATAAAGCTTGGTGAATGATATATTTATTTTCTCACTTGTTTTCCTTGATTTTTACATACTAGCTAAGGGAACATGCTACTCTTAAATGCGAAAATAGTGATATAATCAACAAAAGTTTAACATTTTAAAAATAAAATCATAAATAATATATTGGAAGTTATTAGAGTGAAATTTTCAAAAGAAGAAAATGATATTTTTCTTTAAAATAAAAATTAAAAAATTATTGAAAATTCAGAAATATTTTATAAAAAATAATTATAATTTACATCTGTTTTTCGTCGTTAAAATCATGATATGCTTATCAGCTCATGATATCCTAAATTTTTATGGATATCGTAAAGGTGACGGAATGAACACGAAGGCATTTTTTTATAAAAACAACAAGTTTATTTTCTTAAAACTATAGAAGATCATAAAATAAACACCCATTAACGTAATCTACAAATAATAACTCAGAATGTACATGGTCCACCCATTCTACCCCCCTTTCCACTGTGGGCTGCAGCTACACACTCCACGTTCCAACTCGTGCTTCGCATTTTTAAAACCTGGTTGCCACCTCCATTTGCCTTTCGCAATCTGCGCGACTGCGATTTAAATTTATACTCTTCTTTCCCCGGGGAAGACACTGCTTGAAAAATAAGAAGTCCGGAATAGAAATTGTTAATCTTCACAATATAATCAAACTATTTTGGTATTTTATTAATGACAGCATTCATAATATACTCGCATACCAGGAATATTTGATGATTTTAATTTTTAGTTGGGCAAAATTAATGTATATTTTAAAATACTTTTTTTTCATAATATTTAACAACCGTTTCGCTTCTAACATTTTAATTTTATAAGTTATACATATAAATCTAGTATACTGATTGGACAATGACATCATTACTCAGCATGCAAAATGTGACAAGAATTCATCAAACGGTTCTTGAATTAGCATGCACGCAAGTTCAAAAATCAGCGTTTTGAGAAAAATGCGGTCAAAGTATACGTTTATGTTTGGCATTGTATTGTTGATGTATTGTATTTTCTTAATATTTCCGGAAAAAATCAACATTTAGAAATACCAATGGTACCAAAATGTTCAAAAATGATCAGATTTTACCACTGGATAATAAGAAATGAAAATCGATATTTGCATGGTTTTAAGAGTAGTGTTCTCTTAAAATATATTTTCCCTTGTATAGTGCTTTCCCGTGTATTGTGCTTTCCCGTGTATTGTGTTTTCCCGTGTATTGTGCTTTCCCGTGTATTATGTTTTCCCGTGTATTATGTTTTCCTATGTATGTATGAGATCATATAGACTTGGAATCTGTACGTGCCCATAAATAAAACGTTTTACCTCGAACAACAAAGTTCTACATTTTAATTTTGTAATACAGTATCTTTAACTTGGTTGTTGTTGTTGTTGAGACCCAGACCGTCCGACCTACCAGAAAGGTGTAAGGTAACCGTTTGGGCGGCCAGGAAGTGCCACCCAATTTAGAACGGAACTCAGTGGGGGAGGCATCCACAGGAACCGTACCCTCCTTCCCCTACCACCAACCTCTGGGAAGGACGTACGGACCCACATGTTTAACGTGATCGTACTCCGCCTGAACACGGCTGCAGCTGTGGCAGCGTGCAAATCCAGCGCGCAAACCACCTGGCTACCGCGCCCGAAATGTGCCAACAGCACGCGGTGTTCCGAGGCGGTCACCCACCCAAGTACTAACCACGTCCGATGCTGCTTGACTTCGTTGATCTAACGAGAACCTGTCTCTTTAACTTGGTGTACGTCAAAGGAAAAATATATATTTTTAAAATTTATTTTTAAAATTATTATTTAAAATTATTTTTTAAATTATTATTTAAAAAATTATTTTTTAAATTATTATTTTTAAATATATTAAAATTAATATTGAATATTTTTTAATTTATTTTTAAAGTATAACAAAGTGATTTATTAAGCTGTGTGGAAAAATTCATCCCTGCAACTTCCTACGCATCAGCTTTTATTTAACTGTTTACATCTCAAGGATTTTAGATCCCTAAATCAAGCACGTGGAATATAAGCTTTACGTTGACGTCTTACGTCTCGTCGTTACTTCATATACGTTGAATATAATCTTTTTTATTAGACGGAACACAACATGCATTCTAACAGAATAGCGATGCAACAGTGTCTGTCTAACAACAAAAGAAAGAAAACACATAAATGTAAAATTCTATCGTAAACTTCGCATTTAAATGGTGCTGCTTAAAACTCATTCTTAATATGACTACGCATTGGAAAAATAAACGCGGTTTTTAAATATGCTGAGTTGAATACGAAGAAGGAAATGTCTAGTTAAAATAAAATAATTTAATTGCGAAACTTACCTAACAGGTGGTGGCGTTATTTGAATGAGGACTGGACATCTCATGCATACTGAGTTTATGCTCATCCTATTTATCACGGCGTATCATCCTTCTTATCACGTTGGTAATGCTGCTTGAACTTGAACCTGTAAAAATGCCATTTTTCACATTCTTTTAAGAACTAAATTATTAAGCTGGCTATTCAAACTTTCTTTCATGTATTTTTTGCCCGTTTTGAAGAATAGAAAAGTTGTAAACAATTATTGAATGTTTAAAAAGTATTGTCTTAAACACTTTTCAATTTTAACAAATAGTAGTTATAAGCCATTCGATTGCGTCATTTGACTGAAGTGCGTGTTTTAACATTTTTTCCTAACTTTTTTGTGATGTGATACACACACACACACACGCACATATATATATACACAGGGTGTATATAAACTGATGGTCAGAACTGTAAGGGGTTATAGAACTCACCAAAACAAACAACTTTCACAATACAATGTGGGGTCGGAAAGCTAGGGAGTGGATGAAACGTCGCGTCAAAATGGAGTGAAGTGAAGACGAATACAGGAAAGACGAATAATGGAAATTTATTGACAAAATGTTTAGAACAAATGCTCGAATGAACGACCATCAACTGCGAGACAGGAGTCACAGCGGCGACGGAGTGAATCACGTTCACTTTGGAAGATTCCTAGCATTTCAGGAACGTCTGCAGTTGCGATGCTAATTCGGGCGACAAGGACCTCCAGTGACGCGATGGGCGTCTCGTAAACGGGCGCTTTTTAGCTGTTCCCAGAGGAAAAAATCCAGGCGGGACAGTTTAAGGAACCTGGCAACAGATCTGGGAGGCCATGCGACAGAATCACCACGATCAATCCATCTGTTCGGAAAGTTAATGTCCAGGTAGTTCCGCACAATCTTGGCGTGCAATGTGCTGGCGCTCCATCGTGTTGGAATCACACAATCAAACGATGATTTGCTGGTACAACACGTAGTAAATCTGGCAGTACCTGCTGGAAGAAGGTGGGGATACTTCTGTCCGTCTTCTAGGCGGTCTGGTAACAGATACGGCCCAATTAATTGGTCGTGGATAATCCTTGCCCACGCATTCACGGAAAACCTTTGCTGGTGGCATCTGGAACGTGTAGCATGAGGGTACACTGTGTTCTCCATTTTGACGCGACGTTTCATCCACTCCAGAGAAAGCGCCCTCTTGCGGCTCGCCAGTTGCTTTCCGACCCCACATTGTATTGTGAAAGTTGTTTGTTTTGTTGAGTTCTATAACCCCTTATAGTTCTGACCATCAATTTATTACCCTGTATATATATATATATATATATATATATATATATATATATATATATATATAAAGAGTTCTTGTATGGTGGAAAATTAATTTTTGACAAATATTAAGCTATTCTGTTTTGTATATTTATTTTGAACAGTCTTATGATTTTTCGGATAAACCGGAAGCGACATCTCCACAACCACAAATGCAAACCCTTAGTGAACCATCCTACTTCCTCTGGAATTTAATGCTGAATTTATATGAGTTATTATTTAAGCTCTATCTATTGCCAATCCTGAAGAACAGGTGTTTCAAAAAATATTTTAAACCAGAATGAAGACAGGGAAGGGGGAATCTAGTGAACCATTTATGTTTCCCAAAATTTAATTCATATCAGTCATCATCTAAGTACGATTTATTGACAATATTGAGAAATAGATGTTTCAAGAAAATTTTTTTGAAACTGAATCGGAATTTCCGATTCTCCTCTGGAATTTCATGTGGAATCCATATCAGTTATCATCTAAGCTATATTCGTAGCAGATCTAGATAAATAGATATTGAAAAGAAAATTTTTGAACCGGAAGTGAAAATGAAACCGGAAGTAAAAATTCTCAATGAATCTGAATCATACTTTCTCCTTCAGAATTTGATGTTGAATCGATACAAATTATCAAATAAGCTCTATCTAATGCTAATTTCGAGAAATGCGTTAAGCAAAATGAAATATTTTGAACTGGAAATGGAAAAAGAACCAGAATTGAAAATCCTCAGATAACCACCCTCCTCCTTCGGAATTTAAGGAAGAATCTATATCAATCATCATCTAAGCTCTTTCCATAGCAGCTGCTAGGGAATAGATGCTTGAAACAATTTTTAATAAAAACAGTATGGCAAAATTTTTACCACCAATAAAAAAAATCTGATGTGGGCAGCACATGACTTTCCCTGCAGACTTATATTTTCACGTTTTCTTTATTTTAATTAAATTTAATTCACTTTTAATTCAATTTTCGTTCTCATTTGGTAACTGGACTTATTTTCAAAGGTAGTGTTGAGAAATACAAAAAGTAAAATATCTCGAGAATGGCTAGTCCTAGTGTAATGGGGTTGTTCTTATTTTTTTCTTCGTTAAAAATTACGTATTAAAGAAGAATATAGTGGATATATTTGAGTACACATAGTTTTTTATTTTAGATTTTGGCGATTTTTGCTGGCCATTTTACAAAGAAAGGCAGGTTATTTTTTTTCGAATCGTATCAAAATTTAATCAGCACCAGGGTGTCCTACAAGTGGCTTATCAACCAAATTTTGTGAAATTTGGTCCATTAGTTTTTTAGCTAGAGTGGATACAAGCTTTTGCGGGCCATTTCGCAAAAAAGGCGGGTTCTTTTAACCCGAGTCATCCCTTTTATCCCGGATCGTACCCAAAACTAATCAGCACCAGATTCGAACACAAGTGACTTACCTACAAAATTTTATGAAATTCGGTCCATTAGTTTTTTAGTTAGAGTGGATACGAAATCTGCACAGACAGACAGACAGACAGACACACAGACAGACACACACACAGACCTCATGCTAAAAATAGTTTTTTTGTATTCTAGAGGTCTCGAAACGTGTAGATCCGTCGAAAACTCGAGTGGCGATTTTCGGCATGATTCCAATACTTTCCTTATACATTACCATGTATTGCAGGGAAAGTAAAAATCTGATGTAGGCAGCATATGACTTTCTCTGCAGATATTTCTCTGAAGTATACTTGCACAAAATAACACGCTTAAATATTTAAAATAACACTGAATTTGCACTTTTAATTCAGTTATCTTTTTCATTTGATATTGGACGTGTTTTCAAAGACGGCGTAGCAAAAACGCGAAAAAAACTAAAACATCTCGAGAATGGTTAGTTCTAGAGCACAGGTTCTCAACCTGTTTTTACCCACCGCCCACTTTGAAAATATTTTTTTTCCTAATGCCCCCCCTCCCCCCCCCCCCCCCCAATTTTTTTTACTTGCGAATCTGAAACAGCTATTGCCACGATTATATTTAAACGTGTAATATTATATACTATAGTCGTAAGATAGGATATGGCCCTATCCTATTTCTGAGTTTAAAGAAGACTATTTCAATGAGAACAATTAAAACGCATACTTAATTATATTGAAAAGTATTTTTATTAACATTCAAATGACATTGAATTTATAACTTATCTAATGAGAAGGTTGAATTTGATGCATTTTAAGGGGTTTGTTAATATCAGGCTCGATTTTACTTAAAAACAACCGTAAGTCTCCGCGTTCAGTAACATGGAGCCGTTTTCTCTTTTTAGTTACCAACGTTGCTACAGCACTAAATCCACGTTCAGCTAAATAGGAAGATGGGAATGCTATCAGAAATCGTTGAACAATCGACCATAATCCTGGGTACAGTTGCAAAATCGGCTTCTGCAGCCAAAATTCTTGGTAGCCATTCTTGAATTTAATTTTTAATTCCTCATTTGTCGTCAGTTCTATTAGTTCTTCTTCTAACTGGGATGGTCCTGCTGTGTTGACATTTGAAAAAGGATCCAAAACCCAGTCTGGTATGTCCATGTTTAAAATGTCCTGGAATCGTTCCTTGAAATCACTGTGGAGGTTTTCCAAGTGTTGACAGTAAACAAGCAAGTCGTCGTGCTTGAATGGCACTGCTGATAAATTTGGGAAGTTATTGAATTCGCGTCTGCCGATATTTCTTTTGTATAATAGCAGTTTGGACACGAAAGCAGCAACGCTATTTTTTGTCTTAATCAAGTTTAAGTCGTCGCCTTGAAGTTGGAGATTGACATCCTCAAACAATTTATACAGGTCTGTCACGTACGCAATATCGTTCTTTGATGAGATAAGCTTGTCGCGCAATTCCGTGTGTTTGTTTCCTAGGAACTCTATCACAGACCCAAACAGATTGTAAAATCGAGTCAAACAAGTACCTTTTGACAGCCAGCGCACCTCTGTGTGAAGCAGCAATCGGTTGAAATCTTCATCATTGGCACTGCAAAGCTGACTAAATAATCTGTCATTCAACGAGTTACTTCTGATTTTATTAACTGCTCTGATAACATATTGCAGTGATGCATGGAGGCGTTCACTCAAATTTTTCGCAACCAAATGCTGGCGATGAATTACGCAATGCACAGCAAGCACGTCAGGAATTTTATTTTTTAAGCACGCTATGAAGCCTTTGTGACGCCCTGTCATAGCCGGTGCGCCAACAGTAGCAACTGACAAAATGTTATTAAAAGGAATTTCCTTTTCGTCACAAAACTTTTCCAGTGTATTAAATGTGATTTCTCCTTTTGTATCTGTTTCCAAATTCGTAGCAAACAATAGTTCTCGACATATTTTCTCATTTTTGATAAACCTCACGTATGACAATAACAATGCTTCATTGGTTGGTAAAGTGGACTCATCCAGCTGAATTGAAAATTGACAATTCTGCGGATGATTGCACAATGATTCCACAATGTTTGCAGCCATGTCATCAATTCGTCTTTGCACAGAACTATTGCTCAAAGGAATTTTTCGGATAATATCTGCAGCTGGTTTATGGAGCACAGTGGTTATTACTTCATTTACTGCTGGTAAAATTAAATCTTCCCCAATAGTATGTGGTTTGCATGTTTTAGCAATCAACAATGAGATATTGTACGAAGCTCGAAGTCCGTCATCGTCTTGCTTAGAAGCTGATGAAAAAAGTTTTGATACAGTTGTCTGAATTTCGTACTTCTTTTTCATATCTTGAAACTAGGTCACATCTTTGTCTTTCTTATCCGGGTGTATTTCATTAAAATGATCTTGAAGCCTAGAAGGCTTCATCGCTTCATTTGAAAATGTTTTTTGACAAATAAGGCACATTGGCGATGATGGATTTGTGGGATTTTCGATAAATCCGTACTTAATATAATCCACACTATACTGTCGCCTCTTCTTTTTTGCTTCCGACATGGTTTTTACTCTACAGATGCGTGAGTAGTATTAGTGTACTTTTAAAACCCTCTCATCAATTGCGCGCGATAATGCTAATGAAAATAAAATGAACAATCCTTTATATAGGTTGGAGGCATATAACACGCATCGACAGGAATAAGATAAATATGCAGTGACTAGTGTATAACACCCGGCCCCGAAGTAAAGCGCGGGGACAAAGGTGATGCGGGAGCAGAGTGCGGGTTAGAACAAGCACAGATAATACTGTCAATTCTTGCAGGATTACAAAAATCACGTTATTTAACAAAAACTTGTTATAACTGAATTGCTACAAGCATATTTTTTGCCATGTGTTATTAACAGGCTTTTGTTAACTTTACCTGTATTTATATATGAGATATTTCACATGAAATTGGAAGATTTGAAAATTTTTAATTCAAATCTAAAATTAATAATTTTTATATCATCCAATTTAATGTAGATCTGAATGTAATGGAATCTTTAAGTTCAATTTTCATCCACTTCCCGAACTACCGAAATATGTGAATTTTCGCACACGTGATAAAAATGATTAAAATACATTCAATAACAAAAATTAACCAATATTAAAGTTTACTTTAGTTAGTACGTGATTAGCGTGCTTTTTTGTCTTTTTAAAACTATATTTTTTTTATCTGCTCACCGCCCCTCCGTACCATCTCAACGCCGCCTAATTTTCTCGGGGTCTTCTACTGCCCCCCTGAAAATCTCAAACGCCCACAAGGGGGCGTTATCGCCCACGTTGAGAACCTATGTTCTAGAGTAATGGAATTGGTCTTATTTCTTTTATCGTCAAAAATTACGAATAAAACAAGCATTTAATTGATACATTTGAGCATATAGTCTTTTAATGTATATTTTGACGATTTTTGCAGTCCATTTTGCAAAAAAAAAAAAAGAAAAAAAAAGGCAGAATCTATTTTTCCGAATTTTACCGAAATCTAATCAGCACCAGGGTAACCCACAAGTGACTTATCTACCAAATTTTGCGAAATTTGGTGTATTAAATTTTCAGCTACGGTAGATACAGATCATTTTCGCGTGTCATTTTGTAAAAAAAGGCAGGTTCTTTTTTCTCAAGTTGTACAAATATATAATCAACACCAGGGTAACGCACACGTGACTATAAAATTTTATGAGATTTGGTCAGTTAGTTTTTGAGCTAGAGTGGATAAAAGATTGCACAGACAGACACATTACATAGAATCACAGATACATACACAGACGTCACGCTAAAATCAGTGTTTTTGTGTTCTAGAGGTCCCAAAAATAATAATAACGTGTAAATACGTCGAAAACTCAACTAGCGCTTTTCGACATGATTCCAATACTTTATACATTACCATGTATTGCGGGGAAAGTAATAAAGTGAACGCATTGTGATTTCATCGCTTTCATTTTATTAAAGAACGTTCTATTTTAACCCAATTCCGAAATTTCAATATTTTAAATTTCAATTTATATGCTAAATTCATTTACATCCCCGGCAAAGATGCATCACAGTATGAAGTGATGAATGCTAAGCATTAGCCGTTGATTAAATGTACGAAAACAATCAAAATATTTGCTTTTGCGGTCTTTTGTTCAGCTAATAGGTTTTGTCGGGTATTTTTGCTGAGAAGTTAAAAAATAAAACTTTTATCAAAGGTCTTCAGCTGCAGAAGTCTTTAAAACATTTTTAGATTGGAAAGTGTTTTTAGTGCAGTTTAATCCCGATGAGTGAATTTTCGGTTCTGGTCATAGAATTGTAAATGTATTCCGTGTTGCTATATAGCCATGTAGTCGGAACACAACAAAGATCCAAATTTGGTGAAAGCAATTAATTTTGTAAAATGTTTAATTGTTATTTTCCAGAAATACAAATTTCATTCCCAGAAATTAAATAGAAATTTGATGCTGCTGGTGGCGTGGCGCACACAATGCGATTAAACTATATATGTTTTCTATAATGTTGTACGAATGACACGTTAAAAATATCCTTAGAATCGCGTTTTTATTTCAACTAATAGCATCCATACAGTGTGGCGACTTCTACCGTATAACAGGATTTTTCATAAAACCAGGAAAGTGCTCTGTTGATCATTTATCACCACTCGTGGACCATGGCTGATTTCACTGCTTCCCGTTATTCTAATTTGTTTAATAATTTAATATTCAAATTCTACAAACGTAGTATATACTCTTTTGCATTATTATTCCCAAATATTGAAATAATTTTTTTATACTTCTAATTTCATAACGATTTGTTAAATCAAATTTTAATTTGAAATCTTTCACAGCACACATACTTCACATGCGCAAGTCTGTTCAAAGCCCGGCTATTTGTTAGTTCCCATATATTTATTAACTGTACCATATTTTTGACAAAATAAGTGGAATTGTTTACATTTACATCTATTAGGTTCGGAGATAAAAGCGCCCGCTTACATTTTTCGTAATGCTCCGATTTCTACCAGCGATATCCCAACTATAAATGTTACTCATCAAAAAGGATGTCTGCAATGATCGTTTGAAGTCTTAAATCAGAAGTCGCTATTTCTGATATATTTTTAAGGGTAAGTACCACTTAATTAAAACATAATCTGCTGTTTAATTTTACGGCACACTATATCATTTTAAAATTTGATATGCTCAACCGTTTGGTCAACATGTTAAAACTACTATCATTGTTTTTACTATCCTTATATACATAATGTATAAGGAAAGTATTGTGACGAGATCGAAAATTCGAATTCGAGTTTCCGACCGGAGAGCACATTTCAAGCATCCCTGTTTACTAATCGAAAATTGTGATGTCTCTGTGTGTGTGTCAGTGAGTCTGTGGAGACGATAACTGTCGAACGAATACACTGATTCGAACGAAATTTGGTACAAAAATTGCAATCCTTAAACACTGGAAGATTATCATTTTTATACGCAATCGAATGTTCAGAACCCCCCTAAATTTCCGAGTGAAATTTTGAAAAAATCGTCAAAAAATCAAAACCTCTAATAAAGTTACAAAAATAGATATTTTTTATGTAATTTTTCATTAGAAAACGATTGACATAAATTTTAGAACGCTAACATGAACCGTTCTCGAGATATTGCACATTTTTCAAAAAAATTATCAAAAAGTCATATAAAGTTAAAAAAAAATATTTCCTATTGAGAAACATATTCACTTTTCATATGTAATACCATGCAATAAATTGGGTGACATCATTCTCGTGGATCTAGCTACTTCCATTCATGAAAAAAGATACTTTGAGTAATACTTTTGTATTTGAACGCCAATAGTCATTTATCTGCTGTAAGAATAACTTATTTCTACGTCCATAAAGCTTTGCGAGATTTTGGCAACAAATTTGGTGGAATGTCGCCAACTTGGCGACTTTTTTAAATGTTGCTAAATTAAGGAAAAACTTGCTAAATGGATAAAAATGACGCTAAATCAATGAAAATTACGACTCATTGACGAAAATTCAATATCTTGGGAAGTATATAAATATCTACTATAAAAATAATCTATTTTCTTTTACCGTAAAAGTAGTAAATTCATTGGATTATATAAGGAAAATCATTTGCTGCCCACATCAGATTTTTTTAAATAATCATGACCTTCGAATTCAATACTGTAACCTGAGATTATATCCGTGGACACGTGGTAACAATTTTATAATTTTCGGTGGTAAGGAAACATCACTAAATACATTAATATTTTTTAATTTTTTATTTACTTTTTGTACATTTTTTTCTTTACAAGAGTTTGCACATTTTTCCTCCCTCTATACTCTTTCATTTTTTACATATAAATTAATGCTTCATACATTTCTTCTCTGTATTTTAAGTATCAATGCTTAAAATTTCATTCTCTGTGTCAGCTCCCTTTGTCTTCATGAGCGGGAAAGGAGCCCTTTATTATCCCGTGATTATATGAGTATTTTTCAAGTGCAGGTACCACACGTTCGTGAATTTTTTTACTGTGTGTGTCCTAACTATTTTGAATTGCTAATTGCTTGCCTCTTCGCAGTTAGCTCTAAGCTTTTGTTAAGGGTGCATACTGTTCTATTTTGACTTGATGAAGGGGACTTATAATACCCTCGAAACCATGGTAGTCATCTAACTGATATATGACTGCTTTATACAAGGAAGTTGTGTAAATCCTTGGTAAGGAAATGTGTTAGACCCAGACTGACTTTAACAAATGTGGCTTTTACTAAAATTTCTATTCGACTTTGGACAAGACTTGAACTTAATATAAACTAAGAGTTAATGTAACTTGGACTTAATATTGCATGGAATTAAAAAAATTACCTCTCAAGCAAACAAAACTTTCTGGAGATTTTAACAGTATTCTAACCTCCCCCATAACGATCCATTGCAGCTATCTTTCCAGAAACCGGAGGGTACATCAAGATGAGAAATCTAATCTTTGTAAGTTGCACACTCTTTTACCTTATGGCAGACACACAAGAAGAATAATAACACCAAAAGAAGAATGAATGAACGCGAAGGCGGAGAAAATGAAGAAACTGATATTCATTTAGATATTCTTGAAAATAATGCTGATACAATCTTTTGACTGGCAGGTAAAAGAGATAACAGTTTCGCTGTAGATAAGACAAAATATTTTAATTCAAATGCTTAAACGATAAAACTCAGACTACGAGTTTTGAAAGCTCTCAGTCCAGAATTGGTGACCCAGTTTTGTGATTTTTAATATTATTAAGAGCCAAACAGTTGATGATTTCCCCTGGAGGAGGGAGACGAATCAAATCTTTAGAATGTGTTGGGGGTGGGGGAGGGGGTCAAAATTTTGGGAAGTTGGTTTGGGGTATTATACAAGATTAGAATCTCAGTATATTTATGTATAATAAAATAAAAAATCTGATGTGGACAGCACATGACTTTCTCTGCAGACTTATATCCACGTTCACTTTATTTTAATTAAATTTAATTCACTTTTAATTCAATTTTCGTTCTCATTTGGTAACTGGATTTATTTTCAAAAGTGGAGTAGGGAAAATCCGAAAATATCGCGAGAGCGGCTAGTCTTAATGGGGTTAGTCTTATTATTTTCTTCGTTAAAAATTACGTATAAAACAAGCATTTAATAGATATATTTCAGCATATGCAGTTTTTTATTTCAGAATTTGACGGTTTTGGCAGGCCATTTTGCAAAGAAAGGCAGCTTATGTTTTTCCGAATCGTACCAAAATCTAATCAGCACCAGGGTGACCTACAAGCGACTAATTGACCGAATTTTGTGAAATTTGGTCCATTAGTTTTTGAGCTAGAGTAGATACAAGCGATTTTTGCAGGCCATTTCACAAAAAAGCGGGTTCTGTTATCCCGAATCGTACTCTAAACTAATTAGTACTAGATTCGCCCACAAGGGACTTACCTACCAAATTTTATGAAAATCGGTCAATTAGTTTTTTAGTTAGAATGGATACAAAATCTGCACAGACAGACAGACGGACAGTCAGACAGACAGACACCCACACAGACGTCACGCTAAAAATAGTTTTTTCGTATTCTAAAGGTCTCGAAACGTGTAGATCCGTCAAAAACTCGAGTCGCGATTTTCGACATGATTCCAATACTTTCCCTATGCATTAGCATGTATTGCAAGGAAAGTAAAAATAATTCGATATGGCCAAAATTATTTTGTATACATACTACTCTTACCCGACTTCATTATCAATAAAAAATAAGATTAATAAATTAACACGAAAGTTGAGAAAATTCGCATGTAGTACGTTAGAAAGAAATGTTATAATTTCATTCCTTTTAAATAAAGTATTCAGTTGCTTGTTTTGTTTCAAACATGAATAACGATTTTTTGTTGCTAAGTCCAGCCTTTTTTTTTATAGACATTAAAACTATTGGAATTGACATTGATTGCTATTTAACATAGCGAACAATCACTTCTGGAGCGTTCATTCCACCAGCATATGAAACTAGATAGTTTCTTGATGAATCTGTGCTATCAGGATCTTCAGCGTCCTCTTAATACTTAATCTACCGGCTGCGGTTTTATTGCCTACATGGAAAAGACCTGCTAACTTGAGTGCAGATTCTCGCCTAATACCGGTTCCATTTTGCTTATCGTGTAAGATATTGCAGCAGTAATCTCGAATAATGTTTTGTATACCCTATAATGTCACTATCGTCACTGCAATCGCTGCTGTAATTGTTCAAAGAACAATTAGAACACTGACAAAGAATCTAGAAAAAATTCTTTGCTTTCATTATCAGGATTCATTTTGTCTGGGTTTTGGATTAAGTAAAACTAAAAATTATTTAAATACATAAGGACACGCGGCCAACACTCACGCCATCTTGAATCCTCAAACAGCCTCCTTGGACAGCGTCAAACCCTAACGAAGAACCTCTTAAAAAGACAGGTATTTGACATACTTTATCTCAAACAGTTCGACCCCCCCCCCTTTGCAGGCTTTGGGGTCCATGGACGACAATGGTTAGATAGGTAATGCTTTTATATAGATAATGATCCATTACGTAATGTTTCAAAAGAAAACGAATTACAAAAACTTTAGAACGCTAATATGAACCATTTTCGAGATATTGCACGTTTCCAAATAAAATTATTAAAAAAGCGAGGTTGCTCTGTTTTTATCCAGACGAGAGCCGCTATTTTTCGTTTTCGAAATTGGATTATACCGTTGCTAGCTATTTATTTATTTGCTAATGGTTAGGCACTTAATACATTCAATCATTCGCCTATACATCGGCCAGATTCATGAACCGTTTGGCTGCCATATGACGTTACCCCGACGCACCAATGGAGGCGGAACACACTGCGCCCGACAGCACAACAGCCCTGCCTGCAGGCGGGACTCGAATCCACAATCCGGCGGACGAGAGAGCAAGTGCCTTGACCGCTCAGCCACCGCGTCAGCTTGTTATACTAGCATATTATAAGCTGTATTTTTAAAGACTTTTTAACGTTACAACTAAAAATTTGAGTTTCAATGTCATTTATTAAACGGTAGTAACTATAATAATTTATTTTTCATAATGTGTTTTCATATTTTTTTTTCTTATATGCTCAGAAACGTGGCCACTACCTTGACATCATTTACTGCTTTGACGCGTCTTGATAATTAAAATTCTTAAAATTAATCTGTTAAATATCTTTTGCAACATCAAATGCATAAATAATTTGATTTTAATTTGTTCAGTTTATAAGCAATACAATTTCTGATTACCTGTTTAATCACCATACTCAGTAATAATAATTTAGCAATGAAGTTTAAAATAATTTAGCAACGAAGTTTATCCCTTCAAGGATGTGATGGGTTTTAATTAAAATTCCTAAACGCAGTTTAATTAATTTGCTTCGTTGTAGTGTCTTTATTCTCATAGAATAACAAAGAAGAGTTTTCCTTTTAAAGGAAACACTTAGAACAAAGTTGTTTTGGTATTTGTTTTACCATTTCGTGGCCACCCGTGGAGTTTTAGTGATTATTCTTCTCTAAATGTAATTCCTGAAATGAAGTGAAAACTTCTGAAGTTTATAACAAATCTGCATTTTCTCTTAGTAAGGTAAGGTATTGATAACATACTGTTCTCCAACAATCTTTTAATGGGATTTTGACTTAAAGTTGTGTTTTAAAGGCCATTTGAATGCATTTTGTTCATTATCGAAGTTACATATGTGCGTATTCATGTAGTATATTTACTAATATTATAAAATTAACTGAAATGTGGCCCCACTCGACCTTCTCATACCAAAATTCATTGAAAATATTGTGATTTTTTTATTGGCAAATTCTGCAAGAACATTTTTTGAAAAACCTGTACCACTGGTCTAAATGATCGCAATTGCAGCATGTTACGCTTCATTTTAAAGGGATTGCGAAAATCTTAAGATAGATACCAAGTTTGACAATGTACCCTCTCGGGTAAGTAACGTGCCCTCCCCCACCCCCGAGGGGGGCTAATGACGTCACGAAACATAAAAATTGTATCACGGCTATTTGTATTCAGCATTAAATTCTGGAGCAGGAAGGGTGATTCACTGAGAATTTTCCGAACACGGTTTCTTTTCCACTTCTGCTTCAACAATTTTTTGGAACATCTATTTTTGAAGATTGGCTATAGATAGAACTTAGATGATGGATGGAACTCTAGAGTGGGGTTAGCGTTCTGTAAAGATTTCCATTCCAGTTTTGGAGATGTCATTTCCGTTTTTCCTGAAAATTCGTATGACTGTACGAAGTAATTATGCAAAAGAGAATCAAAATTCCTGATAGTTATGAATATATATATATATATATATATATATATATATATATATATATATACACACACACACATATATATATATATAAGAAAAAAAGGTTTGAAGATCCAATGAAAGAAAAGAGAGAAGCTGTAACACGAAAATTCAACTATCTAACAGGCTTACGAAATAAAAGTATAAATCAACAAATCCCCAAGCAAATGGAAAAAATAAAAAAACAAATAAGTAAAATAAAAATCGAATCAACAAGCCAATGAAAAGTATCAAAATACAAAGGTATGGAATTGAAAAAAGAATAACAAACGAAATCAAGCACAAACGCTATACACGTGGACAAGACTCTAAGCCTAAATCATGAATTGTTTACTTCCACAAAAATCGTAATCATTCCCAAGTTTTTTGTAGAAGCAAACACAAAAATGTATGTTTTTGAAGAAATAGATAGATTATATCTATAAATTATTTCTACTTGGACGACATACATAAATAAGGAAATATATATATATATATATATATATATATATTTTAAGAATTTTAATTTACTTATATTATAAATATCAGAGATTGATAATTTATTAAAAATGGTCTGTAGAGCAAATGTGAAAATAAAATGGTCTGAAGTGATAATTTGAAATCAAAACCGTCTCTAAGACAAGCTTGTGAAATATATATATATATACTAGCAGCATACCCGTTCTTCGTACGGAGTATATAATATAAAGAAACTTATAATTCGCAATCATGTGCAAATTCCGTTAAAATATTAAATTTATTGCTCCTAAAGAGAAGTTTAAGAATATCTGTTCTCACTATGCAAAATTATCTTCACGGGCAGATCTGAAGACTAAAACATCCTGGCCCCTTTTGTAAGCAAATTTACGAAAAAAAAAAAGGAATTGAATCAGTATATGCAACCCCGTACTATTTATATTGTCGGAGAGTAGAAAATATGCCAGTGTACTAGTAGAAGATTACCGGTATTGCAATATGAGTCTCAAAAATCTTTGCCAAAATAAAAGAGATGAGGTAATAAATTGAAAATATCAAATATCCCATTGTATTTTATTTTTTCAACCCGAGTTAAATCCGAAACTAATCGGTTGATACTATTCATTTTCATTTCCAAACATCCCACAGACTATCTCAACAACATACTAAAATTCCATTTTGATAAAGCCATTTTTACGGAAGTTATCGTGCGAACGGACAGACAAACAGACAGACAGGCACAATGACCAAAGTCACAAACACTTTTCAACTATGTTGGCATGTGTTACAAAGTATCTCCATCATAACTTTATTTTAAAACATTTTACAATACGATAAAACCGCTTCTGATAGAAAGATCAATCAATGCAATAATAAGGCTATTGATTCATCTCTTATTGCCGATGCAAATTTGCTCATTGTATGTCGAATTCAGCCTGAGTTCATTTGCCTAATGCGATCACTGATGTGAATGGGCACGTGATAACCCTCTTTGAACCTCCGGGGCAGATGTTAGACTTTGTACAATAGTTTGCAACAGATAGGTTAGATAGCCAATGATATGTAAAGAATGCTTCTGATATTTTGGAAGATTAAATTTCTGAGAAGAAAAGTTATGAAGATAGAGAGTTACATGCAAATGGAAGATGAATGTTTTGTTATTTTCCTAAAATTATCATTTTTAATACGAAACATAGTAATGCTTAGGCACTGGCTCTCACTTTGGCAGTGATTCTCAGCGTGTGGTACGCGTACCCTCTAGGGGTACGCGGTAAAATTAAGGTTACTTTGTGAAGGCTCAAAAGTCGCTACATCTAGTAACAGTGTCGCTAAGTTGCTAGCACTGATAACAAGCGCAACCATCTCGGGGTTGGGACAACCCAGTGGTTATTTCGCAGGGATTGCAGTCGGACGACCCGAGTTCGATTCCAGGCTCTGCCCAACCAGTCATCGTGGAAAATTGACAATTTAAAAATGTGGGTCTGTAAGTCCTTCCAAGAGGTTGGTGGTAGATGAAGGAGGGTGCTGCCCCTCTGGACGAGCCCCCAGGTTCCGTTCTAAATTGGGTGGCATTTCCCTACCGTCCAAACAGTTACCTTACACCTTCGGGTAGGTCCGAGGGTTTGAAGTAGAATGAAGAAGAAACGCAACCATCTCAAAAGTTAAAAAGAGTATAAAGAGAAGACTGAAATCATTAAATGATAATAAGGGCCAATGAACAATGTGGAGTCAATTTGGTTTCGATCTGTATTTAAGGGTTAGTGTTTTCGCTTGATTAATAATACCAAATTTGTAAAATCAGTTGCAAATATCGAAAAGACGAGCTTTTTTGTAAACCCAAAATTAAATTTAATACTGACGTGTGTGCGTGTGTTTAAAGTATGCATCTGTTCTAGCCGAAAAATTTAACGATTGAATTAAAAAAAATAGTACTAATGACACTTAGTGCATGGTTAGGTAATAATGGGTAACGCCTTGTTTTCAACAAAAAGCAGCGAGCACAAAGTCTATAAGCTAAAAGGAAGAGAGAGTGCGCAAAACTGGGGTGTGGCTCAACAACTTTTTTTCCAATTTAACAACAAAAATTTTGATAAATCGGTATCATGAGCCAAATAATTACAATTACAGAGTGTTACCCTCCGTTTTAAAGGGCACAAAGTTTTTTTTCGATTGATATCAAACTTGACAATGTGCATTCCAGGGTGGAGGGTAACTTGCCCCCCCCCCCCCCCCCCCGACGGGGCTAATGGTGTCACAAACAAAAAATTCTGATGTGGGCAGCACATGACTTTCCCTGCAGACTTATATCCACATTCTTTTTATTTTAATTAAATTTAATTCACTTTTAATTCAATTTTCGTTCTCACTTGGTAACTGGACTTATTTTCAAAGATGGCGCAGAGAAAATACGAAAAAACTAAAATATCTCGAGAACGGCAAGCACTAGTGTAATGGGGTTGGTCTTATTCTTTTCACCGTTAAAAATTACGTATAAAACAAGCATTTAATGGATATATTTGAGCATACGTAGTTTTTTATTTTAGATTTTGCCGATTTTTACGCACCATTTTGCAAAAAAAGGCAGGTTGTGTTTTTTCGAATCATACCAAAATCTAATCAGCACCAGGGTGGCCTACAAACGACTTATCTACCGAATTTTGGGATATTCGGTCCATTAGTTTTTTAGCTAGAGTGGATGCAGGCTTTCGCGGGTCATTTCGCGAAAAAGGCGGGTTCTTTTATTCCGAATTATACCCAAACCTAATCAGCACCAGATTCGCCCACAAGTGACTTACCTACAAAATTTTATGAAATTTCACTCAATTCGTTTTTTAGTTAGAGTGGATACAAAATCTGCACAGACAGACAGACACACACACAGACGTCACGCTAAAAATAGTATTTTCGTATTCTAGAGGTCTCAAAACGCGTAGATCGTTGAAAACTCGAGTTGTCATATCTCGAGAACGGTTCATGCTAGCGTTTTAAAATTTATGCCAATCGTTTTCTAATGAAAAATTACATAAGAAATGTCTATTTGCGTAACTTTAGTAGAGGTTCTGATTTTTTGACGATTTTTTCAAAATTTCACTCGAAAATTTAGGGAGGTTCTGAACATTCGATTGCGTATAAAAACAATAGACTTTCCGTATTCACGGATTGTAATTTTTGTACCAAATTTTGTTCGAATCGGTCTATTCGTTCGTCAGTTATCGTCTCCACAGACTCACTGACACACACACACACACAGACATCACTTCAAAAATGTTCGATTCGTGATCAGGGATGCTTGAAACGTGCTCTCCCGCCGAAAACACGAATTCTAATTTTCGACCCTGTCACAATACTTTCCTTATTCGTTATTGTATATAAGGAAAGTAAAAAAATACATACCAGGGTATTTACCATGGAGTTAGAAAGAAGGAGATAAAACTCCTGCGGAAGAAACTCTTGAAAATGCAATAATGCTTTGAGAATTATATCTAGTTGTCGCTAGTGTTAGTAAAGTAGTTACGATTGTTAGATGGCACAACAGAAATGCTTAGTTTCTAGTATATGTACATTTGTTTATTTTTACATTATGAGTTTCCTAATTATGAGTATAATTAACCAGCATGTTTTCATAGTTGTAGGACAGAATACAGAATATATGGAGATAAAATAATGTTGAATGTTTAGGAATATTATTACTTTCCTTATATACATAATGTATAAGGAAAGTATTGTGACGGGGCCGAAAATTCGAATTCGAGTTTTCGACGGGAGAGCGCGTTTCAAGCATCCCCGATCACGAATCGAAAATTTTTGAAGTGAAGTCTGTTTTTGTGTGTGTGAAAGTATGTGTGTGTGTGTGTGTCAGTGAGTCTGTTGAGACTATATCTTATGAAGGAATCGAGCGATTCGAATGAAATTTGGTACAAAAATCTGGAGACGATAACTGACAAACGAATGGACCGATTAGAACCAAATTTGGTACAAAAATCACAATCCGTAAACACTGGAAGCCTATAGTTTTAAAACACAATCGAATGTTCAGAACCCTCCTAAATTTTCGAGTGACATTTTGAAAAAATCATCAAAAAATCAAAAACTTTAATAAAGTTACGCAAATAGATATTTCTTATGTAATTTTTCCTTAGAAAACGATTGACATAAACTTTAGAACGCTAGCATAAACCGTTCTCGAGATATTGCACATTTTTCAAATAAATTTATCAAAAAGTTCCATAAATTAAAAAAAAATATTAACTGTTAAGAAACATGTTCACTTTTCATATGTAATATGATGCAATAAATTTGGTGACATCAATCTCGTGGATCTAGCTCGTTCCATTGACGAGAAAAGATACTTTGAGTAATACTTTTGTATTTGAAAGCCAATAGTCATTTATCCGCTGTAAGAATAACTTATTTCTCCGTCCATAACGCTTGGCGATATTTTGGCGACGAATTTAGAGGAATGTCGCCAACTTGGTGATTTTTAAATGTTGCCAAATTAACGAATATCTCGCCAAATGGATAAAAATGACGATGAATCAATGAAAATGACGACTAATTGAGGAAAATTCAATATCTTGGAAGGAATATAAGTATCTACTATAAGAATAACATTTTTTTTACCTCTAAAAGTAGTAAATTCATTGCATTCTATAAGGAAATTCATATGCTGCCCACATCAGATTTTTTATTGTTCCAGTTCTAATTATGCATTGCGCTAATAATTTATTTTTACAAAATTGACAGTTTAAATAAATATTTTATGTTTTTCGTCATAGAAATACATAAAATGCAGGACTACTTCTTTTACTACAGCGCTACCTGAATTATTGTCTCAAATGATATTTTCTTTTTCATAATATGAAGTTTTAACTCCTTTTAACTCAATGGTATCTACTTAACTCAGGAATACCATGGTGGCTGCCTTACGAAGGATTTCTAAGTCATTATCCTTCCTAAATAACTTTCCTTGCCAAATGATATATTCATCATTAGAACATATATCCATCAACTCCCCCAATAAATACTCCCGTCCCCTTCCTTAAGAAATACTGTAATTGGTATCCCTGTTTGCCCACCGTATTGTTTAAAGATATATATATTGCACTTTCTTCCGGTAACGACCTGACACACTAAGCATCTTTAACAGAAACGCTAGTTGGGAAAGGTGCGAATAAAATGATTATGTTGTAGTCATTTAAGAAGCCAAACTTACTTCCTGAAGTAAGCCTCAGCTCATAAAGTTTAGGTCAAACGGAAGTCATAAAAAACCTGATATGTCCAACATATTTCTTTCCCTACAAATGAACAAATTTCGATTTTAGGGGGAACGGTAACATACACTGTAAAACATTTGCAAGTATGTTACTGAAAGTTCAAGGGAATCAACTACCCGTAATAGGGACTAAGGTTAGGTTCTCTCTCTCTCTCTCTATCTATCTATATATATATATATATATATATATATATATATATATATATATATATATATATATATATATATGTATATATATATATATATATATGTATATATATATATATATATATATATATATATGTATATATATATATATATATATATATATATATGTACATATATATATATATATATATATATATATATATATATATATATATATAATATGAAAATACCGTGAAATATAATATTATAAAATCATCAGAAATCACACTTAAAAGGCGCAAAGCTGCACTAAAAAGAAGATTAAAAATATTTTCAAAATGAAAAGAGGTATGGATGGAAACAATATACCATAAGATGGCCGGGGGGAGTTGTAACCCCCTCACCCCGGTTAAGCATGCTTTGCGTCGCGACAACACTCCCGGAGAGCCGGTATATTGCAAAATAGAATACGAATGTATCAAATTTTAAGATGTAAAACAGACATCATACACAAACAAATATAAGATATAATTGTGGAAATCCAGCCTTATCAAAAATCACCAACAGTAAATGTTTGAAATATGTTTGAAATATGTTCACTAGTATAAATGAGCAAAATTACATAGCTTCTACTTAAAGAAGACTTTAAATATTGACACTTAATAGAGCAATTATAACAAAGTCTATCTCTAAAACCATTTACCTGAATGACAATTAATGGAATCATACATGTGTACATCCCCCATACCGTATCATACAAGATGAAGCAAATCTTCCATAACGTATTATACAATAGACCCTATACAAGAGGTCCCATATCAGTTATCACTCGCTTTACCTGTGACTATCCAGTATGTATATTGCCATCAGTTTTATTTAAATATAAACGGTAACAATCGGTTACAGTTATTTTATAAAATTTGTAGATAATGTCACATAATATATATATATATATATATATATATATATATATATATATATATGTATTTTTTTCCATTTGCTTGAAGATTTGCTGATTTATATACTTTTATTTTCCAAGCTTGTTAGAAAGTTTGGTTTTTCGAGTTACAGCTGCTCACTTTTCTTTCATTGGACCTTCAAAGTTTATTATATATATATATATATATATAATATCGTGTGTTGGGCCCCCTTTACCCCCTTGAGCTTGGGGCATGGACTCAACTAGTCAGCGGAAGTCTCCAGAAGAAATGTTCAGCCATGCTGTCTCCATAGCAATCCATAATTGCGTCGTTGTGGTAGGTGCAGGAATTTGAGCATGAATGTCTCTTTCGATCATATCCCAGATATACTCCAAGAGGTTCATGTCTGGCAATCTAGGTGGCCAAATCATATGCTGGAATTGTCCAGAATGCATACCAAACTAATCGCAAGCAATATGGGCCCGGTGACATGGAGCATTATCGTCCTGGAATATCCATCGTTATTGGGGTATGTGAAGTCCATAAACGGCTCCAAATGGTCACCAATCATCTAAACATAACGATTCTCTGTCAATGACCGGTTCAGTTTGACCAGAGGACCTAATCCATGCAAAGTAAACAGTCCCCACACCATTATGGAACCACTACCAGCTTGCACAGTGCCTTGTTGACAGGTTGGATCCATAGCTTCATGGGTTTGAGCTGCACCCGAACGAAACCAATAGCTCGTACCAACTGGAAACGTGACTCGTCGGACCATTCTAGCTTCTTCCAGTCATCTAGGATGCATTGCATGTGTTCACGATCCCAGATGATACGCTGAAGCCAATGATGTGCTGTGAGTAAAGGTACTCGTGTCGGTCTTTTGCCATATCCCACTAGCGCCAAATTTCGCTGCACAGACCTCACATATACTCTTCTAGTGCGTCTCATATTGAATGTGGTAGTCAGTTGACGCAGTGTCGTTCATCTGTTAGCATAGACGCTTCTGCTTAGACGACGCTGGTCTCGATCTTTCAGCAGACGTGGTCGCCCATTGCGCTGTCCCTTCTGGGAAGTAATGCCTTCCATGAGGCCTTCTCGATACATCCTTGACACTGTCGTGCGAGAAATATTCAAAGTCTTAACAACTTCTGAAATACTATGCCCCATGCGTCGAACTCCAACTATAGTTCCACGTTCAAACTCGATTAATTACCACCGGATAGCTATTATCACGTTATTTAACATTTCACAAGACTTTCAAGAATTCAACAGACAACACTGACAACCATTTGCCTCATTATATCCTTTTAACGCGATGCGAGCGCCACTTGTAAATTTGCATACAGCTATCCCATGAATTTTGGCACTTGAGTATATATATATATATATATATATATATATATATAATTAGAAAGAATTAATAATTAAAATAATTTGTTCAAGTAATCGTGAAATATTAACATATATCACCTTAGAAGCAAAACCGCGGCCATAATGCCGATAATCAGCCGAAAAGATCAGCAGCGGCCCAAATTCGAAGATTAAAAAGAATTAAATTCATCTTCAGGTCTGAGTATTTAATTCTAATTAACCCAAACAAATTCCTGCTTCAGATTGGAGAGTATTATAATACTATAAATGTCCAAACTCAGACTACATGCACCAAAAGATGAAAAAATAAAGATAAGAACCATTATAAAAATTTGTATTACCATGTGGCAGGAACCCTTCTTCTTTCACCACATGTATGCGATCAACCTCAGCAGTATAAAAAATTCTAGAAGCACCGGAATGAACATGACGAAATACTACCTAGGAGGCAGTAAGAACGTTCACAGCAACACTCCCAGACTCGTCCGGTGAGTCAGAGCAGGAGAAAGGACAATTATCCGTATAAGCAAAACAGAATACGAACATGAAGCAAAGATGAAATTTCCTACTAAACAAGTGATTCATAGAAGAGATGGATAAACGAGAATACCACTATAGACCATTATACGTATATATATATATATATATATATATATATATATATATATATATATATATATATATATATATATATATATATATATATATATATATATATATATATATATATATATATATATATATATATATATATATATATATATATATGAAGCAGGAATTTTCATTTTTCAGGTTTCTCTTATCAGTTTGCCGAAATTATCAACAAAGTAGCTGAAAATAATCAGGAAAGTTTGCAGAATGTTTTCAATGTAGGTTACAGCTTTTCTTTTAACTGGATCTCGCTAAAAGTCGACTAGTTCATTGTTGTTACCAATTATAAAAGGAATATAAAATTTCGTGTAATTTGCTTGATTATTTTGAGAGATATCGCGTTCCCTGTGTGGTAAAGTGAAATTTTTAAATATCTTAAGAAGGCCTCATGAAATCTGTTGTTGTTGTTGTTACTTATGACCTCCTGTTCGGAGGAACCGAAACAGGACCAGCGACGCAGGAAGAAAGAACGACACACAAGACGAGAGAACAAAGTTTATTCCAAGAAAGCATCACTGACGAAGGTCAGAGAGGGGTAGCAGCTCCACTTTGACGAGGACCCAGAAGGCGGAAGTCTGACTTCATCCTCAAGAAGCATCCATGCCTTCTTCGGGATTCGAACCCGAGCCCCTCATGACAGCAGTTGAAGACGCTATCCACTTCACCACCGGGGCGGCTCATGATATCTATCAAATAGTGTCCATTAATTTTCGGTTAAAATAACTTACAAAAAATTCAGCCAATTTGCAGCAATGAAAATATTAAATTTTTAAACAATTTTTTTTTTATTTTAGATTATAAATGTGCAATATAGCAATGAACGGCAAATGTTATTATTTTACAAAATAATAACATTCTGATAAAAGTTCTGATAAGTCGTTTCTGAACAAAATCTTACATGAAATAGATTGAAAAGTACTGAAATAAAAACACAATATATTTAAATTTGATAAATACAACAAATGTATAAAACTAAAGCTGGACTACCTGTATTTTAATTTTGTATATTATCTGTATTTACGAAGTTTTAATATATTGCGTAAAAAAATTACATATAAAATGACTATTTTATCAACAAATTTTGACATAATTATAATTTACAATTTTTTCAGCGGTTTTTTAAAAAACAATATATGAAAAATTAAAGGTTCTAAGATCTCCTGGCTTTTGATCTCCAATAATGGCAATAATCAAAGAGTTTTTGGTGTTCTTTGATTGAAAAAATCGCACCAAATGGTGTTAGACTTCCACCGATTTAAGATATACACTAGCGTTCACGTGGAAGAAAAGTATTCAATATCTTGAGAATATTGAATACTTTTCTGAGTCATAACCTCTAATGGTGTCCATTAATTTAAAATAGTAATAAAATTGTTAACGAAGTATTGACTAATTTGATAATAGTGAGTTTATTTTATTTATTTTTTAATGCTTTTTCCATTTCAGAGCTAAAACCTCTGGCGAACGAATCAGGATAAAAATTTATAAGTGATGCGTATTTGCTTTTAATTAAGAACCACATACTAAATAGTTATTCCTGTAAATTTTTATGCGTAATTGTGTTTTTATAATAACGTTCTTCGATTTTCGAAAAAAAAAAATGGCAAAGTTCTACCAAAAATTAACTGGTCTCTGACTTTGATTGATTGCAATATTCAAACCGAATTTCACCTTTACTCAAATTATTGGAGAGACATCGTGTGTTAAGACAGACACACAGACGCCATTGAAGAAATGCTTGACTCTTATTCAGAGATGATTCGTATGAAAAGTGGTTAATTCATATTCAAAGCGTGTAAATTCATTAAAAGGAGATAAATGTTTTATTGACATCATTGGTGACAAAAACTTTGCAATACTACATATGCTTTCATGAAACATCCATTTCTAATATTAATACAGTGTCTGCTATTAATAGAGTTTAGATGATGATTGATATTGACATTGCAGAGTTCACTTCGATGATAAGAGCTTGTAATTTCGCCCCAGTAGCTCAACAGTAGAGCATCTGCTGGCCAGTTCGGAGATCCAAGGTTCGATTCCCGGTTGGAACAGCAAGGCTCTTTACAATGGCGCCCGAACAAATCAACCCTGCAGGTTAGTGCAAAGATGTCGGAGATCTGAAAATGACCCTATTACGACTAGAATGGATTCAGTGTACACTGGAAGATTGACTACCGAATTTAAATTAAGAGGACAACAACCACGCAGGATACTGACCTGGGTAAAAATAGTAGTAGCAGGAGGCTAACCTGGGGTAAAAATAGTAGTAGCAGGATGCTAACCTGGGGTAAAAATAGTAGTAGCAGGAGGCTAACCTGGGGTAAAAATAGTAGTAGCCGGAGGCTAACTTGGGGTAAAAATAGCAGGAGGTGGTCAGTCAGATTGTCAGTTGCCCAACAATCTGACATTAGAGGGAGGAGAATTCAGAGTCCACTTCGACGATAAGAGATTGCGATTTCGCCCCTGTAGCTCAACGGTAGAGCATCGTCTGGCCAGTTCGGAGATCCAGAGTTCGATTCCCGGTTGGGGCAGCAAGGCTCTTTCTAACCTAACATCAAATTTAGAGGATGTTGGGTGTTTTTACTAAGTATTTTTCCCACTTTCGATTTCGTTTCCAATCCCGGTTCAAAAACTTTCCTTGACATATCTATTTCTTAGGATTGGCTGCAGTTAGAGCTTATATAATAGCTGATATGGATTTAGCATCAAATTTTGGATGGAGTTAGAGGAGTTAGTCATTAAGCATAAAAATGTAACTTCCGATTTAAAAATTTGCATTTTTCTTGAAACATCTATTTTTCGGGATCGGTTATGGGTATGTCTTAGATGATGATTGATACAAGTGTACAAGATTCTTGTGTGCAAGATAGCTGCCTTAAATATTAATGGATTTTCACAAAACTTTATATCCGGCTTTGTTTACGAAAATTCTAGAATTATATAGAAATTTTTGAATATGTTTTTAAACATCACAGCATAAGACAAAATTTTATATAATTATGTAGAAAAGGGGTTAATTATAGTGCAATGATCACGAAACTTAACACTTTTAATCAATGCAGTGAAAAGTAGCCGTGATACAATTTTTGTGTTTGTGACAACATTAACTCTCTCGGAGTGTGTGTGTGTGGGGGGGGGGGGGGGGGGCAAGTTCTCCCCAGAGTATGTCAATCTTGGTATCAATCGAAATACTTTTTCAAACCCTTTAAAATAAAGGGCATTATGCTATAATTGGGATCATTTGGACCAACAATACAGGTTTTTCAAACATTTTCTTGCCAAATTCGCAAATAAATAAATGAATAAATATATATAAATAAATAAAATCTGTTTGAAAATGGATTTTGATGTGAGATTGTCGAGTTGAGCTACATTCCAGTGAATTTCATTCAATTTTGTAAGGGAAGCGATTAAAAGTTCAAATTTAATGTAGTTTTAAAATTTTAGCCAGCATTGAGCCCCGCTATTTGTTTCCCCCCCTCTCCTCATTCTCTTTAATTTGGTTCCTCATGTCCTGCAAAGAGAAAAATCTGATGTGGGCAGCATATGATTTTCCCTGAAGACTTATATCCCCGTTCTCTTTATTTTATTTAAATTTAATTCACTTTTAATTCTATTTTCGTTCTTATTTGGAAACTGAACTTATTTTCAATGGTGACGTAGAGAAAATACGAAAAAACTAAAATATCTCGAGAACGGCTAGTCCTAGTGTAATGAAGTTGGTCTTATTCTTTTCTTCGTTAAAAATTAGGTATGAAACAAGTATTTAATGGATATATTTAAGTATACGTATTTTTTATTTTAGATTTTTGCGATGTTTACGGGCCATTTCGTAAACACAGCCAAGCTGTTATTTTCTGAATCGTAATAAAATCTAATCAGCACCAGATCATCATACAAGTAACTTATAAACCAAATTTTGTGAAATTTGGTCAATTAGTATTTTAGCTAGAGTGGATACATGAAAGTTTTACGGGCCATTTCGCAAAAAAGGCGGGTTCTGTTTTTACGAGTCCCACCAAAAGTTATTTAGCACCAGGGTCTCACCCAAGTGACTTACATACTAAATTTTATGAAATTCAGTCCATTAGTTTTTAGTTAGAGTGGATACATACATTGCACAGACACAGAGACAGACACACACACAAACGTCACACTATAAATAGATTTTTCGTATTCTAGCGGTCTCGAAACGTGTAGATCCGTCGAAAATTCGAGTTGCGATTTTCGGCATGATTCCAATATTTTCATTATACATTACCATGTATTACAGGGAAAGTTAAAAAAAAATCCCTTTATCAAATTTCCAAAATACATCCACCGCGTTCACTTCCCGTGCTAAATTTTATCACAGCTCCAGCACACTTCAACGGTCAATCCGTACGTCTAGCGCGGTCCCCCATCCAGTCTCGAGAATCTGTGTCACATTGTTGGTAAAAAGGCTCTCACAGTCTATTGTGTTATCTTATCTCGCTTTGGCGCATTATTTGTTGCGTATCTTCTGCCTCTTGAAAAAGCCTACGCAACCTAGCTACAGAATCTCGTAATGACGATTTGTTTGGTTGCGTTTGGAATTTCTCTCGGCTCGGAATTCCGGGGTTTAAAACGTCGTCGTCTGGAGGTCGGCCGAGGTTTAATCCGTTCGACACAATGTATCGCCATTTTGTTCTGTCCTAAAATTGTTTTATAGTAGTATCGTGCGAACTGTAGATTGTTTTCTTGATCTACGTATCCGCTTATCATTCTCTTGCTGGTTTTCTAAAATTTTAAATCTTGTGTGGATGTTTCATTACTTTCTTTACAAACGAATTTCGAGTGGAGTATATGCATTATGGGTGCTCATAGAACGTTTTCCAGGAGATGGTAAACTCCAGGATATGAAGTACAGCAACGAGTAGCTTGATGTCTGCCTTTTTATCATTGAACCTTCAAGTGCCCCCTCCCCCCCACATGTACACCTATGATTCACAAGTGTTTAAAGAACGCCCTTAAGCGCCCCAACAATCTTGTAAGGGAAGCTCCAGGCGTGTGCATTGTAAAGAACTAAAGCTCTTATAAATACGAGCTGACTCGTCAAGCATATTAAAGCCAACGGAAGTTGGAAGAATAATTCATTATCATTAGCACTATCAGTATTTTCACTTTAGGAAGTATTGTTGAAATAATTATGAGTGGGTGTTCTGCTCCGAACTGTTATAAATATATCAGAAAAGGTTTTAAGATATTTTGCTTTCCTAGAAGTGAAGAGGAAATAAAAAATCTGTTGTGGGCAACACATGACTTTCCTTATATAATGCAATGAATTTACTACTTTTACAGTTAAAAAAATGTTATTCTCATTGTAGATACTTATATTCTTTCCAAGATATTGAATTTCCTTCAAGTAGTCGTCATTTTCATTGATTTAGCATCATTTTTATCCATTTGGCGAGATTTTCGTTAATTTGGCAACATTTAAAAATGTCGCCAAATTGGCAACATTCCGCTAAATTCTTCACCAAAATCTCGCCAAGCGTTATAGTTGGAGAAATAAGTTATTCTTACAGCAGATAAATGATTATTGGCGTTCAAATACAGAAGTATTACTCAAAGTATCTTTTCTCATGAATGGAACGAGTTAGATCGATGAGAATGATGTCTCTAAATTTATCGCTTGATATTACATATGAAAATTAAATATGTTTCTCAACAGTTAATATTTTTTTTTAATTTAGAGGATTTTTTTGATAAATTTATTTGAAAAATGTGCAATATCTTGAGAACGGCTCATCCTAACGTTCTAAACTTTATGTCAATCGTTTTCTAAGGAAAAATTACATAAGAAATGCCTATTTGTGTAACTTTATTAGAGGTTTTGATTTTTTGACGATTTTTTCAAAATTTCACTCGAAAATTTAGGGGGTGTTCTGAACATTCGATTTCGTATGAAAGCAATAGGCTTCCAGTGTTTACGTATTGTAATTTTTGTACCAAATTTCATTCGAATCGGTCCATTCGTTCGCCAGTTATCGTCTCCACAGACTCACTGACACACACACACACACACACACACACACACACACACATACACACACACATCACTTCAAAAATGTTCGATTCGTGATAAGGGATGTTTGAAACGTTCTCTCCCGTCGAACACTCGAATTCGAATTTTCGACCCCGTTACAATACTTTCCTTATACATTATGTATATAAGGAAAGTAAAAATGGCTTATAAATAGTCGGCGGAATCGCTGGGGACTTGGTACAGGAGCATATACTTGCGCGAACTAAGTTCTATAGTATTGTAATTGAAACTTCTATTTTTATATAAAGTATTTATTTTAAACACTCATTTTATAGTTTCGGTAACTGTAGTATGTATTAACAATGATTTTTAATTGTTATAGTCTTATCTTAGCAAATGTGGTTTGTAGTTGAAACATCATCTACATGTGTTATCCTCTCTTCCAAACCTAGAAAGACAATAGCTTCAAATTATATGTATATATCAATGATTTATTCGTGTTACACCAATATCTTTCAAGTTTTATACATTTTATTGTATTTTTAGAGTATAATAAATCATAAAATTTTTGAATCCTACAGTCAACAAACTTTCCCCAAGTGGAAATCTCACCATATTATAATAATTATGTAAATATAAGCTAAACTGGTAAATAAATCGAAACACATTTATCATAAAAGCTAATCAATGGTCAAATATGATTTTTTCGCAAAACTGATAAAAATTATGTTCGAATGACACGAAATTACTTTGGAACGACACTGATATTTTCATCGCCAAGTCGATGATTGGCGCCAATCATTTAATATAAACATTGAAGCTCTGTCTTTCAGTTTAGAGGATTTCCTCAATATTATCTTTTAAAGTATTTCAATTCTTTTATACTAGGTATAAAAATGCAGTGTATACAATACACATTTATATAATTTATTATTATTACTAATGTTTTAAATGTTATGTTTATCTAATCTGAACACCATAAGTTTATAACAAAATTGTCCCTCTTTAAAATTTTCGAGAAAAATATGTCTGGCAAACTCCACAATTTTCTTTCTTTCTTTTTTTTAAAATCTGTATGCCTATTTTTCAGTTACGGCGAATCTCCAATGTTCTACCCACTTCTCTCTACAAAATTATCAATTCTGTTTTAATTTCCATAAGAAAATTACAGTATTTTAGCAGAAACAGGGACGCTGGAAATTATTTTAATTTTAAATATATATATATCAGTTATAATTTTAAAATTTTAAATGTATTGCACTGTTGTTAACACTTTACAACATAGTTGAAAAGTGTTTATGACTTGTTCATTCTGTCTGCCTGTCTGTCTGTCCGCCCGTTAGCACGATAACTGCAGTAAAAATGACTTTATCAAAATGACATTTTAGTATGTTTTTCAGTTGATTCGAGTATGTTTTTCAGTTTGACCTATGGGAATATAAATGAATAATATCACCCAATTAGTTTTGGATTGAACCCGCGTTGGGAAAATGAAATACATTGAACCCTATGGGACCTAATTTTTCCAACATTTTTTAAGCGAATTTAAAATTCACAAATTGCTTCGAAAATTTAAGGAAATATTCAAATTATCCCATAAAATATATAAAAAAAATTTCAGTAAAATATGTTAGGTAGTTTTTTAAATAAAAATTATTTAATATAGGGAGAAAAACAAATTCAATTAAATTCTGACTCTCGTTATATCCCCCAGAAAGAAAAAATATATATATTATGTAATAAATATCTTTCCAAAAGTTAAATTATTTTATATATGAGAAAGGTTTCACATTTTAAAATAAATATGGTAGATAACAATTTTTCAAATTTTTAAATAATTAAATCATTATAGTATGGTGATGAATGAAACGATTGGAAAAATGTTTATGAATGAAATGCTGCTTTTATATAAAGGCGATATATATTTCGATGACATCATGTGAATAAACTTCATTTATTTTCGATAAAGTTTTCAAATATAATAAATTATTGTAGTGGTATGATAATTTTAAATATATTACCGAGGAATATATCGCATTTTAGAGATATTTAAACCAGGCAATTTATCTTTCAATTCCGTCATTTGAATGAAGTTCATTTTCTTCGATGAAGTTTTCGAATATAATAAATTAATGTAGTATTGTGATAATTTTAAAAATATTACCGAGGACTATATAGCATTTTAGACATGTTTAAATAAAATTGCATTGAAGTTGGACAGTCTTTCATAATCAATGCTTTATGCATCATTGATCTTTCTTGTTTGTCTTAAAACGATTAATTTTTCAACAATTTACTTTATGTTTGCAAGTGACTCTTGTTGATGTGCACTTCTACAGAGAAACTACTATAATATTCATAATTTTATTTAAAAGTGCTAAAGTCTGTGATTTGATTTAAAACAGTTAGAACTTACCATTTTATTTAAAAATATTCAAGTCATGATTTTATTTAAAAGATCTTAAATTTGTAATTTTATTTAAAAGCCCTAAAATGCACAATTTTATTTAAAAGCATTAAAATTCGTGAATTTATTAAAAAGTGGTAATGTTATATAGTAGCAAAATTGATGATATTTAAGAAAAGCTCAAAAATCTGCGATTTAATTTGTAAAGCGCTTAAATTTGTGCTTTTCTTTTAAAATGGCTAAAATTCATAATTTTATTTAAAAGCGCTAAAAATTGCAATTTTATTTAAAAGCACTGCACTGTTTAAAAAACTCTAAAATTCACAATTTTATTTAAAAGTGTTAAAATATGTGATTTTTCTTTAAAATACTGAACTGCACTACTATTTTAAAGGTGCAAAAAATGTTCTATTTTATTTAAAAAGGATGAAACACACAATTTTATTTTAAAGTGCCCCTTCCCCCCCTCGAGTAATTCTCCCACTACTATGTATCTTTATACATATATTTCAAAAGTAACTTTCCATTATTTAGTATAGATGTTTCAAGTATTTCAAGGTCTTTCTGAGCTCATAATAAGACTAATTTTTACTTTCCTTATATACATAATGTATAAGGAAAGTATTGTGACGGGGTCGAAAATTCGAATTCGAGTTTTCGACGGGAGAGCACGTTTCAAACATCCCTGATCACGAATCAAACATTTTTGAAGTGATGTCTGTGTGTGTGTGTGTGAAAGTATGTGTGTGTGTGTCAGTGAGTCTGTGGAGACGATAACTGACGAACGAATGGACCGATTCGAACAAAATTTGGTACAAAAATCACAATCCATAAACACTGGAACCCTATTGTTTTTATACGCAATCGAATGTTCAGAACCCCCTAAGTTTTCGAGTGAAATTTTGAAAAAATCGTCAAAAAATCAAAACCGCTAATAAAGTTACTCAAATAGACATTTCTTATGTAATTTTTCATTAGAAAACGATTGACATAAATTTTAGAACGCTAACATGAACCGTTCTCGAAATATTGCACATTTTTGAAAATAATTATCAAAAAGTCATATAAAATAAAAAAAATATATATTTCCTACTGAGAAACATGTTCACTTTTCCCATGTAATACAATGCGATAAATTGGGTAATATTATTCTCGTGGATCTAGCTCGTTCCATTCATGAAAAAAGATACTTTGAGTAATGCTTTTGCATTTGATCGCCAATAGTCATTTATCTGCTGTAAGAATAACTTATTTCTTCGTCCACAACGATTGGCGAGATTTTGGCGACGATTTTGGCGGAATGTCGCCAACTTGGCGATTTTTTGAAATGTTGCTAAATTAACGAAAATCTCGACAAATGGATAAAAATGACGCTAAATCAATGAAAATGACGACTAATTGTCGAAAATCCAATATCGTGGAAAGAATATAAGTATCTACTATAAGAAAAAGCTATTTTTTTTACTGTAAAAGTAGTAAATTCATTACATTATATTAGGAAAGTCATGTGTTGCGCGCATCAAATTTTTTCTATATAATGTTGGAACTGTAACAGATAGGAAACAAAGATATACATCGGTATTTCAGGAGTTTTAATAAGACCGGATTTTTGCAAGAAAGTAAGAAAACAAACGTTCAAATATTTCATTTCTTATTTGTTAAGCCTCTTATAGAATGGGAATCATATATTTGATTCTTGTTAATAAGTGTCGCGAAATTCCAAATGTTATCCCAATCTTATTCGTATTTATAAAAATGTAACTCAACTGCAAATTTGTTAACGTTATCAAATACGTGTAAAAATCAATATTTGGAGAATGTGTTAAATCGCCAAATGTGGTAACCCATATATTTCCAGAAACCTTACTGGGCTTCAATATGCTTGATAAGTCACCCTGTATTATAGGAGCTCTAAAATAGAAAGCTACGTATAAAATTATTATTTATTTAACAGTATTGAATGTCCTGATTTTATATGATTTTTTCAGATAATTGATTCAAAAATTTGGGGTCTTTCAAACGCATTTAAAATAAATTGGATTCCAGCATATACGGATCGTAATAATCGTGCCAAATTACGTTCAAAATCCTCCAATCGTTCTAAAGAAATCGCATCCACAGACTCACGGATACACACACCCATCACCTCAGAAACGTTCGATTCGAGTTCACGGATGTATGAAACCTGCTCTTCCGTCGAAAATTCAAATTCGAATTTTCGATCCCGTCACAATTTCCTTATCCATGTATATAGGGAAAGTAAAAACGAAAGGAAAAAAAGAGAGTGATCATATCATGATGCTTTCCCTCGTGCTATCGCATCTTCCTGTAGTATTCCTTAAGGCAATTGGGTACATCATCAACTCAATCAAAGATACAACTTACTTAAACCGCCATTAGACGGAAAGACCCCGATTTTGTATCCGGGCGCATTTTGGAATTGCAGGAAGCATCATCTAAAGGTCTAGGACAATAAGTGGGAAAAGGTGCCGGCCCATTGTGGCCCACAGTTGCGTAAAGTAAGGCAAGACTAGCGGAACGAAAGATCCTTGGAATTGCAGTTTCAAATCATGATTGGCATTGTTTGAAGGGAAAGGCTTTTCTAATTGTACATGCCAGATCTCGGTTGTTTGGAGAAAGGTTTATGAGGTGTATTGGCGAAGAAGGTCGAATTATTATATGCCAAGTGAACATTTAAAGTCAGATTGAGACCTTAAACGGCAAAATATTAATATCAATGCATGCAGTGACGCATGCATGAGGGGGGGGGGGGGGAGAGTTTGCGGACTGTGGTCTTTTCCAATCAAAGATAATATATTTTTTATTTTAATAATTAAAAATAACTTTGGCTAAATTAGATAAGACAAAAGTTCAGACCCCTGCAAGTTTTGGCGGGTTACTGAGTCTTCCCCAAAATTTTTCTGTTTGCATGCCCCGCAATACATATTTACAGCAGATAAATAATACTGTCTATGTAACGTACGTCTCTGACTTTCCATATGTGGTGAGCAGGAGAGCAGAGAGGGAAGGGGGGGGGGGGATTTGGGAAAAATTCCAGGAGTCCGTGCCGTGCAGCCTGCAACGCCCGGGTCTGGGTCAATGCCGATCAATTTCCATCTGCACGCCGTATTTATTTATTTATTTATTTATTTATATATTTTTTTGTTATTGGGCCTAGGATTATTACTTTCCAGGGGCCGAGCCCAGCTCTCGGTCGTCTTAGTGAGTAACAAAGCCACTCACCAGTCTTGCTATAGTCGGGTCGTCTTGTAGGCAGGGCTCAACTTACAGATAATGGTGTCCTGGACCTGTTGGCCATATAGTGCCCGCTTCGCAGAGTGGTGGTCAAATGGCGGCATTACAGTGTCCAGTTGGTCATATAACAATAGGTATGGATACGTTTGTACTTTTCAGAGCTGTACTGCATCACTTAACATGGCAACTGGGAATCGAACCACAGATCTTTGTACTGGCCAGCCGACGGGCTACCATTGAGCTACTGGGACGAGATCGCGAACTCTTATAGTCGAAGTTGACTCTGCAAAGTATTCTATATCCTAAATTAGGGAGATGAAAATGGGAATCTACTGTGCTATAAGAGCCCAGTTTACGAAAGTGTTGTCTCGAGGTCAAGAGATCGATATGTCAGTAAAAGTTATTAGAATGACCACTGGAAAATTGCGATATATGCATATAAAGTAGGGCATAAGTCACTTTGATATTTCTCTGAACTTCCCTTCTTTGGAATAGATGATATTTCAAAATTTTGGCGCTGATGCAATCCTGCCTCTTTGAAGATTTCGTCCCATTCAAAACCGCGTAATCAGTTTTAAGCCGCATTCGTCATCTTCGACCCAAAGCAATCCATCAAGTGGTCATTGTAAAAGCTCTTTTAAAAAGTGTGTGAAAACGGCTTGTTCCAATTTTACGATGCGGTTTTTGTGGTTTATGCCTAGTTGTAAAGTGGATTTTATTTTTCAACACTTTCCAACATAGTTGTAAAGTGTTCATGACTTTGTCCATTCCGTCTGCCTCTGTCTGTTCGCACAAAAATGAAATTCTTTCAAATGTAATTTTAGTATCTTGGTGAGACGGTCTTAGGCACATATGGGAATGTAAAAGAATAATATCACTCAATTAGTTTTGAATTGAACCCGGGTTGAGAAAATGAAATACGTTGACCTAATTCTTCAAACGTTTTAAGCGGAGTTAAAATGCACAAATTGCTTTGAAAATTTTAGGAAATATTCAAACGTAAAATGTGTAAAAAACAAATTCATTAAAATATGTTAATTAAATTTCATTAAAATATGTAGTTCTTAAATAAAAATTGAAATAATAATTACACCCGTATTATATGAAGATATCACGTGACTTATTGCAAAATAAAATATGGCAACCATTTTTTTTTGTCGCTTACTGAAAATCATGATTTTTAAGGAACCTTTTTATTCATATTTTGTGCTGTATCCGTCCTAAAACCGCTTTATATGTGCATATTATCTAAGTATATAAAATCTGTGCCTACGCAATTACTATATTTTTTATTTTAAATGATCAGACTTACGAAAAATGTAAGCAACCTGGACGCTTATGCCTCCTAATAAATAATAACAAAGACCAATCATGCATGAAGCATTGATTATGAAACACTTTCCAACTGAAATGCAATTTTATTTAAACATCTCTAAAGTGCGATACATTCAGTGGTGATATTCTTTTAATTATCACAGTGCTACAATAATTTATTTTACCTAAAAACTTCAAACTTCGTCGAAGAAATGAAATTTATTCAAATGACGTCATCGAAATATAAATCGTCTGGCTCTCTATGTAAAAGCTTTGAATATTTCATTCATACACTTAACGTCCAGACAAATATTTTTGCGTGAAAAAAAATCAGCAATTCTTATACAACACATCTTACAATCGCTTGTTTTGTTTACATTCTGCATCCATAAAAATTAGGCTTCGTTGTATAAATAATCAAAGTTTGATGATCAATTGAACTGGAAAATATTTGTAATTGCGTTGGCGCAGAATATAGATGTACAGAAAATACGCAAAAATAAAGAGGGTTTTAGGACGGATGCAACACTAAATATAAATTTAAAAGTACTTTAAAAATCATGATTTGTACTCTGGGAAAAAAAGATGGATGCCGTATTTTATTTTAAAGAGGGTCATGTGATCTCTTCATATTACAAGGACGTAATTATTATTTTAATTTTTATTTACAAAACTTCCGAACATATTTTACTGCGATTTGTGTTATATAGTTTATGGGATAATTTGATTGTTTCCTAAAATTTTCGAAGTAATTTGTGAATTTTAGCTTCGCTTAAAAATTTTCTGAATAATTAGGTTCCGCAGGGTTCAATGTTTTTCATTATTTCAACCCGGGTTCAAAAAACTAATTGGGTGATATTACTCATTTACATTCCCATATGTTTCACAGAACTACCTCAACAACATACTAAAATTTCATTTTGATAAAGTCATTTTCACGGCAGTTATCGTCCGAACGGACAGATAGACAGAATGAACAAAGTCATAAACACTTTTCAACTATATTGTATAAAGTGTTAAAAAACATATTAAAATATTCAGACATGTTGCATTATCACCAGTTTGTTAGCATTTCCCAAGAGTTGCTAAGTTTCCCAAATTTGTTGCCAAACAGATCGATATATTGGCTTATAAGTTTAATTATATGTATATCCTCTATGGAAAATTTACAAAAAATTTGGATAACTTGGTAAATTCTTGACTTATCGTTTAGATTCAACAACTTTCTCAATCAGGCCTTCAGTAGTCAATTTGGCGATATTTTGAAAAGTCTGTTTTCTAGGTCGCCAAATTTGTCGCCAAGCGTGAGAAACAGATAGAAATATAGAGTATTATTTTTACTTTTCTTATATACATAGTATAATGTATAAGGAAAGTATTGTAACGGGTCGAAAATTCGAATTCGAGTTTTCGACGGGAGAGCGAGCACCTTCTAAGCATCCCTGAATACGAAGTCATAAGCACTTTCAACTATGTAAAGTGTTAAAAATGTAAACAATATATATACATGCTTTGTCGGCCATTTATGAATATACAAAAATTATTTTAATATTTTAAATTTTTTTCTCCCGAAAATAATAATTATAATAATAATAATAATAATAAAATGTTTTTATCCGAGAGAATTTTTGTTTCATTTTCATTATTTTCATTCGAAATCTGCTGCACTACAGTAAATAAAACTGCTGCTTGTAAGAAAATAATTTACAAAATTTCCTTGAAGAAAGCCCGAATTATGTCAGTAAATTGACGATAATTGTTTCGAGGACATTATAAGCCCCCTTCTTCAAGCCAAAAGAACAGTATGTGCCCTTAAAATATCACTAAGACCAAATTGCTTGTAGAAATGCATTCGACAAACGATAATAACGTGCGTAAATTACTCACACTCGAAATTATATTGTTTTATGTAAATCAAGATAGCGGCAATTGTTAGAATAAGGTACAAA
Organism: Amaurobius ferox; assembly: GCA_951213105.1. Taxonomy (NCBI): domain Eukaryota; kingdom Metazoa; phylum Arthropoda; class Arachnida; order Araneae; family Amaurobiidae; genus Amaurobius; species Amaurobius ferox. The sequence goes on along the minus strand of OX578152.1, from coordinate 73,374,602 downwards.
GAGGAATAGAAGACAAAGAATTGAATTTTAGTAGGAATGTTCCCCATGGGTGCACTTTTACACAAACAAAACATAAATCGTAAGTGTGTTGCTTTATACTTTAATCCTTAATCATTCCAGTGTTGAATCCAGACATCTACCACTGAATATCTCTGCATATGCGTCCATTTAGGTCGTGGGACCGGTTGACCCCTTGACCACCTGACCCGCGGTCAGGTGCTTCTTCAATAAACAGACCCCCTGAGGGGCAAGACCAAAGAGATGCAAGGATCTTCCATTGTCGTGAAACAAACAAGCACAAAAGATGGATGAGAATGTTTCGTGTATCATTAAGTTTCATTATTAGGCTGAATCGATTTAGGTAAATTCTCAATCGAATGATAGCCAACGTCTACCGAACATGAATCATGAACGATATTTCGATCGTTATGAACACCATGCTTAGTGAATTAGTAGAATTTAATCTCTTTAACGTATCACATTTTTGCTTCGAAACTGACAATATTCAAATATTGTAATTGGCAAGGTAGACAATTCAAATTTTTGACGAATTCGTGTTATGAACAAGCATGTTACCCAATTCAGTAGATTGTAAAAATCATCCACTCAGCTGTCCTTTAGGAAATAAAATTCCAGCTACACTGTCAAAGCAGAAACACTTCTTGACTCATAAAAAATTTAACAGGATATGTATACGATGATTTAAGGATTTTAGAATTGAGCGAAATTGAAAATTTTGACACATCTTCAGTAGTATGCCAATATTGGCCAAATATTGGCACCCAATATAGACCCAATATTGAGAACGAGACCCAATATAGACCCAATATTCATAGACCCAACATTCATAAACCCACAAAATAGTATTCATACACCTATATTCATAGACCCAATATTCATAGACCCAATATTCATAGACCCAATATTCATATACTTCATAGACCCAATATAGACCCAATATTGACATTTTGAAAATATTGGGCTCATTTATAGCCAATATTAACATGCCAATATATATTTAGCTAGCAATGGTTGGTCCAAATGGAAAGCCCAAATGGTAAACCTAAATTTAGCTAGTATTGCTTACCAGTATATTCAAAATTTTGAAAAAAATTTCCAATGTAACGCCAATTTTGGCGCAGTATTGCAATGCCAATATTGGCGTACTAATGTAAAACCAATATCTAGTCAATATTGGTGGCCAATATATCCTCAATATTGCCGTTACATTGGAAATATTTCAAGTGAAAAGACAAGGTATATAGTATTGGTCCAACATTGTACTGATATTGGCATGCTACTATATGATTTATTTTGATACTTTGGTTTTCAGAGCAGGGTACATTCAGGTGAGAGGTTATTGTTGAAATTCTACGACAGTTCAAGTAAATCGGCATAAAATTACTGAAAATAATGTACTGAAAGTTCATAATAAGCAATGTACTGAAAGTTCATGCTAAGCAATGTAGTGAAAGTTCATGCTTAGCAATGTAGTGAAAGTTCATGCTGGAAAATAAAGACGGATAATACACGAATTCAAACCTTGCATATTTTTAGTTTAATCATGAAGACGTTCATTATTATATACACAAAAGTAATGACATTCATATGGACAAGCCTCTGTAACCCTTGGCGACGAAATTGACGAAAAATTTGCCGATATTTGGCAAAACTTTTGATGAATATTTAGTGACATATTTGGATCTTGGCGCAATATCGCTATCTTGCGGACTTCTGGAAGATATCGCTAAATTAGCAATAATTCAGTATTTAGTAAAATTAAATTTATTTTCTTTGACAATCCGTGTCAAATCGTATGTCAAGAAATTTGATTGGAACTTATTAGAAAAATAAATATAGAATTTACATTATTTTTACGACCTGTACCCTCAGTTGCTATCACTGCCTCTCTTCATAAATTTTTTTTTATTATTATTACTTTCCATATATACAATAATGTATAGGTATTGTGACGGGGTCGAAAATTCGAATTCGAGTTTTCGACGAGAGAGTACGTTTCAAGTATCCCTGATCCCGAATGAAACATTCTTGAAGTGATGTGTGTGTGTTGGTGTGTGTGTCAGTGAATCTGTGAAGACGATAACTGACGAACGAATGGACCGATTCGAATGAAATTTAAATCACAATCCGCAAACACTGGAAGCCTATTGTTTTATACGCAATCGAATGTTCAGAACCCCCCTAAATTTTCGAGTGAAATTTTAAAAAAATCGTCAAAAAATCAAAACTTCTAATAAAGTTACGCAAATAGACATTTCTTATGTAATTTTTCATTAGAAAACGATTGACATAAATTTTAGAACGCTAACTCGAACCGTTCTCGAGATATTGTATATTTTTCAAAAAAATTATCAAAAGTCATATAAAATACAAAAAAAATATTTCCTATTGAGAAACATGTTCACTTTTCATATGTAATACCATGCGATAAATTTGGTGAAATTATTCTCGTAGATCTAGCTCGTTCCATTCATGAAAAAAGATACTTTGAGTAATACTTTTGTATTTAAACGCCAATAATCATTTATCTGCTGTAACAATAACTTATTTCTTCGTCCATAACGCTTGGCGAGATTTTGGCGACGAATTTGGTGGAATGTCGCCAACTTTTCGACTTTTTTAAGTGTTGCTAAATTAACGAAAAACTTGCAAAATGGATAAAAATGACGCTAAATCAATGACGACTCATTGATGATGACGACATGGAAAATGAAGACTCATTGACGAAAATTCAATATCTTGGAAAGAATATAAATAACTAGTATAAAAATAATCTATTTTTTTTAACTGTAAAAGTAGTAGATTCATTGCATTATATAAGGAAAGTCATGTGCTGCCCACATCTGCTTTTTTAAAGTGTAGATGTCCCCTTAATATTAACAAAAATTGAATGTCGTGTTAATCATGTTAATCATTGAATGTCAGTTAATTAAATCATGTTAATCAGATTTTATGCGTAGCCAATACACATGTTTACCAAATACCAGCAATTAATTCTTACACAGGAAGTTGAACCAAAAAAAAGAGAAAAAGAAAAAAGAAGAAGAATGGAGAAAGAAAAAAATATATACAATACCCGATAAACTTTAGAAACAAAACTGATGTTCAAAAAGCTTATCTTTCTGAAATTAATACGCTTTTTTTTTATTGAGAATAAAGAAGTTACCTTCATGAATGAACTGTTTCAGAAGCAAACAGAATCGCAAAATGGCGGAAGTTCGAAGCGATATCTGAATAAAAAACGATGCCAATTCATGTGGAGGAGTTGGTTTAGTTGTTGGTTTATTGTTCCCCGCTAGACGGTAGCACAAAAGATTGAGTGCGCAAAATGTGAAATCAGAAAGATGGCCCAAATGATTTTGTTATTGAAGACGAAGCGAGAGGTTTGATAAAAAAAATATGATATAGGAAAGACGGCGCGTGTTGAAAAATTCATTGAAATGATAAGATAATAATGAACAGGTTATGACTGTTCCAACAAACAGTGATGAATTATTTCAATATAATGTTTTATTTTTATTTTCCATAGCAGTACAAAATACAATTACAAGTATAAAAACAAGTAACAATAGAACAAGAAAAGCAAATTGCCTAAGCCATTGCTTCAAAAGTTGATACTAGCTCGCCAATACAAAGCAGTCTGGGAGTCACCACAAAGCGTTTCACATCGATGCAGGTGGGCTTTGTTCAAAGGGTCCATCAAATTATAAAGTGGACAAAATGGATGATCGTAAATACTAATTTGGTGATTCGATCTTTCAGACATTTATGACCTGTCAATAGCTGGAATAGAACCACTGCCTGACGTCGTTTTGATAAAAATGAAATCACTATTTTCACTTTCATTTATATAATACATTTGAGAGAGAGACTAACTAAGGGATTAATTACGAAGCCAAACTGCTGAAAGTAGAACTGGACTTTAAAATGATATGTAAAATTGGACTTTGAAATGATATGTAAAATTGGACTTTAAAATGATATGTAGTTTGACAAGTTGTTTGGTTAAAACGATATAGTAAAGACAAGTTGTTTATACAAGTTGCTTAAAATAATATGGTAAAGACAACCAAGTTGTTTGGTAAAAAAGTCTTTAATATTAGCACTATCTATGACGTTCGTTACTAATTCCCAGTGGTGAAGGAGCGCCTGCGCACCACTAAGACCCCCCAGGGCATCCAATGGTGAAGGGGAGGAGATTTGCAGCTTCACTTTTATAGATGCTCCCCGAAGAGCGGAAGTCTGACTTGGCCTCGACATGACAACATCCATGCCCGCTTGCGGGATTCGAACCCGCAACCCGGCAATTCAGCGATCAGACGGAAACGCATGTCCCTGACCACCGGATCGGTGATTCTATGACGTATATTAAATTACAATATTAAATCACTAATTCAGAGCGCTTTTAGACGTATTGTTTATGTTGGGACGAACATTAAATCTTATACATAGCCCGCAACTGTGAGACGATTTGCACATGGATCTTCGTAAAATCCGATACCAATAAAAATATATATTAATTACAAAATACAAAAATAACTGTAGATCAAAAAAAATCAGGGCAACCAATAAACTTGTTAAAAGTAAAGGAAAATGCACTATATCCAGCAAATTATACAGGGGTTTAATACGCAGCGAGTCGAGAATAAGACGCCAGGTGAAACTGGGATTTGAAGACGCTAAGCTTGAGGGTGTAGTTCCGTCAAAAACTCGAGTTGCGATTTTTGACACGATTCCAAAACTTTCTCTATACATTGCCATGTACTGTAGGCAATAGTAGTTGATAGTTGGGAGTACACGGAAATATTCCAGTGATGGAGGTAAATTGATGTTTATTAGCAGATATTGCTGACTAAAAATAAGTTTAAAATTCTACTTATATGAAACCAAATAAAAATGATTCAAACTTTTGTTGCCTATTTTGGTTTCAAGTCCACTTCGCTAAATTTTGCTGAATCTGTAAAGCATGTGTCCCTTCGACGCTTTATTTGTTGCTTCGGAAATAGTTACTTACCATTCCTAACAAAGACAGCTTATATTACGCTCCAGAAACCGAGTGATGTTTTCAACATTTTCATGGGCCGTTTGTAATAGTATATTTTCTCTTTTAGACATTTTTATTACTTCTTTGTATATACATATACGTATTTTATTAATATTTTTGAAAATTTTACATTTGTATCTGTTCTAGGAAATTTTAAAGTAATGATCCGAAGCACAGTACATATTTTATTCCCTAAGAATTATAATATTTTTGTGTAATTTAAAAAACCTTTTAAATTGCATTTTTATTTGTGGCAAATCGTATTTATAACAATTACAGTATTTATTAATTGAAAAACTTTATAGGGGGCGACCTTATGGTGGCAAAACGAAGTACAGTTAGCCCCACCACTTAATTGGGTAACGGATATTTGCATATCCCGCTTATATGCATAGAATATTGTAGATCAAAAACGAACCCCAAGGCGTTAATGTTACACATACCCGTTAATCGCACAAAAATTCCCGGTTAATTGCATAAAGGCTGTGACACTAATCTCGTGGATTTCAGTTTCAGTGTTGGAAGATATGCGAGGAAAAGTGATAAATCTTTAAACTTGGCAATCTCCAGTTTTTCCCTGTGTAGTTCAAAAGGTATATGAACATAATAAATAAAAGAAATGTATTATGTATATAGTAATAAAATATTACTATTTAATATGTAAATTGTTATAATTTTTTTTATATTCATTATCTTTATAATATGTAATCAAGATGGGTATTAATAATATTACTGTGTACCCGCTGAATCTTATACTTTGTTTAATTGCATACAATAGAGTGTAACCAAGTGTATGCAATTAAGCGGAGACAACTGTACTTATAACTGTTTATGTGACTCTCTATAATCGAGAGTTATCTACGTACAAAAGAAAAAAATCGAACTGTTTTCTACAAGGTCAGTACAAGTATAAAATCTACATAATATGCACAATTTTCTTTCACGAACTTTATACATAATAAATAGAATAAATGCATTATGTATATAGTCATAAATGATTACTATTTATTATGTAAAATGTTATAATTGTTTTATATTTATTATCTTTATAGCATATAATAAAATGAGGTATTAGTAATAAAAATATGTATATCCGCTTAATTGCAAACCCCACTTAATCACACACAATAGCATGGAACCGAGTGTAGGTAATTAGGCGGGGCCAACTGAGATCATCATTTTGAGATTAGAAGAGTTAATTATTTTTCAAATAGAGCAATTATATGGGAATATTTTAATTAGTATCCTCATATATTTTTTATTAATTTAGAGCCGTTTTCTTAATATATATATATATATATATATATATATATATTTCTTTGCATGAATTAATCCATTAAAAGGAAGATAATCAGCCTTGTAAGCCTTGTAAAGACAAAGGTTTTTTTTGCAATTATTAATTTATTTTTCAATATTTTATGCATATAAGCGGGATATACGAAAATCCGTATACATCGATTTACAATCATATAGCTGGCCCCTTTCATTTTCAATTAATAAATAAAAAAATTTGATGTGGGCTGCCCATGACATTTCTTATATAATCCAATGTATTTACTACTTTTACAGTAAAAACAAAATAGGTTATTCTTATAGTAGATACTTATATTTTTTCAAGATATTATTACTGATCTATTCATGCTCTGCATCAGCTTTTATTTTTTATTTACCCCTTGACGTCAGTTTTTCCAATAGCACCTCCTAGTTATTAAAGTTTTCACATTGTACCTCTTACTGATCTATCCATGTATTCCGGTTATCCTTTCGTTAAGGATGCATTAATTTTGCCTTCTTGCAAACGGAATGAAAATATTCTATAAAGCAGGAGTGAGATTCAATCAAACTTCTGGAAGACTCTCACGATCCATATATTTTATCTATTTCAGGCGTGGGTTAACGCGGAAGTAGCTCTAAGAAACGAAAATTAATTTTCTGCAATCCAGACAAAATTTTTAAAACTTTTCTACTTGTTTTTTCCGAATTGCATTGTTTTTAAAAGCGGTAAGAACACATCTAAAACTTAATTTATTTCAAAAGCTATGAAAGTACAGGAAATGAATATAATTTCTTTATGAGCAATGCAGTGTTTACTTTTATTTTTTCTAGCGGAACAATTAATTTTCAGTTAATTACTTTTTAATTTAACTTCACATTGCCTTGTAATTCGAAATAATCTGTATGTAAATTAAAATTAAATTACACTTACTTGAGATGTAATTTGCATTTTAATTAAAATTGTCTCTAATTATGCAACTTAATTATGTATTTCGAATAATAATTAATATATCTCAATGTCATATTTCGATTGTTTGAAATTACAAATTGTTAAAAATCACTTCGTAAAGAAAACTTGTCCTCAATGAAGAATAGAACTGCATATCTCTTCTTCGCCATAAGACACTATATATCTATTGAGCTACTGCTTCTATTTTCTTTCACTCTGCATTTAAATTGGACAACAGTTTAGTGATGCTGATGGATACATTTGGTTCATCTATGCTAAGAAAATCGTTTTTATGGCATTAACATCCACAACGTAATTCAAATTTTAAATTTAATACTTTGCATACTATATACTCACATCATTGCTCATTATCGTCGAATTATCATTGTTTTCAACAAGAAATAATGCTCAAAAAATCTTAAAATTTGAGTAATTTGTGTTTTAATAATAATAATCACAAAAATTTCTAGTTCTAGCTTTTCGTATAATGTATACATTACTTTCAATCCTTTGTTTTTTACTCCATTTTTACAATTCGTTTTAAATCATAAGGTTCGTTTATGGTTTTGCATATTAATGACAAGCATGCTCTCGAGTCTTAGCTGGTAATAAATTGAATTCTTTTGTTTATAACGGATGCTTTAATATATCTCTTCAATTTTTCTATTTTAATTATATATATATATATATATATATATATAAAAAATTGTAAATCCAATGGTCCAATGGTAGAATGTAAGTAGTAACTCATAATACATTATCTTAAAATTTGCCTACAAAATACAATGATATAAAGGAAATTCAACCATAAGGAGGAAATTATAAAACGTAATGCAGGTCATACAGGTAAAGATAATCAACAAATTTCAAAGGTGAGGAATGAAAATAGGAAAACAAAAAAAATCAAGCAAAAAAGCTTGCACGTGGAAGAGCTCTAGACTTAAAAATAGTTCATTTCGAAAATATTCATTTTCAAGTCCCTTTATCCCTTCGAAATGAACACAAAAGTGTTTGTTTATGAAACACAAGATAGATTTTATCTATAAACTTGTGTTATATGGACGACAAGCATAAAGATTGGAAAAAAATAAAGGAAATATAAATACCTTAAAATACACAGTACACACCTTAAAATATAGTACAACCATGATGAGCAATATATGACCAGACCAATGTTGCCATACGCAGAAATGAAAAGAAGTGATCTGCTGTTGCCAAAGAGAGTAATAAAAATCGTACTGCGTAAAAGCAATAAAAATAAGTATTCTACAGTTAAAGCTACAAAAGTAAAAGATGAAAATATATTATATTGTAAATACAAGATAATGTAGAAGTATGGCTAAAATAAGATATTAAGGAGAGATTATGAGAATTTTAGGCTAATCGAAACTTATTAACAATTCCATTTATTAAATAAGCTGGATATTCATAAAATTTACTGGTAATTTTGAGGTTATTAATATGCAAAGTATGAAATTTTTTATCTGATAATCTATAAATTCTAAAAAGTTGATTAAGTATAATATTTCTAAACAATTGAATCGAGTTGCTGGAATTAAATGGTAATAATTTATTAATATTAAATAAAAAAAATCTTTTTTTGTCGTATAAATTAGTAACTATCCCATTAGTAGGTTCTATAAATAGATTTAAATCCAAATAATTAATAATTTTACAAATAGAAGTTTCATTAGGTATTAATTCCAAATTATCCGGATAGAAATCTATATCTATGACATAGTTATCAGTAAATACAAGACAAATCAGATCATCTACATATCTGTAAATTTTATAATCTGTTGAAGAAAAGAATTTTTCATATAGATATAGGTATAAATTAGCTAACAAATTGCTACTACAGCCACCTTGTGGAACCCCTGAAACTTGTAAGTATAATTTATTACCTTGAAAAATATAATTATTGAAAAAAAAATGAAGAAGCTTTGGAAAATTGGTAAATTTAGTAAGATGAGATTTATTAGTAATTTAAGCATTATATAGAGCTAAAATTTCTACATAAAGATCAGCGAACAGTTACCTTACACCTTTCTGGTAGGTCGGACGGTCTGGGTTTCAACAACAACAACATAAAGATCAGCGATCTTAATATTATTAAAAAGATCTTTAAAATCAAAAGTTTGCCAATCCAATTAGTTTATCAAGTTATGTTAATTTATTTTTTAATTCTTTACTATTATTTAGAATAATGTAGTTATCACTAGAATCTCGTAAATTACTATTTAGTAAATTTAAATAATTTATTAATAATTTACTAGCAGTAGTAGAGTATGAATTATGACCATTAGTTACAGTTCTAAATTTAATAGGATTTTTATGAAATTTAGGTATAAGCACAATATATGGAAATTTCAAAACTTTATTATTAATATCTAAATCACTATACATATTGATCATTTTCAATTTGATACTATTAACTGAGTGTGAATTGAATTTAAATAGACTATTATTTTTTAAATAATCTAACAGATATTGTATATAGAATTTTTGACAGATAATAGCATATATATATATATTACAGATAATAGCATAATATATATATATATATATATATATATATATATTATATATATATATATATATATATATATATATATATATATATATATGTATATATATTTCATTTAAATTAAATTATTTTGTATTTTTAAAAATTGTATACGTGTTTGGAAAATATGCTTACTTTATAATTTCCGAACTTAAACGGATACTGCCTTTTTCAAAATACGTCCAAGTGATTTAAGTAGAAAATTTCAGGTTCACTATATACACAATCATAAATTTTATGCTTCTGCATAAAGTGTACCAAAGTAGAGAGAAACACATTTTGATGAAACGGTCTTTGAACGGGCCTCAGAATGGACATTTACATTGTTGTTTACGCCTTTAAACTTAACATTTTTACTTTTCATGGGACGAAAGGCACATAGATTAGATATTTTTGTATTTACCAGAATTTATTTTATTATCTTAGCTATAAAAAAAGGTACATAGATTAGATATTTTTGTATCTACCAGAAATTATTTTATTATCTTAGCTATAAAAAAAGGCACATAGATTAGATACTTTTGTATTTACCAGAATTTATGTTATTATCTTATCTATAAGGAAAAGGTACATAGATTAGATATTTTTGTATCTACCAGAAATTATTTTATTATCTTAGCTATAAAAAAAAAATCGATGTACGAGTGATCATGACGTCACGGTACCATTATATTAACATAGGGCAAATGCTGCATAGACTTTGTTTCGATAAAACCGTTTCGATCTTGTCCTAATCAATCGGGTCAAAGCTTCAGGGCCACCTCCGCAATCCCACCATCTTTGTTGTGGAAGTTCCGCAGTGGAACACGACTAAGAAAACATCCTGTCATTAACTGCAAATTAATTTCCAGCAAACTTGCTTCGCAACTATGTAATTTAAAGTGGCTAACCTTTTGCTCACCGGGTATAGTGGAAGCTGATTAAACAGCAGAGCTTGCGGTATATTATTCATTTTTTCATGCTCAGTTTTCTTTTCTTTATTATTGCTTAAGCAAATGCGCAACGGTAAGACGACCCACATTTTCAGAGAAACACGCGTGGAACACTTTCTGGAAGGGATCGTGGCACTGTTGCTGACCCTTGACTTCCACTTCAATCAAAGGGAAACAGCGACTGCCAAAATAAAAGATGTTTTCGGAAGAAATTTTGCTGCAGTCAAATCTGAAAAAGCTCATGTTTTTGCTGGTGGTTTGATCACTTCCGCAGTGACCCGCGAGGTGTGGCTGGAGACACAATAGGCAACGACCTGAAACTGTTCTTAAACCACAGAAGTATTATAAAAAAATTTTTATTCAAGAATTGTAGAAAATATTTCTTTCTAATACTATGATAGACGGTGTTTAGTGTGGCAGTTTCGTAAATAAAATAAAACTGAAATTTGGTGCCATGCTCTCGGTTTCATGACAGCGGGGAAATTTCAACTCAGTTTCAAATTCTCTAGCGGTAAACTTCGAATTTATATTCATACTAGTTTATTAATATGTTAAAGACAAGACAAAACAAGAAGAGTGACACCGATAAAAAAGTTAATTTTTAACTTTTGTACATAATAAAGGAAGATGTTTGTCTGTATGTGTGCCTGTGTCTCTAGCGGAAAACTGAAGCATCGGACAGCAGCGAAACTTGAAACAGAGGGGATTCATGTCCCCGGACGATTCGCCTCGACAAGTTATTTTTGAAGTTCGAATTAATTTAAAAGTTATAAACATTTAAAGCCGAAAATCCGTCGAAATTACGACTTCAAAATCAGTTTTATTCCGGGCAGACGATAAAAGATATAGTGGCAGATATTTGTTGAGACGAAACAACAGCTCTTTATCTACTGAAATAGGTTTTATATATCGTTCTTCTAACTTTGCGAATTTAAAATACATCGTTTCAGTTTTTTTAATATGGTTTTAAATATTATCACTATCATTATTGAGCTAAAAATAGGGGCAAAGTCAGGTATATTTATTAGTATTTTAGTAAGTTCTATTTTGCTTAACAATATATGGCTCAAAGGATTGAAAATTGTCGTCTTAATGGAAAATTTCCCCAATAGTCACTGTTCAGTAGTTTGCACCAGTGTTTCTCAGTGTGTGTACCGGGCCTTTGTATCAATTATACCTGGTCGCGAGAGATTCTCGTGGAATTTGTCGTTTGAATTTCATAAGCACTTTTTATGAATACATATTTCATAGTGGAAATATTCTAAGGAGAATAATATTCGTGAATGTTTCAAGAAGCTCAAAATCAGAATGTCTAAATAACATCTTTGTAGCAAATGTTAGAGACTGCTCACATGAATCTTATGGTGAATTACAATGGATAAAAAATTTTCCCCGTTCAATACCGTTTTTTTTTCAAACCAACATCAGTAAAATCAAGTTAATAGTAATCCATGTTATACTGAATAATATTACAAATTTTTAGCGATAAGAATGGGATAATTTAATGATGTTTGTCTAAGGAAATTACAATATGCTATATGATGTCCTTACTTTAGTGACTGATAACTTATTTAAATGTAATTGTACATTTGTCGACATACCATATACATAAATGTACCTAATACTCTTTATAATTATGTAATGAATAATTATTAATAATTATTTAATGTATGAACTTAAAAAGACATTAGAAAAGTATTTACAAGTGAATTTGTTGGGACTAGGCTCTGGTATTATAAAAAAACATAATAATTTACAGGGTCGCGGTCAAGATTGAGAAGCACTAGTTTATACAATGTGTGCAAATATTCAGCCGTCTAGGCAGCCGGAAGCGTCTGGACAAGTCTCCTGGATACGTGTGCTTGTGTGAGCGCGTGTACACGATAAATTAAGAAGGAATTTTCCTAGCCCTATCAAATTACATGTTTATATACATTATGTAAAAATTCCAAAACTAGAATTTACAGTAATTCTTATGATTGCAATTCGAATTATTCAATTTAAAAATTTTCATAGCACTCTTTTCTATAGCCATCAATGATGATTTTTTGAAAAATGACGGTAGCATATATATATATATATATATTTATGTTAGAAAGAAGTAATAATAAAAATACTTAATTCAAGTAATCGTGAAATATTAACATCACCATAGAAGCTAAACCACGGCCATAATGCCGATAATAGAAAAGATCAGCACCGGCCCAAATTAATAACAGATAGATATAATAGACATTATATATGAAAAGATTGGGATAATAATGAGATAAAAGTTGAGATAAAAATTGATACCAATTCAACTCAAATGCAGCTAACTTTAGTGTTATTCAGTTCCTGCTAATTAAAATAGGATGTTACTACGGAAATTTGTAAACAACTTGACGTAAAACAAAAATAACCAATACCCAATACGCGCATAATGCAGCAGACAAGTACATGGATAAATATTAGAAAGAAGTATTAATAAAAATAATTATATATATATATATCTGAAGGAAACTGATTATTTGAATTACTCTATGCATATTAATGGTATCAAAATAGTTTATATCAACACAGATAAAGCAGATGTATCCATCGTCGTCACTACAAGCTGTTGCCAATTAGACTAAAGAAACTCTAAAGAAATTTTACGAGATATTTCAAGAGGATAACTTGGGCACGAAATCTGAAAGGATATATTTTGCTTTTCATTCTGATAATGATTGTAATGCAAGTGCAATCGGAAGCTGTGAAATATAATGTATGAAAAAATCGAATGGAGCATCAGACTCCAAATATTTTCATAAATAAAATAAACATGTGGAAATACCGAGAAATGTTGTAAAGGAAATGCAAAATAAATATTAAAAAATATGTCAATTATCATTGACACCATTAGCGAAAGGGCGAAAAGTAAAAGAAAAATAGTGAGTAACTCCGTTACTCGTGGAGATTGTTATGAATGATAACTCTTTTAGCATATTTCAAATGTGAAAAGGTTGACGTGCGTTGGGTGACGATGCTACAGACCACTTAGAAAAAAAGTTTCGATATTTTTTTGGTTTTTCGAAAGATTTATTTTTATTTTGTATTTATTTATATTTAACTACACAGTTTCGGTTGATTAATAGAATAAAGATTTTTCGTCTGAATTGAACAACGAGTTAGCTCGATGGAATTGAACCAGAAACGGCGAAGTTGCAGATGTTGACAGCCAATCCTATGGGCATTGCAGTCAATCCTATGGGCATTGCAGTCAATCCTATGGGCGAGCGTGCGGTTTCCACAAGCGTTAAGCACATACTATGGTATGATGAAGTATCCGGTCTTCCGATTCTATTGCTCTTGTTCCGATTCTATTGCTCTTTTTATTTCTTCTTTCGTTGAGCTGGATAGCTTGGTAAAGCATTTTTGCAGTTGGAACGACGGGTGTACAAATAACGGTTCAAACATTCTTAAATTGTTCACTTTTTGTGGGATATCCTGTATATATATATATATATATATATAATGTGTGTATGTATATATATATAATCCAAATTTTCTTAATACATTTTCTTAATACATATTTTATGTCTGTTTCGTCAAAATACTTGGACTTAAGAACGAATTTTACGAAGTGAACATTTCCATTTATTTAGGCTTAGCCCTTTTTCCACGTGTAAAGCGATATTGCTTGATTTTTTAAGTTTTTCTTTATTCGTTTCCATACCTTTGAATTTTGTTGATTTTCTGTAATTTGATAACCCGTGTTTTGTATTTTTTTCCATTTGATTGATGATTTGCTGTTTTATATTTTATTCTGTGGGTGTTTTAGAAAGTTAGGTTTATCGTGTTGCATCTTCTTACTTTTCGTTCATTCGATTTTCAAACTACTATAATTATATATATATATATATATATATATATATATATATATATATATATATATATATATATATATATATATGTATATATATATATATATATATTTATATATATCATTGATTTACTTATGTTAATAAAGCCTCCAATTATGTTGTTATTATCTGTAAAAAATTTATATACAATATTTGTTAGATTGTTTAAAGCATAATAGTATATTTAAACTTGATTTGCACTCTATAATTAGCAGCAAACAGAAAATTATCAATTTGCATAATGATTTGAATATAAAATCTAATTTTTTTAAACTTCCATATATTGTGCTCATTCCTAAATTTCATAAAAATCCTGTTAAATTTAGAACAGTTACTAGTGGTCATCATACTTATTCTACTAGTGCTAACAAATTACTACTTAACATTTTAAAAATACTAAATGATAGTTTACTTTACTCTAGGAATAAATACTTTATTTTAGATAACAGTAACGAATTAAAAAAAATAATTTAGTATCTATATAAAAATAATATTAGTTTTCAAACTTTTGATTTCAAAGATATTTTTAACAATACTAATAAAATCAACATAGTTGAATCTACCGATCTTTATGATGCAATTTTAACACTATATAATGCATTTATTTGAAATAACTCTAATCGTATTAAATTTAAAAATTTTCTCACACTTCTCCACTTTGTACTATTCAACAATTATATTTTTCAAGGTAATGATTTATACTTACAAGTATCTGGTGTCAGCAAAGTGGTTACAGTAGCAGTATATTAGCTAATTTATTCCTTTATCTTCATGAACATTCTTTTACATCTGCTGATTATAAAATTTATAGATATGTTGATGATCTGATATGTTTAGTTTTCACTGATAATGATACCATTACTATAGATTTCTATCCAAATAATTTGAAATTATTACCTAATAAACCATCAATTAGTAATAGCTTTTGTTTTTTAGATTTAAATCCAAGTATTGAACTATCCAATAGGCTTGTTACTAATATGATAAAAAAGACAATTTTAATTTTAATATTAATAAAATATTACCAATTAATTCTTGTAACTCTATTCAATTATTCTAAAATATTATTCTTAATCAATTTTTCAGAATTTTTAGACTGTCTGATAAAAATATTATAATTTGCACACACACACACATATATATATTTCGATTCCATACCTTTGTATTATATTTTTCATTGACTTGTTGATTCGATATTAATTTTTTTATTTTTTCCATATGCTTGAGGATTAATTGATTTTTACATTTGTTTTGTACGCCAGTTAGATAGTTGAATTTAGTTTAAGTTTTTCTTTTTTTGTTTCCATACCTTTTAATTTGGTTGATTTTCTGTAACTTGATAGCTAGTGTTTTGTATTTTTAATCCATTTGATTGATGATTTGCTGTATTATATTTTATTCTGTGGGTGTTTTTAAAAAGTTAGGTTTATCGTGTTACATCTTCTTACTTTTCGTTCATTGGATTTTCAAACTTCTATTATTATATATATATATATATATATTTAAATATTTAATATATATATATATATATATATATATATATGTTTATATAAGGTTGAAAAGGTTGAAAGGGAGAAGTTTAAAGAGAAAAAAACTTAAAAATTTCTTATTCTTGTAGGTGGTATACTAATTTTCACAGGAATAGTACAATGACCCTATGATATGCGGCGGAGGATGTAAATGACAATCATCTGAAACTGCTCTTTAACCACAGACGGATATTTTTTTTTCTCGTGAATTGCATGATATTATTTTTCACGCTATGCTGCTAGACGGGTGTTTGATTTGACATCTCCAAAAGTGGAAGAAGAAATAGGTTTTATTGAAGCTATCCAACTTTTGCTTTTTGACGTCTGTAAAGCAAAATTCTGGCTATATAATAACCTTGTTGCGATCAATCCATGACTTATAACTCGAAGCCATTGATTCAAAAGTTTTATTAATCATTCAATGAATTTATTAATGAATTATTGATACTTGTTTCTGATATGAATGCTAGATAAAAAGTGGTTCGAATAAGCGATATTTAAATTACAGGTATTGTTTTTGGCGGCACTAATTTCGTCAAGCTATCGTTTTTAACTAAAAAATTTAAGTTTCAGGATCTGCTACAGATAAATATTAAGTGATGACTGATATAGTAGATTCAGAAAGAAATTCCAGAGAAGAAAGGTGGGTTCACATAAGAATTTCCGCTTCCTGTTGCCTTTCCATTTCTGGTTCCTAAAATTTTCATTTATTTGATATATCTATTTTTACTTTCCCTACAATGCATGGTAATGTATAGCCTAAGTATTGGAATCATACCAAAAATCACAACTCGAGTTTCCGACGAATCTACAAGTTTAGGGACCTCTAGAATACGAAAATTTTTTTTAGCTTTTTTGGAGTCTGTTAGTCTGTCTATCTGTGCAATGTATGTATCCACTCTAACTCAAAAACTAATGAACCAAATTTCATAAAATTTGGTAGGTAGGTCACTTGTAGGTGACCCTGGAGCTGATTAGTTTTTGGTTCGATTGGCGATTACAGAATCTGCCTTTTTTGCAAAATCGCCCTCAAAAATTGCCTGTATTCACTCTAGCTGTAAAACTAATTGATCAAATTTTACAAAACTTGGTAGGTAAGTCACTTGTGGGTTACCCTGGTGCTGATTAAATTCTGGTACGATTCGGCATAAAATAATGAGCCTTTTATTGGGAAATGGTCTGCAAAAATCATTAAAATCTAAAATAAAAACCACGTATTCTCAAATATATCCATTAAATACTTCTTTTATACGTAATTTTTAACGATAAAAAAATAACACCAACCATATTACACTAGAACTAGCCGTCCTCGAGATATTTTAGTTTTTTCGTATTTTCGCTACACCACCTTTGAAAATAAGTTCCAGCTGCCAAATCAGAACGAAAATTGAATTAAAAATGAATTAAATTGAATTAAAATAAAGAGAACGTGAATATAAGTCTGCAGGGATAGTCATATGCTGCCCACATCAGAATTTTTACTTTCCCTGCAATACATGGTAATGTATAGGGAAAGTATTGAAATCATACCGAAAATCGCAACTCGAGTTTTCGACGGATCTACACGTTTTGGGACCTCTAGAATACGAAAATACTCTTTTAGCGTGACGTCTGTGTGTCTGTCTGTCTGTCTGTATATTTGTGTGTCTGTCTGTGAATATGTGTGTCTGTTTGTGCAATGTATGTATCCACTCTAACCAAAAAACTATTGGATCGAATCTCATGAAATTTGGTAGGTAAGTCACTTGGGTATGACTCTAGTGCTGATTAATTTTTAGTATGATTCGGAAAAAAAGAATCCGCCTTTTTTTTTTGCGAAATATCCCGCAAAAATCTCATGTGTCCACTCTAGCTGAAATACTAAGCAACCAACTTTCACAAAATTTAGTAGATAAGTTACTTGTGGGACACTCTGGTACTGATTAGATTTTGGAACGATTCGGAAAAGAACAGCCTGCCTTTTTTTACTAAATGGCCCGCCAAAATCTAGAACAAAGACTACGTATGTTCAAATGTATTAATTAAGTGCTTTATACATAATTTTTGATGAGGAAAAGAGTAAGAACAACTCCATTACTCTAGGTCTAGCCGTTCTCGAGATATTTAAGATTTATTGCATTTTTGCTATGCCACCTTTGGAAAAATGTCTAATTACCAAATAAAAACAAAATTTGATTTAAAAATGCAAATTTAGTGTTATTTTGTGCAATTAAACTCAATGTAATGAATTATTAAAGAAATAAAGAAAAAATGAATTTGAGTCCGCAGGTAAAGTCATGTACTGCCCTCATCAGATTTTTGATATTGGCTTCAGATAGAGCTTGGATGCTAACTGACACAGACGAAGAATTTCCATTTAAGTTTCTTTTCCACTATATTTTTTACTTATTGATAGGTTTATATATTTTATTCCATACTTCTAGTAAGATTTCGCAATGAAATGAAACTCCTACGGGAGAAAAGCTTGAAAATAGCATAAAGCTTTAACAATTATATCTTGGTGTCTCTGGTGTTAGTAAAATCCTATCTGTTTACATTTGACACACCATCGCGTAGTGTACAGTATATGTAGTTTTGCTTAATTTTAAATTAAAGTTATCTAATTATGAGTACAAATAATAAGTGTTTTTATAGTTATAGAACAGAGAAAAGAATATATGGAGATAAAATTGATAGTCTAAATAAATTTGAATGCGAATATTCTATATTGTTTGAATTTTAATTTGCCTTATACTGATAACTGATAACATTTTTTTGCAAAATTAACAGCTGAAATAAATATCATGTAATTATCATAAGATTTTAGTGTTTAACTTCTTCCTTTTACCTCCATTATATTCAGTTTACTGGGATATGTGCTGACATTTACAGAGACAGACCTGTTACCAAATTGAAAAGTTATATGTTATGAGAAATTTTACGAAACTTTTTAAAAGAATTAATCTTTAATAAAACATAATTTTTACACGATTTTCACTACATTGTTCTTTAACATTACAATCGTTTAATCGATTTTTAACCCAATACCCGGTGTTCAAATCGACTTGAAACTTTGAATTGTTACGTATTTCTGATGACAATATACAATATACTATCAAATTTGAGTTGACCCCCCCCATTTTCCCCCTTCCCTCTTGGATTATTTGCGTCTTTGGGTTAAATATTTCCACACAGCAAAGTTTCGTCGTGACAAACTTTGTCATAAGCTTATACAAGTTCTGCATGCACGTTATTGGCCTAAAGTACTTGATACCAGTAAGTGATTTGATCTTAGGAAGTAGATAAGTGATCCTGGCGCAGAACCATTCTTTTGGATCTACCTCTCTACTCATGATCTTCTTTATTTCTTTCACTACGAAGGGGTGGAGTACTGTACATTTCTTAATGAATAATTTGTACACCCAGTCAAATCCTGTGAGCGAACTGGTTCAGTGGTCATGTTGCCCAATTCCAGAGCCAGTGGTTTTGGGTCCATCCACCTGAATTGTATTGGACTTTTTGCTCATACCCTAGGGTGAGTTGAGCGATTTGGGTCTTCTACCCGGTCAATTCCTGCAGCTTTCCAGTTGGGTAGTCTACGAATTAATTCTAGTATTTCTACTTCAGTTCATGATCCTCAGCTCTTCAAAGACTAAAAAGTATATAAAAAAATATATTAAAAACTTTTTACAGAACACGTTTTTATTTCAAATTGCAATGAAAAGTAGAAAATACATTTTTCTCTAGTAATTTTCATGCACATATTACTAAAAGTAACAACGTGGTCGTATTTTACTCGTTTTTCTTAACTACTAAAATCTTTACTTATGGATCATAGTTAGCTTCCAGTAACCTTGGAATTTCTGAAATTTCCTATTAGTACCTTGTAATTGTAATGAATATTCCATGATGAATTTTCAAAAAAATTCACTGCTGTACTTGAGAAATGCAGAAAAGATTATCAACAAGATATTCAAAACAATGTGTAAATACGTGTAATTTTGTATAGAGGGTTGTTGCTACACAAATTATAATATTATATTCCAACTAATAATTTTCCCTTTTATACAAAATTACAGCAATTTATTTCACTTTCACAAATTTTTTTTCCGATAACATAGAAAATAACAGTTCTAAAATTTAAATAAAATATTCTTCCACGGACGCTTATAATGATACAGCTGGACCTAAATAATATAAAATATGAATATAAATGTAGTGAAATATATTACCTAAATACTATAATTCATTATAGCAATTTATTTCCTTTTTACAAAAACGTTTACATTTCTTTTTCAATAACATAGAAAATAACAGTAACAAAATTTAAATAAAATAAGCGTGTACTGATGCTTATAATGATATAACTGGACCTAAATAGTATAAAATATGAATATAAATGTAGTGATAGTGTATGCAAATAAAATACCTAAATAATTTAATTCATTACAGCAATTTATTTCCTTTTTACAAAAACGTTTACATTTTCCCCCATAACATAGAAAATAACAGTAGTAAAATTTAAATAAAATAAGCGTCCACTGATGCTTATTGCTCATCATGCCTATTTGCTCACAATTCATATATTTTAGCAAGGTGATTGGCGCCGTTGTGGATGACGCCAAAGTATTAAATATGTCGCCAAAGTAAAAACCTACATTCCCAACAAAAACGCTTTAAAATATTCTCACAGTTCAAGGTCACACCATTTAAGATGTCTGTATGTATTTTATTTTCCTTTATTGAGAAATAAGAGTTCTTACCTATCGCTGCGGAGTCTTTACCAAGGACGGATGGATTTTCCGATTTTCTTTTTATTAATTATGATAGTCGTTAACATCCTTTGAATCTCTATTGTTAAAGATAAACTTGAAGGTTTTGAAGGTTATCTTCTCTCGTATCCACTTCAGAAGCAAAATATGCATAACTTCGCAAAAGATTCACACGTTTTTGTTGCTTTGTAAAAGGAAAAAAAAATCGTCTTTATCTTCCCACATGCGTAGTATAATGTATAGTATGGGAAAAGTATTGTGACAGGGTTGAAAATATTGACTGGGGTGTTTATGCATTTATACTTCTTAAACATATCATATTATTAAAGCTTTATCAAGGGTGTCTGTTTGTAACTCTGCCTGAATTTCATTTGCTTTCGCTATAGGGAATAATGATAAGAAAATCTTAAATTTTGAATAATTCGCCTTCTAATCTTATGAATTACAGAATACGAGTATTATATCCAGTTTTAATTATTTACATAACACACATACACGTAAAATTTTCTAGCGATAAATGCACACACACATACACTAACAAATATTTCCTAAGTGTACGAAACATGCTATTATAAACATGGAAGCGCTTAACTGATTTCCCATCACCACCATTGTTGCCATTTTATGTCCAAATGTAATTTTTTCTGGAATGTTTAATACTCCTAAATGGCTAATTTTAGGCATAAAATGGTTAATGTTCACAAGTACCTATGATGGCCAGCTATGTAAGTTTACAAGTACTTATGATGGCCATCTATGTAAGTTTACAAGTACTGATGATGGCCATCTATGATATTTTACCATTTTTTTGCTACAATTCTATCGAAACGGTTTATCAAAGTATTAGTAACCGTGATCGCAGTGGACCATAGTAAAGCAGTCACTGTTGTTCAACGCGACGGTTAATACATGTATCAGCGAGAACAAACTCCTTAAAGCAAGAATTTTATAATTTTTCTGGCAGATAAATTCATTTCGAATTCATTAATAACGCAGGGAATTATTTTAGCCCGTCTGCAGGAAATCATCACCCAGTATTGAAGTGAAACTACTTCTGCGTAAAAACAGGGAATGGCATTTCTCCTGAGCGTTTAGAATTTTGTTAATGATGGGCGAGACGCACGACAGCGTATTCCTTGGTTCATACGAACCAAGAACTGTCTTCTTTAAAGGCCGCATGTCCACATGTCAAAACAAAATATTCGATGCTGTGGATATGACCAATAGATAAAACAAAAGTTTCATGAAACAAAATATTTGATGCTGTGGACATGACCAATAGACAAATCAACATTTTCATGAAGTATTCGATGCTATGGATATGACCAATAGACAAAATAAAAGTTTCATGAAATGAAATATTCGATACTGTGGACATGACCCATGAACAAAACAAAACTTTCATGAAACGAAATATAAAAGGGAAGTAAATTTTAGTAACTAAGATACGCAGATTGATTTATTCTTCAAAACATTGACACGAAGGTCGTTGTTTGACAAATGTTTCATGTTCGATGAGCAAATTTCTTGTTTTGGAACAATGTTTTGGCCTGTGGAAGCCATTCAATTTAAAATACATGTAAAATTTTTCGTCTAGCAGATTTTTATTTATTGGAAAACAAATGCTTTATTTTAATTGTGGTTTTGCTTCGACCTGCAGAAACGCGCTCTAAATTTTTGTTTTAATAGGATAAGTTAATCCCTGCTTTAAATCCCGGGCATCACTGTGAATAAATCGATCTACTAATATGTGTAGTTTGTGGTGAAGCATCTAGGTGTATTTTTAGTGTACTGAAATTGATAACTAACCGCTAAAGTTAAAATGTGACAGCAGTAGCAGCGTGACGATTAGGTAGGAGTCCCTAGTCCTAAGACCGGTCCTACCTCCGGTATGAGACCTTTATTTGATAAGCATGACATCATGACATAAATGTGACTGCTGGGCAAAATTTGTATTTGTACTTACATATTATTAATTAAATACTGGTAATGTAACGATTATAAAAGAATATTTTTTTAATGTAATTCAACTTTTCACATTCAAATCCTTCTCCACAAAACATACATATAACAAAACCATTCTAGGGCATAATTTCGAAATAAAATTCATAAAGAACATTTTATCATTTTTATATAGGCACGTGTTTCTCACAATGGTGGGGTGTTAACCCGATTCTTCCCTTACGAGAAATTGTGAAAATCCCAGCTGGAATGCCGCCAAGAGATGAACTGGTTCCCTCACATATTTCGTGGCCGATATAATGATTATCAAGATGCGGTGTAATACGTTTCACCCCAAAAGCGTGCGGTATTCAAATTTCATACGTTTGCCTTGACACAGGAGTTCTCCCGAGTTCGCCTCATTTTACTGTTTCTTTTCGGAGCTCCGTCCGGCCTCTCGTGGTTGTGGATATGTGCGAAGATGCTGAGATAATAGGACCGCATTCTTGAAAGATACAGTCAACAGTTTAAGAGGCAAATGAGGAAGATTGTTTTTAGATCGTGTATATGGATTTATATTTTATGTAAATTCATGCAATTGTATCTTTTGGTGGGAAGTCTAGGGAAAAAAAATTGGATAATTTTCGCTAATTATTTTTCTGTGAAGTCTGTGTTGTTGTTGAAATCCAGACCGTCCGACCTACCAGGAAGGTGTAAGGTAACTGTTTGGACGGTCGGGAAGTGCCACCCAATTTAGACCGGAACCCAGTGGGGGAGGCATCCACAAGAACCGTACCCTCCTTCCCCTACCACCAACCTCTCGGGAGGACTTTCGGACCCACATGTTTAACGTGATCGTACTCCGCATGAACACGGCGGCAGTTTTGGCAGTGGCTGGAATCGAACCCGGGCCTACCGAGTGCAACTCCAGTGCTCTAACCAATGGGCTACCGCGCCCTGTGAAGTCTGTGTGTATGTGTTTGTGTATGTATGTGTATGTGTTTGTGTATGTATGTGTATGTGTTTGTGTATGTATGTGGGTGTGTAGGTGTGTATATGTGTTTGTGCATATATGGGGGTGTGTAGATGTCTGTATCCACGATTCTGTGAACATGATATCTCATGAACGAAGAAAACATAACAAAAAAATCGGTATTATTACTACATTCAGTGAAACTTAAAACCCATTGCTTTTAAACGCAATAAAAAATTCAGAAGATCCTTAATTTTCAATTAAATATTGGAAAAATCATTGCGAAATCAAGAGCGTCAATACTGTTAAGTACATAATTATTCTATACGTAATTTTGCATCAGAAAACGAGTGAACCGCTCTTGAGCTATTGCACAATTTTTTAAATAAATTGATAAAAAATTACATGAAATAAAAAGTAGTAGGGCAGACGTAAGGCGGAATGGGATATCGGCTTAAGAAGGGGATAGAGCGTCTATTTCCCACAAAGGCGCTGGAATCGGATGGAACTCTCTGAAACTCTTCAGTTGCACACTGTTTGTCGTTCAATATGAACTTGCTGATTATTGCTCATCGTTGACATAGTTTTTCGTAAAATGAAGCCAACTTTTGTATGCTGTGTAATAATCTGAATTTTTTTTAAACTAGAGTAAGTCATGTTTCAAATGTTTCTTCTCAATTAACGATTAACCTAAGGAAAAAATAAAACATGTTTTAAGCATGTTCTTGCATGACGCAATTGAGAAAAATAAATACAACTTCTGATCATATCGTATTTTCTCAAACAATGTAATTGGCGCCAGAAACACTATAAATCAGTGGAAACACTAAGCTAATCAGTTACCTCATCTATGGAAACGTTAATACATTCTGTTACTGATGTTTCCATTGATTCCTTTCTTTATTTCTTGCTTTTTAACATAGACCGCCTGACCTATCCAAAATTGGAAAAGGTATCTATTTTGACAGCTGGACAAGTGCCACCCAGTTTGGATAGGAACCCAGTGGGGGTGACATACACAAGGACCGTATCATCCTTCACCTACCACCAACATCTCGGAAGGACTTTCGGACTCACAGGTG
Source organism: Amaurobius ferox (assembly GCA_951213105.1). Taxonomy (NCBI): domain Eukaryota; kingdom Metazoa; phylum Arthropoda; class Arachnida; order Araneae; family Amaurobiidae; genus Amaurobius; species Amaurobius ferox. The sequence goes on along the minus strand of OX578152.1, from coordinate 73,349,658 downwards.
TAACGTGCCCGTACTCGTGACCATTCCTCATCAAAATCACCTCCAGAACCTAGATATCAATGTTCTTGGATACCTGATATTCATATCAATAATAGTTCATATTAGTAATGATGTTCATATCCTTCTTGAACACCATTATTTTGCTGTGAAAGAAGTACAGTATTGCATTACGTCAGTACAGTCATTTCTGAGAAAGAAGTATTATTGCTGTGAAAGTACTATTATTTTATTGTGAAAGAAATACAGTATTGAATTACGTAAGTACAGTCATTGCATAAATGAAAGTCTACGTCAGATTTTTTACAATATAATCTACCAGATTGATTTTTTTTTAAATAGAGGAGATTAAAACAATTCAGGTTTTTCTGTAAAATTGAAGCTAGGAGTCAATTAAATAAATTTAAACTATAAATTAAGATTAAATTAAATCAAATTAAACAATCTAAATTCAATTAAATTAAATCGAATTAAAGTCAAGTCAAATTAAATTAAATTGCAGTTTAAATTAAATTAAAATAAAATAAATAAATTGAAATTGAAAAAAAAAACATCACATAGAATAATATAAACAACAAATTATTTGTTTGCAACAAAAAATGCATATACTTGAATCAAGTTTTTTTCAATTTCAGGATTATCATAACTCGCTAACTGAAGTCAGTATAACATACAACAATCCAGGTTTACTGTAAAATTAAAATTAAATTGAATTAAATTAAATTAAAATTCCTGAAAAATAGCACCTCAACAACTATGTCTTTATACACAACTCATCCTTCGAACAACTGAAAATACAATTTATCCAAGTATTCCCTTCTCAATATTATCACAATTCAAAGAACACAATACAAAATAAATTCTACATCTCGCGTACCCCTATAACATTGTAACGAAATACACCTCAAATTACAAAGCGAAAAGCATGTCGCTGTTGATTTCTTCACATCCCCCAGAGCTGCACAGTGGAAAGAAAGAAAAACCTTTAATACTCCTTCTTCTCTATATTGGTGGGCAAATACAATTGAGATTAAGGTAAGTGGGACGTACAGACACAGACTAATGTTTTCGCCGTTATTTAACGGGAATTCTTCAGCGAAGAGCGAGAGTGTGTGAGTGGAATTCGTCTCCCTTGTGAGACTTTGAATGGCTTGGTCATTGTTCTGTTTTGGATTGTTGCAGCGATAAGGTTTCGCCTGTTAGGATTATTGGATTATATGGAATTAGATACTGCTTGCTGGTGGTGTAAGCAGAAATTTTTCACGGAGGATGTAAATTCTATATTTGATGGTTTACAAGAAAAGGGTTCTGTTGTTGGAAGTCTTCGAAATTGTTGAGTGTTTTGTTAAGTATGGCTTTTAAGGCTAATTTTTGGAAGGGGAAAACCCGTATATATTTACGATAATTTACAACTCATCTTACAAATGTTGCAGTATTGATCAATCATTCAAACAGTAACCACTTTAAAAAATAATTGTCAATATATTTATTTTTAACTTGCCTTTGAAGCAGTGGCGAAGGAAGAGGAGGGGGGTGCAAGAAATTTGGGGTGATTTTGAGGCCCGTAGGAGTTTTGCGGTGATTTGGGGTAAAACCCGTATATATTTACGATAATTTGCAAGTCATCTTAATAATGTTGCATTACTGATCAATCGTTTAAACAGTTACCATTTTTAAAAATAGAAGGAGGAGATATGGGGTGATTTGGGGGAAAACCAGTATATATTTACGATAATTTGTAACTCATCTTAAGAATGTTGCATTATTAATCAATCATTTAAATAGTAACCACTACAAAATACAATTGTCGTCATATTTCTTTTAAACTTGCCTTTGAAGCAGTGGCGAAGGAAAGGGGGGGGGGGGCGAAGGAGAGGGGCGCTATGTTTAGAGGGTTTGTAAATGATAGTTATTAGAAGAAACAAGAAAAAGACGAATTTTATCTTATAACAATGAGGACGGGATACGTAGCATCCTAAAATCTATCGTTAAAGGTGGGATATGCAAATCTCCATTTTTAAATCAACGTTTTATTTCAGAAATCCTGGGCATTTTGTCTGAGGGGCCCCACTAGTGTGCGGCATAAGCAGCTTAAAAGCGAAATGGCACACTATGGGGAGACCGCAAAAATTCATTTGTTAATAAAACCTTAATTACGTATTTAACATTTTATACAAAACAATATTTATGTATAAAATGAATAATAAAATCCTCTACATTTACAAAAGAAGTGGAATTTTTTTAACAACGAAAGTGGCATAACATGAGGGTTAAGTGGGAAGAGGGGATAAAGGAGAGAGTAATATTTTAAGCAGCACGGGGCGCAATCAAATGAGGTTCCGCCCCTGTTTGCACTCCATTGGTTTAAACCATATTATTTTATTGCTTAAACTATATTTTTGCATTTAAACCAGTTTTTGGTTTAGACCATGGTTTAAAACAGTGGTGTCCAACTTTTAGAACGTCAAGATCTACTTTCGATATGCATTTAAGCTGGAGACCAATCCTTGACTGTAGCTAAAATGTCATATAATCAGGGGTGTATTTAAGTAGGAGGGATGGGACATTTCAGCTTCTTTCACCAAACTGAAAAATATCAAGAAAATCTCGATAAAATTGTAAATTTTCAATTTTAATTACTTTAGACAAAAAAATTTCCAAAACCTTTACGAAATATCTATGTAAAATACGACACTATTATATCATAATTGAGAGAGAGATCATACTGTTTCTTTAAAATGCAATGTTGCACTGTTAGAGTTAGTTCTTCCTAGTATGCTGCTCCTGCCTGAGCAGATGCATGAAGTGTGCTAGGATGCATCCTACCAGGAATTGTCCGCACCCAATGGAATCTCCGGCTGTGGCCTGCAATTGTACGCATCTGGCAAAGTTCAGCTTCTGTCCAACCAATCATCTAAATTTACCCCGGAATCTAAAACCATCGAAAGTGAGCAAATTAAATCCCCCCCCCCCACACACACAGGAAATTCCCCATGCCTTGCTAAATTCATGCATATGTTCAAGGTACTTAAATTGACCTTGTTGGACATCAGTTTCGACAAATGCATCGAATTTGTCAAAGTTAAAGAAAAACCTACATGCTCGAGGGCCCATGGATGTTCTTTTCTTCATACCCTACTATTCAAACGGTTTTCTGCTGCAACCCATCACTGACTGGCCTGGACTCAAAGTCCTTTTTGGCGTACTGTATTTCCTTCCTTTGCGGAACCTGATCCCGCTGTGGGAAATCTGCCCGCGTGGGAGCTTCTCAAAGTGCTTGTATTGTGGCACTTACTTGATCTATCTCTATCTTATCTTATGTTCAATCATTCATCCAATTTCAGGAACATCATTGGGACAAAAATAGATGTTCACCATTCATTCCCGGTTATACAACCCTTTGATGGTTAGGAGCTCCAGTAAAATTCCCACACTCTGGCTAGCACACACCTGGGGTTGGAGCTTTTTATAGCCGGGTATTCCTCATAAAGTTAAACCGCAATACAGTCAAAATGAATAGTTAATCAAAAAGTAAATAAATTTAACCTCACACGTTTAGAGCTTAACGGTAAAATGTAATATTTGCCTCCGTAAAGCTCAATTAAAAACTTCTCATTTTTCTCCAAAATAGTCCACAGATCGAATTGACAAGTGATTTGATTTATGGTACGGATTGGATTAGGAAGCAAAGCATGACGAGGAATTATTATATACATGTTTTAAACAACAACTACAGCTCATTACAGGACATCAACACAAACAGACGTACATTTCGATTCCATGCATATGACAATTACTCCAGCTTAGACAAAGCAGAAAAGGAGCAGCGCCATCTATACGAAGAGTCGGCGAAACGACATGAAAGTTGCAGTTATTTTAAACATTTACAACAACAAGCCATGGCGATCGATTGGGATATTGCGATAGACGGGTTGAACACCACTGGTTTTAAACTAAGATTTAAGCAATGGTTTGTAGATTACAAAAAACAAAAATTATATTTTTTCAATCCTGGTTGATAAAAACTATTTAATTTCTCGGAATTGTCAATACGTAATGAAAACGCGTCCAGTATTTCAGACGCATGTGGCTATCTAGATCCATCGAAAACTAAAAATGTGTGTTTTCGGTATAATGGTTATATAACACATTATTTCAGATGAAAAAAATACCAATCGAAAAATGTAAATATTTTGGACGCTGATATTTCCGAAATCAATAGATAAAAAGGAAATATATATATATATATATATACTTCTTTTGTTGAAACTATGGTACCATTTACTATTAAACAAAAATAATTTCAATATGTTATTGTGTATTTTTTTTTAGGAAAAACTAAACCTTTTTTGTCCAAGCGAGTTTTTCTTTAACTGTCCTTGCTTTCACTCAAAATATATTTTAAAGTATAAAATATATATATATACAAACAGTATGCGCCAAAAATTTTCAGTAGGAAATCCAGTTTCTAGATTAATATTTTTTTTTATAAATATTTTTTTAGTTTTAAAGGAATCGTCATGTTAAGTTGTAGAAAAATGAAAATATTTCGTTTTTCAAGTTTGTAATGCTTATATCTCGAAAACTAAAACCTATGAACAGTAAGCAATTAATTATAACAGTAAGTAATGTGCCTTATGTGCCTCGGGGCATAAAAAACATTAATCATGATAATCACAACGAATCTATTTTTTATACAAAGGATTTCGAACTAGAGATTTGGCCAACATTTCTATTCAACTCGATAACGCATTCAAATTTGAACTATACAGGATGTCCCAAAAAGATTGAAACGCGCTTTAATTCTTTACCTGTTGGATATAAGTGGGCAATGTAAATTGCCAAAATGCTGAAAGTAATGTAGGAAATAAGACTACGTTAATGAAATAGTTTTCCCGTTAATTTTAAAAAGTTACAATTTTTAAATTTTTATACGACCCCTTAGACAAATTTGGACAATCAGAAATTTTTTTTTTTTAAAGCAACAACAGCATTAAAAAAACCCGCATATCTGAAATCTTTAAAATCAACTAAATTATGATAACGGAAAAAATCTGACTTATGCCACTTTTCCGTACCATGTGAAAGGCTGTTTCATCAGTGAAAATAGGGATCATAAACAAATTGACAATGGAAATTGTTTAGATCAAAAATACTTTAAAAAATGTCAATTTTTTTGCCACAAATGCATCTAAATAAAGCATTACACAGACAGAGATCATATAAAGCCGTGGTACTCACTACGCGGTTGGGTTTCCTATGTATTTTCATCCAATTTTATTTTTTTGTGATATGTCACAAATTTACATTTCTAATTTGTTATAGGGTCCCCATTCATAATGTTTAATTTTCAATTAAGTATAACTCGCTCAATTTTAAAGATACAGATATGCGAGATTCTTAATGATCTTGTTGCATTAAAAATAAAAAATTTCTGATTGGCCAAATATGTCTAAGGGGGTTATATAAAAATTTAAAAGTATAACTTCTTGAAAATGATTGGGAGGACTATTTCATTAACGTAGTCTTATTTCCTACCTTACTTTCAACATTTTTGCAATTTACATTTTCCACTTATCTCCAATAGGTAACGAATTAAAGCCTGTTTCAATCTCTTTGGGACACCCTGTACAGCTATTTGCTCAATCAACGGCTGACCCCAGCCTGTCTTCTCAGTATCTTTAAGCCAATTTTCATAAACATTTTTAACTAGGAATCTCGACCTGCAGATTGGCCCAATATTTTTTGTTAATTCAAGCACGTAGTTGAAATCAAATTATCGTCATGTATTGAAATCATACTCACGGGTTATACTCAGTAGATTTTCAAATCAAGCTTTTAAACAAAATGTCGTGACCTGTAGATGAGCCCAAATGTTTTATCTAATTTGAGAACGTCTTCAAATTTGAAAAAGTCTATTTAATCCGTCTGTTCCTAGCATGTCCTTTAGATCTACATTCAATGTTTTGGTGATTTTAATTTTAAAAGAAAGAAATAGTTCATAAAGTTGGTCAATATTTACAACAGCATGTGCTATTTCACTATTTGCTAAGTCATTTAAAATAAAAAAAAAATAAAAAAAGTGATTAAGAAGAAAAGAACGAATGTTATTAAAACAGCCGTTTGATGAATAGATGCCACATCATGGGTGCAACTCAACCCAGGTGCAAAATATAGTAAACTATTAATAATCTTAAAATAAACTGCATTAAATATACTTCGATATTAACAGAATAAAAAGTTGATTAAAAGTATCAACTTCGCACTTTGGAATTATGGTACCATCTACGTTACCTATCAGTCACCTATCAGTCAACCATTAATAATCTAATCAATCTATTAATCTAGTCAAAATATAGTCAACTATTTATGATCTGAAAATAATCTGCGTTAAATATACTTCGATATAACAAATTAAAAAGTTGATTAAAAGTATTAACTTAGCACTGTGAAGTGATGGTACAATCTACGTTACCTATCAGTCACTTATCAGTCTACTATTAGTCCATCTATTAATCTAGTCAGAATCTAGTTAACTAATTATAATCTTAAAATAATTTGAGTTAAATATACTTTGATACTAACAGAATAAAAAGTTGATTAAAAATATCAACTTCGCACATTGTGATAGTACCATCTACTTTACCTATCAGTCAATTATTAATAATCTAGTCAATATATCAATCTAGTCAAAATATAGTCAACTGATTATAATCATAAAACAATCTGCGTTAAATATACTTCGACATTAACAGAATAAAAGTTGATTAAAAATATCAACTTTGCACTTTGAAGTAAGTGATGGTACCACCTACGTTACCTATCAGTCACCTATCAGGCACATATCAGTCAAAGAATTTACAAATTTTCAAGAAAAAGCGATATATTTTCCACTTTGCATATTAAGTTGCATCTTACATTGCATAAATTGTCGTGCTTAGACAGACTTCCACATCTATCGCTTACATTACCCCTTTGATATTTCAGATCCAGAATCAAGATAAAAGTTAAATGCGCCATATTCATGCTTTAGAATACCTCACTTGAGAATTTCATTTTAAAGAATGTACCTATAAAAGACTGGAATGCATATCTTTTAGAGAAGTTTGGATAGATATCTCATTTTACATTGTTCTGTGGGAACATACTAAGGAGATTTTCATCTCAGAGATTATTAGATAGCTTTTCATGCATTGAAGAACTTTCTAAGAAAGCTGATGTAGTCTCTTTATGTAAAAGGTAACAGATGTGAATATAACTAAAAAATATGACACGATTTAGGCTGCAAAGTTTTACTCGATTTCTTCTCTTTCGTTTATACTCAATCAAGTGAGATTTATTTGTTTTTTATCACGAGTGTAAGCAAAAACGCGTATAGATATTCTGAAAGCTGCGGTGTCCGCAGCTAGTATGATTTTAAAGCAGCTAACCCTCAGTAAATATGGCAATCAGTTTTTATAACAATCAGTTTCTTTTCGTTTTTGCAATTAGCGCATAAAGGGAATAAAATGTAATAAAGAGACACGCCCGCTATGTGGGCACAGAAGTCGTAAAACAACAAACATGGATCAAAAAGCCAAGAGGGACGAGTGGAATCAGGATTAAAATCATACGTTTGAAAAAATGTAATAGTAAATATTTATACACATAAAAGGGGTTATTAATCTAGCAAATCCATCAAAAAATTTTATGTGAGCAAGTATTCAGAGGATTTCAATTTCAGCATGAGCAGATTGAAAGCGTTTATTGCAGTACAGAAAATACAAGTTCTTTACACAAATCAGGAGGCAGACACGGCAATCACGTAGGTCCACGCGTAATGCCGAACGGGCAATAGCCGAGATATGTGATAATACAAATTTAGGGGGCTACATAAGTGCAGTTTGAGTCCAGGGGGTACTGCTCAAATTAGGGAGGTTTCTGAAAGAAGAATTTATTTTGACGGTGGGAAAACTATCAAAAATTGCATCTGAGCAAGCAATTAGAAGATATCAAGTTCAGTGTAAACAGATCAAGTGGGTCCGTTGCAGGATTGGCTATGGATAACGCATGATCGCTAACGATAACGACAGCCCCAACGATGGCTTCAGGATTGGAGTTCTAAATAATACACTTATTTTTAATTGTTTAAGGGGACGGTGGACGTTGAAATTTTTTTTATTTATTTATTGACTTAGAAACATGAAAGTTTGTATAAGTATTCCTCTTAACATTACTATATAAAATACCAGTAATTTTTTTTCAATTTTGTTATAATTTTTTATTTTTTTTTAAATTTAATTTTTTTTAACGAAAATTTGAAAATGCTCCTTGCGTGCCATTTGTTCACATTTTTGATTAATTTTACATTATGATCACTCAAAAACACATTATGAACAAATTCGGGTGTTCATTTTTATATCCCTTAGAAAGTTAATTTTTTTAAAATATTTTTCAGCATTAAAACTTAATTTTCATCATTTAATAAGGTTCTTATTCACTTTTAATTACCTTAATAAAGTCTAATTGTAAAATGCATGCCCAGTTTCATTAAAATGTATGAAAGGTGTCTTCTTGCCAAATTTCATGCATCTCAGATAAAAATTAAGAGGCATGGACCATTTTAAAAATGTAAAACCTTTGAAAATTCCGGTTCCAAAAAAAAAATGCATTCAATCTTTTGCTTACGGGTGGAACAGCGTCCATCCCAAACGAAGAACCTCCCAAAAAGACAGATATTTGACATCCCCTATCCCAAACAGTTCGATCCCCCTTTGCAGGCATTGGCGCCCATAGAAATCGCCGACAGAAACGTTGCACGCAGCAGGTGCAATGTTTCTGTCGGCGATTTCCATGGACGCCAATGCCTGCAAAGAGGGATCGAACTGTTTGGGATAGGGTATGTCAAATATCTGTCTTTTTGGGGGGTTCTTCGTTTGGGATGGACGCTGTCCCACCCGTAAGCAAATGTTAAATGTGTAAAATAATGTTATATATTAAAAAAAAATTTCGTCGATTTTTGCTCATTTCGACGTTCACCGTCCCCTCAAGTTATTTAAATATTACTTATTTTCAAATGGCAACACTTTATTAACAATGAAAGGTGAAATTTAGAAGATAAATGAGGGGGAAATGATGCTAAAAATAGTATTTAAACTTCAGAATGGCATTACAAATGTTTGAAAATACGTGTAAAAAAACCCAAGGCCTTTTTCAAAATTTTGGTACATGGGATTCTTTGACATATATTTAACTGTAGTGTGAAACAAAAGTAGATCCTATCACGAAAATGGTATTAGAAGACAGATTTTCTAGTCAGTTAACTATTTAGCTCTTTTTAAGACGTTTTTCTCATTGGGTAGGAACTAAAAATTTTGTAGCATTGAAACTATATCTTTTTTAATTTTTAACACTTGTGGAACAAAACTGAGACTTGTAGCTTCAGTTTAAGAAAAAATGGAGATCGCAGTTCTAAAATTGGGGTGTGAATCAGATTTTTAAAATGCGTCTCTTTTTTCCTGAAACTTTCGGAATTTGTCCCAACATATTCATGGCATAATCCCAAGATCTTCATTAGTTCCCGATAGATTCGACAATTGGCATTCTTATAGTCTATCAGAAACATCAGCCCATTTCAATGATGTTTTGAAATTGTCGTTTATGATTCGTTACAAGTAAGTACTAATTTCTAATAACCATTTAGGTTTAAGGCAGATGTCTTGATATTGTGTCTTTAGATAGCATGTTTACTAGTTTTTTTAACAACATAACTCATGGTTTACCATAGGAACACTTTACTTAGGTTTTAAGGTGATTTGTACTGTTGTCTACAGGGGAAGCAATATGACCTAGAAAGTCGCATTGGATACACTATTTATGCCTTTTGTGCTTTTTATTTTTTTTCTTATTCCTTCTAGAAATGAGTTTAGAAAATCGAAACAAGAGAAAAGGATGGACACAGGAAGATCTTCAGAAAGCTTTAGAAGCATTGAAGAAGAAAAAATGTACGATTATCAGTGGGGTTTGGTGTGATATTTCGATATATATGCTTGTCTGAAGGTCGGTTTCTTCAATCCATTCTTTACAAGTGGGGTTTGTCCCAAACAGGCTGTGTAAAATTACCATAAACACTAGGTTTGCCATGTTGGGATAGGAATACATACTTTATTTAAAAATCTATTAAGTTTTCCCAAAGTTTCCTGCAACTCTGCGGATCGAATGCCACATTTTAAAAAATCGCGAGCTACCAGGACAATAAATGGGTTTGGAATAAGGGAGAGGGGGTAGACCGACGAACAAGGGTCTACGACGAACAAGACCGACGAACAAGGGCGCATTTAAGGCCTAGTAGGGGCTTCGGAACATAATATAAACGTTTTAAGGTTTTCAAATATATTTAAAAATCTATCAAATTTTTATAAATCTTGATTTTTGCAATAAGTATTTAGAATCAAAACTACATTAAAACTATACTCTGGGTGTTTCTGGCCAATTTATAGCTTTGCAATTGAAGATAACACGCATTTCTGCCAGCCAGCTGAGGAGCGCAAGTCTTCTATCAAGTTAAAACTTACTGCAAAATAAAATGGAATAGAATAAAATATAGTTAACACATAATTTTATCAGCTTCCTGTTTATTCTGTTGACTTTTACAGCATAAAAAATAGAACTTGCACATGATTCTATAAGCTTACTGTTTGTTATACCAGTATTTTATAGCATAGATTCTATGCCGTAAAAAGCCGGTAGAAGAAACAGAAAGCTAACAAGATCCCATCTAAGCTATATTTTTTTCAATGAGCAGTACATCTTATTCGTCACTGCTGTCTGGATGCTACACCGTGGTACCATTTGCACAAATTAAACGAAATAATTTTTATATTAACTTTATTTTTAAAATATTATCGAGATATATAAGCATTTCATTGAAGTATTTTACTTTTCATTATCTCATACTATCTGTGGCGAAAGTTAAGCCCAGAAAGGATATATCAGTGTTCTAAGTTTCGTTAAATTGACTGATGTAGAATAAAATTTACCTATAGACTGTCGGGTCATAATAAAACTGAAATGAAAATTTCGACTTGATATGACCGAATTATTGCTAATGCTAAATCCACACAGAAAAGTTATTTCAGTTTCCGTATTTTTCCTTGGTCATTTTAGTCACCTGCTGAAATAGTTTTCTGGAATGAAACAGAATGTGTAAAATTTCATACTTTCCCCCAATTTTATGGTGTCATTGCAAATAACAATTATTCGATACCCCAGAACTTGGAATGTGAAAAATGGGAATGGTCTAATAAGGGCGTGGCCAAATTCCCTACTAATGCTTTGCTAAGAAAATTGCATCATTTATATTTATTTCCAGAAGCTTGATAGAGGCAAATGCAGTGATATATATACACTGACTTCCAAAAGTTAAGCACGCAATGCAAATTTTCATTTTTCGAAAGCGTATTTGAATTTGAGTGACTAAAAATCGCTGCAGATGTAGATGGCATTATGCAAATATCATATGTTACAGCCAGTCACGATTGACTGCCCGGATATATGCTAATTAGGCAGTCGTCGATCGCATTCTGAAGGGTTTCAGGAGGTGCATTTAAATGTTCATAGGGAGTGTTTATAACTTTTGTAGGATTATTTTTGATGATATTCGTGTTTCTATGGCTGAAAGAAGACGAATGACAGGTAGTGAGCGCTGCCGTTCTGCCGGACGTATTGACGTAGAGCAGTCAATCAAGGATGTCGGTATTTACTTTGGCGATGATCATTCGGTAATTTCTCGATTATAGAAATAATTCCAAACAAGTCAAACAGTTGTTCGGAGAGCTGTGCCTGGTCGTCAAGGGTTACCACCTCCTCTGATGATCGGTATACTGCTATAGTAGCCAAGCGGAATCGACGAGCGGTCTCCACAAATGTTATATCCATGGTTATATCCATGCACTTGGTCAGACAATATCTGTCAGTACTGTGCCCCCGAAGGCTCCACGTGAAGGGATTGTACCACGTTTTTGTGTTCCACTAACCATCCAAGCCAGAGGGGCAAGATTAAAGTGGTGTCGTCAACATGTCAATTGGGCTGTCTCAGATTGGGCAGCGTCCTGTACACAGACGGGTCCAGATTTACCTTGAAATTAGGTGATAAGCTTGTAAGAGTTTGGAGATAACGAGGCACACGCAATTAGGCCAAGAACATCATCGAATATCACGCATTCAAAGGTGACAGCGCCATGGTGTGGGCTGAAATTTCAATGGGATATTGCACAGAACTGCACATCTTTAAAGGCGGTTCTATGACGGCTGCGCGGTATTGGGATGAAGTTCTAGACCCCATTACGAGACTACGCTGCAGCAGTTGGTTCAGATTTCCCCCTTACGTCGATAAAACCCCCATCGAGCTAACATCGTTGACGAATACCTGAAAAGTGAGAGCATTTCTCGTATTGAGTGGCCGGCGTATTCCTCCGATCTTAATCCCATTGAAAATCTTTGGGATGCCCTCGGGCGTGCTATCTCTGAACGTTTACCTTCTCCAGGCAGTCTCAGAGAGTTGGAAACTGCCCAATTAGAGGAATGGTCATTGCTCTCATCTGCGATCACCTCATTGAAAGATCACCTCATTGATCACCCCATTGAAAGCATGGAAAATCGTTGTTTGTGTGAAGGTCCGGAGTGGTCACATACCATATTGATGTAAGTTTGTTTGCCTTTAAACATCAATTTGTTAATGACCCAAATGTGACGTCATCATATAACTAACGAATAGTAAATATTTTTTCATCTTTGTCCATAATTCTTGTTTTCTTTAATGCATAAACACATTTGCTACCTTCATGTACAATTTTGAGTTAATCAAAGCTTTACTTTTCCATTTTTGTTGATTTTACTGTCCGTGCTTAACTTTTAGAAGCCAATGTATTTAAAGTGATAATTAAAGTGTTTAATATTGATAAACACATTGGAGAGGAGGGTACGCAGCAATGCAAAAATAGTATTTCTTTAGCAATATCTATTTGTGAAATATTCCGGAATAATGAGAAATATTTGACATTCTTATTTTACAAATATATAGAAATAAGTAGAAGTAAGTAAAATTCTTATTTTAATAAATATTTAAGAAAAAATAATTTTTCATAATGTAACAATTAAATTTTTTTTTTCTAATTTTCGAAATGACATGAAGATATGCGATATATTATCCAGAGTGTCTAGCCAAATGGTCTAGGGATAATAATAGCAAGAGGGCAATGATATTTAAAATTTTCATATAAATTTGAATGCAATAAAAATAAGATGCAACATTTGGGTTGTTAATGGGGTTCGGGGTAATTCGGGGTAATGGGGCAATTCGGGGTAATGGGGTAATTCGGGGTTATGGGGCAATTCGGGGTAATGGGGTAATTCTGGTTGTCAGGCTACATTCGGGTTGTCTGTCTGTTAGGCTATAATAAACAGTTATTTTGAAGGCACGAAACTTTTCGTGGTGATGCAATATCTTTCAGCACAGACGGTATATATGTTATCTTAACTTATCACAGTTAAATCCTGTCAATATTTTAAAAGTAGTATATAATTTTTTAAATTGAACTTAATTATCACGATTTTCTATTTTAATTATTTCTTATAGGAAGGAAGACCGCCTAAAACTTTGCCTAAGCCCCTTGTTGACAGTACAGTACAGGACTTCCTTTACAATTATTAGAAATGAAATACAAGAAAGAGCATCGCAACAAAACGTTTCTATTTTTAATGAACAATAACAATCTATATAAACGTTCAACGGTTGAATATAAAGATGCTTCAAGTAAGGCACAATTATAATTTAAATGGACTTCATGCTAGAACTGATTTCCGTGCTCGCAGCTAGCGATCACAATGTTTTATATTCACATTTTTTTTATCAATCACTTCTTTTCGCAATCACTTTTTTAGCAATAAAACCAAAAAGAACACTTTTGATACTCTCTATAAATTAATGATAATTGAATGCAATCCGTTCACATTTGGAAATAGGTCGTGGAAGCTACAATCTTAAGGGTGGATGTGTACGGATTTCTGAAGGCGCAAAATGCCACATAGATTTACGAAATAATCGAAACTGTTGATCGTTATGATACATTTTGTATTGTCTCCTTCTAACACGACCCATCAACTTCAACTCCAATTGCATTTAGATCATGTGGTTCTGCTATACTGGTATAAACGTGGTGAGAGGACTTTTGAACAAAGAATGATTCGGAAAAGTGTTTACCGAAGTTTGAGATAAATGTATGATACCGACATGCATCAAGTCAGGATTTAGAGCCACAGATGTGTATCCCTACGATAAAAATGCCATTCCTTCATGCCCCGCATGATATCTGATTTACCAATCTCTGATCAAGAACCACATAAGGCTACCCCGTCCAGACAACTTCGCCACCATCAGCAAGAACCGATCAAAAGCCTGTGCCACACTATAGGATCTAGCAAGCGTCTTAGACGAAGATGAAACAGATCATATTAAAGCTGAGTTGGTGGATTTCGAGGAAGAAGTTTTATTTTAAAATGAAGCACCTGCTCAGACTAGAAGTTCTTTCTCTGATTTGCTGCGAATTTCAATCATGAAAACCCTCACGGTCACAAATTAGATAATATCCATCAATACTGAGGAATCATATGGAAGAATAACTTGTTTATCGATGAAGATGTCAGTAATGATGTCTCAACACCTAAACCGAAAGTAAAACTAGCACCAAGAAAAACTGCACCCAAGTAAGAAAAAAAGCCTAAGCGAATCTTGGTATTACAGCATCTGCCTGGAAGATATAATTCTGGGCATGCGCAGATGCAGATGCATTGTATATGCGAACTGTGTTCATCAAGAATGCGTCGGTTTGATGTAATTAATAAAGTTATAGGCCATATTGTGTACCCCTTGTAGCTAAATAGCACTTATCTTATGTTCGCTATTTTCTGTACTGTTACATTACTACAAAGTGTGTTTTAAAATTCGTAATTTTACTTGTCTGAAGGTCAGTGTTTTGCATTCATTCTTTACAAGTAGAACTTATCCCAAAACTGCTGTGCAAAATTACCATAAACATTTGGTAGGTCACGTTGGGATGGGAACAAATACCTTATTTAAAAAGCTATAAAGTCTTTTGAAAGTTTCCTGCAACTCCTCGGATCGAATGCCACATTAAAAAAATAATCGCCAGCTACCGGGCCGATAATTGGCTTTGAATGAGGGAGACATACCCAGAAACATAGATACAAACATGGGTCTTCTTGCGTCCTAAGCCTAGTAGGGGCTTCGGAACATACACATAAGTATTTTAAAATTTTTAAATATATTTAAAAATCTATAGTTTTTAGAAATCTTAATTATTGCAGTAAGTATTTAAGATAAAAAACTACATTAAAAAAAAACAAAGAAAATTCCTTCAGATTTTTGTTTATTCTATTGTCATTTTATGGCATAAATAGTTAGAACTAACATGGGACCCCATAAGCTTCCAGTGCGTTCTATCAGCTTTCTAAAGCGTAGATTTTATGCCATAAAAGCTCAAAGAACCAACAGAAAGCTGAAAGAACTCCATGTTAGTTATAGTTTTCTCAATGTGCAGTAGATTTTTTTTTGTCACTGCCTACTGGACGCTGGAAAAGTGAACATTATACATAAAATTAAAAGAAATAATTTTTTATTTTTAAATTTAATTTTAATATATTATCGATATAGTATATAAATTTTACACAGAAGTATTTCTCTCTTTATTTTTCGTTATCTTATTCTCTCTGTTAAGTCCAGAGTGGATATCATTACTCCAAGTTTCGTTAAAATGACTGATGTTGAATAAAATTTACCTATGACCTATTATGAGGATCATAAATAAAATAAAATGAAAATTTAGACTAGTATTACTGAATTATTGCTAATACTAAATCAACACCGAAAAGTTGTTTCAGTTTTCGCATTTTACTTCGGTCACTTTAGCCACATACTAAAAGAGTTTCCTGGAATGAAACTGTTTGCGTAAAACTGCTTAAAAATTTACACACCTTCCCCTCTTTCACACAGTCATCGTAAATAAAAATAATTCAATTTCACAAGAGAACTTTGAATGTGAAAAATGAGAGTGGTCTACTATTGGCGTGATCAAATTTCATTACTGATACTTTGGTGCTAAAAAAATTGCATCACTGATATATTACTTTCCCTGCAATACATGGCAATGTATAGGGAAAGTATTGGAATCATGCCGAAAATCGCAACTCGAGTTTTCGTCGGATCTACACGTTTCGAGACATCTAGAATACGAAAAAACTATTTTTAGCGTGACGTCTGTGTGTATGTGTGTGTGTGTGTGTGTCTGTGTATTTGTGTGTCTGTGCAATGCATGTTTCCACTCTAACTCAAAAACTAATGGACCGAATTTCATAAAATTTGGTAGGTAAGTCACTTTTGAGCCAATCTGGTGTTGATTAGTTTTGGCTACGATTCGGGATAAAAGAACTCGCATTTTTTTGTGAAATGGTCCGCAAAAGCTTGACTCTACTCTAGCTGAAAAACTAATGGACCGAATTTCACAAAATTCGGTAGATAATTCACATGTGGGTCACCCTGGTGCTGATTAGATTTTGGTACGATTCAGAAAAAAATAACTTGCCTTTTTTTGTAAAATTGCCCTCAAAAATCGCCAAAATCTAAAATAAAAAACTACGTGTGCTCAAATATATCCATTAAATGCTTGTTTTATACGTAATTTTTAACGAAGAAAAGAAAATAAGACCAACCGCATTACACTAGGTCTAGCAGTTCTCGAGATATTTTAGTTTTTTCATATTTTTACGCCACCTTTGAAAATGAATCAAGTTACTAAATGAGAACGAAAATTGAATTAAAAGTGAATTAAATTTAATTAAAATAAAGAGAATGTAGATATAAGTCTGCGGGGAAAGTCATGTGCTGCCCACATCAGATTTTTCCAATAACTTCGATGAAGGAAAAAGCAGTAACATATTTAAAGTGATATTTAAAGTGTTTATTATTGCTGAACACATTGAAAAGGAGGGTACCCAGTAATGCAAAAACAGTACTTATTTAGGAATATCTTTGTGTAAAATAATGAGAAATATGTGACATTCTTATTTTATAAATATTTAATAATAAAGAGAAATATGTGATATTCTAATTTTAATAAAAATTTAATAGTAAAGAGTTTTTATAATTTAATAACTATTTTTTTTTTGTAAATTTTTGAAACGACACGGAGAAATGCCTACTGTCCCATAATAAAAGCTTGAAGGACGATGTTATTTTAAATGTTCATGTAAATGTCAATGAAATAAAAATAAGATGCAACGTTTGGGTTTGTTACGCTATAAAAAACAGTTAATTTGAAGGTACGGAATTATTCGGGATGATGCAATTTCTTTGAGCACAAACTGTATATGTTATCTTGACGGATCACAATTTAATCGAGTCAATATTTCCTAAATATTATTTAATTTTTTAAATTCTCATGATTTTCTATTTGAATTATTTAGTATAGGAAGCACAACCGCCTTAACCCTTGCATAGGCCCCGTGGTGACAATAAATGTACAGGACTTCCTTTACAATTATTAGAAGGGATATTCAAGAAAGGGCATCGAGATAACACGTTTCTATTTCTTATAAACAATAATAATCCTGATTGAATATGATGATTCAAGTCATATATGCAGTTGTTTAAATCTAATTTTTTAGTTTTCCCTTAATGTTTCTATTAGTTGACTTGATTATCTTATCAAAGACATTTTCCGAGTCGACTTCTTTAAAAGAAAAGTTGTTCCTCATTTAATGATGTTGCTGAATCCAGTTTTATAGTTATGTACCTTTATTTTTACTGGAATCGCAAATATCAAAATATTACAGTATACTTGATAAACTAACGATAGTAAAACACCATAAATTGATAAGTTCAATGCCGACAGACACAATTTTAATCTTAACTTCAACAATATATATATATATATATATATATATATATATATATATATATATATATATATATATATATATATATATATATATATATATATATATATATATATATATATATATATATATATATATATATATATATATATATATATATATATATATATATATATATATATATATATATATATATATATATATATATATATATATAAAGAATGAAAGATTTTAATCGTAAATTATGCATAAACTACTGTATGTACAAAAAAACCCATCTCTAGCATATCTGTTACTAATGAGTAACTATGGACCAAGACTAAGGATAAAGATAGAAGGTAACATATCACTACAAAGGAAAGGGGGATGAGAAGAATATAAGGATACAGAATTCACAACTAAAAGTATATAAATATAAATAAAAATAAAAAAGAAAACACGGCAAAAATGAGAAAAGGCAATAATAATTAGCTCAAGATAAAAGATGAAGACATAGAGAACAATCAATTGAAACTCCACAAAAAATGGCGGTTAGTTCGAAATTGCATTCTCATCAGGACAGCCATACAATTCGAATTAAAACCGATAGAATAGCCAGTTTCTGACAATGGCGATAGTATTTAACTATAGACACCATTGGAACTGTCTACTGGCTAGTGGAAGGAGAAAAATAAATCAATTGAATTACAAATCAGAAAATTAATACCTCCTCGAACAGAAATATGAACTCACAAGCATTGTTACCACGTGTAAGTGGAAGAAGCGACTAAGCATTTCACCTCACTTCGTCAATGCGAGTGGGCACCGGAATGAATACATTTGAACGATACATAATATGTATGGAGACTTTCAAAAATAGTAATCAGTATAGGACTCAGGACAAGTGGAAAATAGTCATTCGAAAAAAGTAAACAGTAATAGACTCAGGCCAAGTGGTAAGTTAGGTGATAAGAATGGATGAATTCTCAAAATTGAGTTATCCATATATATATATATATATATATATATATATATATATATATATATATATATATATATTAAGAAATTAATTTACTTGCATATTAAATACCAGAGACTTATCTCTTATTGAAAATAGTCTGTAAAGCATAAATGAAACGTAAATAGTTTGAAGAGCGTATGTAAAATTAAAATAGACTCAATGATAGGCTGGAGAAAAATTCCATTGTAAATAAAACAGGTACTGTATAGGTATTAAATACCCCTCATTCCCTGTTCCATATATAATGTAAGCGATTGAAAATTGGATTACACTTTTAAAGTCTGCTAAATATAAGTCTGTACTGCACCCAATGATTGAATTATTATTTAAAGTATTATAAATCATATATGTAATACTTAAGGTACTAATCCCCCTGTTCCCTGTATTTACATACATGGTGTAAATGCATGAATAGTGTAATAGATGTAAAGATTCGAACTCAAAACTCTACTCATAGAGCTGGACCTTTCCTGGCTCCCACAAATTGCTGACATGAAAAAGAAATTAAATTAGAAAAAGTGAAAAGTACTTCCGAAACCATGTACGTTTTAAAGGGCCATACCTGGTTCAGTACTACTGAAATTCTACATTTCTGTGTGCATGATTGTATATTTTATTACACAAATTATGCACATATGTAGCCCGACGTAGAAGAATGTAGAAATTGGATTAGGATTAACAAAATTCAATGAAAATAACACATTAAAATAAATATTCCAGCAAAATGCCTTGTTATATTATAATAATAAAAAAATCCAAAGTTTAATAATGTGATAAAGAATAAAATAACTTAAAAAGAAACATGTTTTTCAATTTCCAGAAAAAAAATCTCAAACGGGGTTTCGTAAATTATAAGAGATTATGGATCACTGCCTTATCCCCCAATGCACTCCTACTTGAGGAGATTTATTTCCTGATCTTTAGATAGTCCATTTTTCGGAGACTTCAAAGTACTATTTTTGTAGACACTTCGAAAGGCAGATATGCGACTACTCCAGATAAATGATTGCTTGTTGTCACAGAAGATTTAAGAAGTTCCAAAATATTTAACTAAGCTGAAAGTGAATAATAATGTAAATTTGATAGACAAATAAAAGTTTTATCGTAATAGGAAAGTAAAATATTATTCGTCTCATTCATATGCTAGAGGGTGTTGTACATTAAAACGTTTAAATCTAGAGTGATAAATGAATGTATTTTATAGATAATGTTCAAAAGATTCAGATAAAGATAGAATGTTCGATTTAAATATGAATTGTTTATTTGAACGCATAGTAATAGAGGTAAAAAAAAATTAATATTATAACAGAAACACCTTACATGTAAAAATATCACCATATATATAATATATATAATATATATATATATGTATATATATATATATATATATATATATATATATATATATATATATATATATATATATATATATATATATATATATATATATATATGATACAGAAATTTTAAACTTTCCCCAATAACGCGTCCTTTCCTTTCATAATTCCAAATTCCTATTTCATGTACTCAAGCATGTATTGCGACTTTATTACATTCTGTCCCACGCCACTAATATTAAGAAAGTCTGACAGCACTTCCTCTTTTCCTCGATCATACCATATATGGTAACGAATCTTAACCTCTGCGTAAACTTTCTCACATGAAACTGCTTCCCTATCACTTTTTTAAAATATAAAGAACGCGAAGACAGCATGTGCCCATGCTGTCACATTTCTCACCCTCCGATGTAATTGTACATTGCGTGAACCAACCAGACTGCAGATGTTTCGAGTATCATAGAATAAAGTAGATTTTTGATAATCTGAAATGTCTCTTCCCTGGACTATCGCATCCGCCATTACACACACACACACACACACACACACACACATATATATATATATATATATATATATATAACATCACACCAAGCAGAAGAAAAGTTGAAAACCATAGGATTAGGAAATTTTAATTCAAAAGTTCAAATGAGACACAGACTATTTAATCTATCAAAAAATTTTGCACAGTTGTTGTTTCATAATTTGTTTAAATTCTTGTTTGTTTAAATTCTTCTTCAATTCTTGTCATAATTTTTGCATCATACTTTCTTGTAAATTATACAACGAAAGCAATAATTATTAGTTAATAAACTGTTTCAAAAATAACTTTCTTGTGGTTCACAACCTAAAACATAATCTAACAAACAACTTCAATTAAATTTAATATCACAGTTCTTTGCTCCTTGCACTGTAAACTGTAACCAAATATTATAATTATTTTAGAGAATGAATATGAAACCTTCAAAAGAGTAAAGTATTTTGAATAGTTGTAGCGTATAATGAAAAATTAACTTACGGCAATATCAAAGTGCGTAGCCTCTTAACATGCACGGCTCATATTATAAAATAAGTTTAACATATAAGAAACTTCTCAATCTCCACTTTATTTTCGAAGAAAATGTCTCTGAGAATTGATGCATCTGACAAGGACGCCCATACGTAATGTGAAATAACGCTCATAATATAAATGTTTAATAAAATTATTTAAAAGCAAATTTTATTATCTTGAGTTGCATAAACGAACATCACAAAAATATCTAGCATGTAGCACAGAATGTAACCTGGATTATAATACAGGGTGATTCAAAATGATAGGGCAAAACTTTAAAGGGCAATGGAACACACCTAAATAAGCACTTTTTGCCAATGCATGGTCGTAACGCACGTATTTAAGCGCTAGAGGGTGCTGTCCAACGAGCGCATTAAGCGCAGGTTGTCGTACTCGTCATCAGTTCCACCGTGGATTTCAGAAGGAATCGATAGTTTCATAAATCAGGAGACGGTCGACATACATTTCATGTACGGAGCTGTGGACGAGATTGCGAGGTAAGCCCATATCCGCATGTGGTTCCAACACGACGCAGCGCCACCTCATTTCAGCGTGGCCGTGCAAAACGGCTTGGATGCAACACTGCCATATGATGAATTGGTCAGGGTGGTTCCATCACTTGGCCGGCATGATCGCCCTATCTCATATGTCTGTACTTTTTCCTATGGGTCCATATGAAATTTTCATCTACGATAGCCCCTTCGATTTCGTTGAGGACCTTGTTGTCGAGATTTCTGTTGCTGCTGCCGTTGTACGACAAATGACTGGTGTTTTCGCCAATGTACGACGATCACTACGTCGCAGGTGTGAGGCCTGCATCCATGTTGGCGGTAGCAGTTTTGAGCATTTTTTGTAAGTTATCCATTACAATTAGTCTTGTAATTTCCTCGATTTTTTGTTTTGAGCAGTTTCTGTAAGTTGTTCGTTAAAATGTGTTCTATAATTTCTTCATTTTCTTCATACCTCATCTGTCATTCTTGTGCTCCATCATTTCATGCAACAGTACGTGTTAACCCCTAGTACTTAACCGCTTGAGTTCCGACTACCCATTGTATGACGAAAAGTGCTTGTTTAGGTATGTTCCATCTCCCCTTAAAGTTTTGCCCCATCGTTTTAAATCACCCTGTTTGTAAAAATTGCAACACCAAAAAGGAATCATCAGAATTGAATGACAATTATTGCACAAACGACTTGTATTGATATTAAACGATAAAATTACAAACATAAAAAACAATATTACATGTCAAAAATCTGTATTTCGGGAAGACATCACGAGCGGCAATAAATGGTTTTATATGACGTGGCATCGAATCAAACATATTTTGAATTTGTACCTGAGGAAGAGCATTGCAGATTGCTTCAATCCGAACCCAAAGTTCAGTTGTTTTAACTATGAGACGAGCGTCGCGAGCGAGATGCCGACCGAAGGAATTCCAGACATGTTCAATAGGCGACATATCGGTGTGAATAGGCAGACCAAGGAAGATAACGTTGGATCTGTTGTGCTGAAAAGAAGTCTGGAACATTCCTAAAAACATGTAGACGGTTATTCTCCTGTTAAAATACATCTCCAGGAGTGCGTTGAAGGAAGGACTCCAGAAATTCTCTGATGTATTGGTTACTGTTGACATTACCTACAATTCTCAGCAGCTGAGATCGTCCAAGATACCTAATTGCGCCCCAGACCATCACTCTTGGCGTTTGTCCAGTATAACTTTGGATAACGCACTCCGGAAGGTAGCGTTCACCGTTATAACGTCATGGATGCAGCCATTACTCTACCCCAAATTAAAGATAGATTTAATGGAAAAGACGACTTGATGCCAATCGCTCGCTAGTGTCTATGTTGATGAGCACATTGTATCAGCAGGCGTCGATGGTTTTGCGTCAGGAGAATCCTATACAAAGGAATTCTTGCACGCAGTCCACAGTGCAGCAGACCCCGACGAATTACTGGAGCAGACAATGGCACACATAGAGCAGTACTCAAACGTTTTGCCAACTGTCGAGATGAATCTGTACGGTCCATCATTGCCAGGCGGATGAGGTGTCTATCATCCCGTGCTGACGTAACATTTCGTCGTCCACTGCCAGATTTGCAATGCATCCGGTTCTCTTCAGTCTATTGCTACTACACTCGCATCACTGTCGAGGCATTACGCTCCATATGAGCTGCTATAGCACGATAAGACTCCCCTCCCCTTCATGAAAGCCGATCATTCGTCCCCGTTCAAATTCCGCAACTTGTTAGTATGGCGCCCTCTGTCGTCATAGAGGCAGAGTGACTTCTCTTGATACATTTATCGCTGGCAGATAACCATATACTATTTTCAACATCCCGCTACAGCTGTCTATTTATACGGCTAAAACAGCAGTTCAGAGGGCGTTGCTCAGCCCACGCATGCATGCTCGGTGACTTTTAAATTCTAATTATTTGCATAGCACACCCTAATTTTCATTTGCTATAAGTTTCAGATTAAATGAGTGATTCCTTCATGATGTTGCAATTTTTCCAAACATGAGTTTACATAAAATCTTTCGAGATACTAAACATCGTGTTTCGTATTTTTATTTCTGAGTTTGAACTTGAAGTATTGACTTTTGTGCAAATTTAAACTCCATTTAAAAATATAAACTGTTGTAGGTTACAGAAAACTTTCGATAATCCGGCACGAACAGAACTTCGGCGATGCCGCATTATCAGATATAAAACTAAAATGGAATAAAAAATGGTAAAAAATAATTAAAATTATATTAATGGACAGTAAATGTAATATTTATTTTCCTAAAACATTACGCAGACTGGATATTAATGTACAGTATGTGAAAAAAAACATTTAAATTAATTTTAAAATTACTTAAGTAAAACTTCAATAAAGGGAAATTATCATATAGAATCATGTATGCTGTTACTGTAAATGTTCTTCGATAGAGAACTAGAATGCCGTTCGAGAGATTTGCCGGATTATCGGGCGTGCCGAACCATTGAATGATGGATTAACGAAAGTTTGCTCTATATAGATTTCTTTTTTAAAGGAATAATCCAGTTGAATATGTAGTTCGCGCCAAGCACATATATTTTAAGGTTAATCTGTTGCTTCAATATTTTGGTAAATAGCACCAACAATAATTCTCGAGTTGTAATTTTGGTGTTTTTTTCCATATAAGATGTTTTCTTGTGATCGAAGTTCTAATAGTTCTGAAAAATAAATACATTTTCTAGTGTAACTTAACCATGAAAATAAATCAAAATATTAGGTGAGAATTTTAAATTTTATTACATGTTCAAGATGCAATTTACCTCTATATACACGCCAAGCTGACGTATGAAAGGCTTCAAAACTTTTCATCTCCAAAAATGGGACATTTAATCAATACATGTCCCACGAAAGTGCTGATCAAGTATTATTAATATGCTGAATGAGCACTGAGAGAGTATTGAAAGCTATCTGCAAATGCAAAGATCGAGTATCTTGGTAACAGAAAATTAATTTAGGAAATCCTACGCTTTGTCATTTTAGAAAGGATGATTGAAATTCTGCATATCTGCGCAGAGAGGGAAAACCTCCTTGGTGCGATAACCATCGCTCCTGTTATTTGTTCTTGACATCAACTGTCATACGTTATCTCAGTAAAGTGACAGCGACAACAGCCCCAAGGTCACACTTTCCATTTCGTTGAAAAATACCTTTTCTCTGTTTACCCTCACAGAAATATTCCAAAAACGATGACGTTAGACTTAAAATGTCGAGTTCACGTTGGAGGACTCTTGTGGAATGATAAAGAATAATTTTGTTTCTGTCATATATTATGTGTGCCAACTGAATTGCGTATTATTTATTATAGTTTTAGAAATCTCATTTAAAAACGTTAGTTAGTTTCGGACAGTTATAAATTTAGAATTAAACATTGTATCCAAATTACCTTTTAGATCATGCTTGGAATGAACACGTTTTTAAAGCACAGCATTGGCTTAAAATTTTTTATTTCTATATTTAAAATATTTTCTTAGTTTCGGGTAGATATAAATTTAGAATTAAATAGTGTATTTAAATTACCTTTCACATTATGCTTGGAATCGGAGATCGAGCAAATAAATTTTTCCAGAAGAGTAAAAATACTCCCTTACTTGTTTTGAAGGAGTATTTTGCCTTCCAGAGGAGAAATTTTTAGCAAATATGCAATTATCCTCAAATTTCCAGGTGTTTATTTAATTTATTGTATTTTACATAAAAAGAACATACAGAGTTATTGTCCAACAGGATATAAATTTCTGACTTTTCTACGTCAATAAAAATAAGATATTTAAGATATGCATTATACTCTTTATTTGTGTTAATAAACAAAATACATTGTGTATTTGATAGCACAATCCATATACCTTACAAACTTTATGAAATTAGTTTTAAAATGTTTACTAAATTTTAGACTTTTAGGATCACATTATTTTTTTAATTTCTGTTCAATTTTCTAAGTTGAGTAGCAATCCTGAATTATAAATTCCTCATATTATAATTTACAGTGTTTTTTTTTTCATAAAAATAGCTAATCATATAATTCATGATGAAATATCCTAAAATTTTTACCTTACCTTTGGCTTAGTTTCTTCATATAGTTGTAGACAAGCAAGGGGAAAAGAAAATTAAAAAGATATTTAACAAAATAATTTTTATTTTTTCCCTTTAAAATTCCAACCTTCTTTGTTTTTGACTTTTCCATAAATGAACAGCTTTCTCAAAATTCATATTAAAATATTCAGCGGGTACAATTTACCCAACGGTTAACATCAAAAACTGCAGCAAAAGCAAAAAGTTCATTTTTGTTTTAAGAATGTCAAAAATATATAGAACTGTTTCTAAAGTTAGTAATAAACATGAAAAACGAGCGTTTACGCTGATACCACGCTCTTTCGTCACCAATCCTCTGGCTGCAGTTTAATTCCGGTGTATATCAATTTGATGTTCTGTAGATGATGTTCTTACCCATAATCTTACCATCCTCTAACTCCATGCGTACATCAATTTAATGGACGTTTACCTTTCCGGTAAACATCACGTTGCGTAGAAGGATGAAAATAAACTTTTGTTTCGGTGAATTTGTAACGACGTAAGTGATGCCGGATAAAATTAAAAATTGCTTATTTTTAAGCCAAATTTGCTTAATTTGTGATTCTAATTTTTTTCTTTTTTGTTTACAAAATCAATGCGTAAAAATACGCATTACTTAATTTTTTAAAACGTATTTGCTTATTTTATAGAGTAAAATACGCGTATAAAGGCGTTATCGCGATCTTTGCTTGGAATAAACTCTAACAGCACAGACCGGCTTAAAATTCTCTATTTCTAAATCTAAAATATTTTGTTAGTTTCTGGAAAATATAAATTTAGACTTAAATAATGTATTTAAATTACTTTTCACATCAGGCTTGGAATGAACTCGTTCTCAACATATTATAAACATTTAAAGTGGCTCTGTGTTACGGCATGTTTTATAAGTTATCGCGATCTTTGCTTGGAATAAACTCTAACAGCACAGACAGGTTTAAAATTCTCTATTTCTAAATCTAAAATATTTTGTTAGTTTCTGGTAGATATAAATTTAGACTTAAATAATGTATTTAAATTACTTTTCACATCATGCTTGGAATGAACTCGTTCTCAACACATTATAAACATTTAAAGTGGCTCTGTGTTACTGCATTTTTTATAAGTTATCGCGATCTTTGCTCGGAATAAACTCTAACAGCACAGACCTGTTTAAAATTCTCTATTTCTAAATCTAAAATATTTTGTTAGTTTCTGGTAGATATAAATTTAGACTTAAATAATGTATTTAAATTACTTTTCACATCATGCTTGGAATGAACTCGTTCTCAACACATTATAAACATTTAAAGTGGCTCTGTGTTACTGCATTTTTTATAAGTTATCGCGATCTTTGCGTGGAATAAACTCTAACAGCACAGACCGGTTTAAAATTCTCTATTTCTAAATCTAAAATATTTTGTTAGTTTCTGGTAGATATAAATTTAGACTTAAATAATGTATTTAAATTACTTTTCACATCATGCTTGGAATGAACTCGTTCTCAACACATTATAAACATTTAAAGTGGCTCTGTATTACTGCATTTTTTATAAGTTATCGCGATCTTTGCTTGGAATAAACTCTAACGTTTAAAATTCTCTATTTCTAAATCTAAAATATTTTGTTAGTTTCTGGTAGATATAAATTTAGACTTAAATAATGTATTTAAATTACTTTTCACATCATGCTTGGAATGAACTCGTTCTCAACACATTATAAACATTTAAAGTGGCTCTGTGTTACTGCATTTTTTATAAGTCGTCAAATTTACTAAATTTTAATGCATAGAGCATTACAGCAAGAATCATTATTTTGAATTTTGTGCATGGTTAAGTGAAGTAATTTCCAGTTACGTGCCGTGAGCGATGAAACAGATGAAGCTGTCTCATTGAAGTGTGTCCATGGTTACAGATGTTTTGTTTGGAAACTATTTGATAGATACACCTGAAAACAATGTTTTTAAGAGTGAATGCCTTCGTGGAGAATTTTTAAAGAAAGTTGACTTTAATTTATTCATTTTTTTTTAAATCAGGATGCTACGTGAGGCGGATCCTTTCCACGAAAAAAAATTATATAATTTGCGAATCAACTAAATAAAATATTTCTTGATAAAATGAATTTTTTTTTTGTCTGTACCTACAATATATGATAATGTATGGAGGAAATATTGGAATCATGCCGAAAATCGCTACACGAGTTTTCGACGAATATACACTGTTGGGATCTCTAGAATACGAAAAACATATTTTCAGCATGACGTCTGTGTGTGTGTGCAATGTATGTATTCATTCTAATTCAAAAACCAAATGACTAAATTCCATAATATTTTATATGTTATTCACTTTTTGGGTTACACTGGTGTTTATTAGATTTTGGTACGATTCTGGAAAAAGAAACTTACCTTTTTTTATGAATTACCCCCCCCCCCCCAAATCGTCAAAATTTGAAAAAAAAGTCGACGTATGCTCAAATGTATCAATTACATGCATGTTTTATACGTAATATTTAACGATGAAAAGAATAAGACCAGCCCCATTGCTGTAAGACTAGCCGTTCTCAAGATATTTTACTTTTTTTTTACATTTTTGCTACGCCGCGCCAGCGCCCAGTTACCAAATGAAAACAAAAATTTAATTAAAAGTACAAATTCAATGTCATTTTAAATAATTATGCGTGCTATTATTTTGTGCAATTAAACTCAATTTACTGAATTATTAAAAAAATAAAGAGGAAATATATTTTGAGTTTGCAGGGAAAGTCATGTGCTGCTCACTTCAAGAGTAAATAGGTTGGGAATTAGCTGCTCTCTGATGACCAACATATTTTGACCAATCTTACCGCCCAGCTAGTTTCAAATTTCTTAAGCATTGCGCTTAGGTAATTTCTTAAACATTGCGCCCTGCCATAGCGGGTATTTCATGCTGAGAATGGCATAATAAGTGCGAAAGTAGTCCATAAATGCTGTTATCTGCATTAATAGGACTGGATTAAATGCTGTTATCTGCAGTGATAGTGCTATGAGTAACTTTTAGAAGCCCCATATAGGCGGGTTCTGTGAATATGAACTTGCCCGTTGAAATCATCTTGAGCTCAATATGTAAGAAATATGAAATTGGTTGTTTGAATATGGCAGTTTTCATAGAGGCTCGCATAACTAGGGTACATAACAAATTTTAAGGCTGCTGTGCATTACAAGTATCATCTATTGCAGGTTGACAAACGTATAATATGTGGGAAATCAATCCATGGATGCTCTTATAATGTCAATAGGAAAGCAATCTATAATAATTATATAACGTGTTATTGTCACCAGAACTTTTGAAAGTGTCCCGATGACCTAGAAAATTGTATTTTTGTATACTTATAGTGCCGACGATGGGAAAGAACCTAAGAAAGCCGATATTTTTATTTCCTCCCAGGTGATAGAAAATATGGAGTTTCCCCCAAAATAATTTCTACCTTCCTCTGCCCCAGATGACATAGATAGAGGACTGAATCTTTGCACACTTATAGCGTCGTCAAAGGTACAAAAACTAACGGAGTCAGATTTTCGATTTCCTCGTCAAGGTTGAATAAAATTAGAGATTTTCGAAAGGTCTTTTCAGACTCCTTAGAAGCCCCCCAATGACTTGACTGAAGTTTTTGCACTGAAGACTGAATCTTTGCAAACCTATAGCATCAGTCACAAGACAGAGCTGAGTCAGATTTTCGATTTTTCTCAATGTCGTTCAAATGGAGGATGGGGATCTAAGCTCTAACCATATCTTCTAGAAACCTCCTGGGTAACTTAGATGGCTAATACCTTGCAGACTTATAGTGTCAACCACAAGACAGAACCTAATTTTAGGTTACCAGATTTTTTCAGTGAATCCGGGGACACTTTCCAATAGAAAGATATCGATTAGAAAGCATGCTTAAATTCAACTCCTAATCTTACACTTATAATACATTGCAGACGTATTTAATAAAAAGGTTGTTCAATAAAGAATTCTATGAATTAACTTTTTTTATAAACTATTGTAATTTATTTTGTTTGCTGTGTTCTGCTTGGCGGCAGTGTTGCCAAGTCTTTTCCAAAACTCCCACCTAAAAATTGGCGAAAGCTAGCCCAATGTTTAAGGTTGCCAGAATTGGTTATGTTGCCATAAATTTGGTAATTTAATGAAATTCCAAGAAATAAGTTGATAGCTTTGTAAAAGATTGCAAAAAACTAACCTAAAAAAATTGACTTTGTCTGAAAATAGCCCTAAAACCCGTAATTTATAACAGCTTATGTAAATTGTAAATCCAAGGGTATTCAAAGAAATCCGGGGACATTTCTGGGACCGATTTTGTTTGGGAACGGAATGCCAAATCCGGGGACTGTCGCCGGGAATCGGGGGCGTCTGGCAACCCTAACCTAATCGAGCCAATGTTTGATTAAGGTGACTATTTATGACGCTAAGCGCTACACTCTGTTAAAGAAAAATAAAACTTAAAACAATTTAAGTTTTCTCTGTTAAAGAAAAATAAAAAGTTAAAACAATTTTTAGTGCTACTTTTACCGTCTTTGGCAGGCTTAAATACTAAGCCTAAGTAATTTGACTACTAAGTAGCACTGTATAACTAAAACTACTAAGTAGTAACTGTATAACTAAAAAATAGTATTTGACAACAATTTCTATTGTAGATTACTTATTTAAATAAAATATAGAAAAGTAAAGAAAAGTTGCAGCTCCTATCCGCTTGACAAGTGCATTTGATGTACAGCGTTACAACATGCGGTCATCACCATCGCCATAAAACAAGTCTTTTGATGTCTCACCCAGAGTGCGAACGATAAGGACTAAAGTTGCAGCCCAGCTGAATTTTCAGTAAGTGTTGAGTAACACTACTCTCGACAATTTAGATCACGATTTGGCGTCGTCAGAAGGATATTAAAGCGTCGTAAATCACTCGACGTTGCTTCCAATGTTGTTTCAAGGATTGTAAGTTTGATGTACTGGCGCGGGAAGGCGTAAGATGTGTTTGATAGAAAGTGTGATCTGCAACTCAGGCACGTGCCGTTGTGAGGTGTTCTTCGAAGTTTCATGTCTTTAGGGCTGTTTGTGTTTGTGTGGAAACACAATTCAAAAATGTGATGTAATAAGTTTATGCAAATGAAATAAAGAAAAATGAGCTTGGAAGAATCAGTTGGACGCATTGGGAGTCTGAATGCATATTTTACGTGCACGTAATACTTATAAATAGCAATAATGAGTGATTTTGTCGCGAAAAAAATTTCGTAAATCGCGAGGTATTCGTCTAAATATTTTCCGAAAATAATTTCGCGAATAATATTTTTTTCAATGCAATAATTTTAAATGTGAAAAATTTTTCATTATATCGAATTATTTTACATTTTTTCGCTAACCTGGGAAGACAGAGTGCTGTTGGCACATTACGGGCGCGGTAGCCCGGTGGTTTGCTAGCTGGATTTGCACGCTGCCACAACTGCCGCCGTGTTCATGGGGAGTACGATCACGTTAAACATGTGTGTCCGTAAGTATTTCCGAGAGGTTGGTGGTAGGGGAAGGAGGGTAGGTCCCTGTGGATGCCTCTCCCACTGGGTTCCGGTCTAAATTGGGTGGCACTTCCCTGCCGTCCAAACGGTTGCCTTACACCTTTCTGGTAGGTCGGACGGTCTGGGTCTCAACAACAACAACATTCTTTCGCTATTATATAACTATGAAATTTATTTACATTCTACGGCTATTTTAAAATTGTGAAGGATTTATTTGAATTCTACAGCTGTTATAAAATTATGTTTCTTTGCATTCTATGGCTGATATGAAATTATGTGGGATTTAATTGCATTCTACGGCTAGTATAATGTTATTCTGGATTTATTTTTGCATTCCACAGTTATTATAAATTTATATGGAATTCATTTGAATTATGCAGCAATTGAAAGATTGTGTGTGATTTTATTGGCATTCTGTGGTTATTATAAAATTACGTAGGATTCATTTTTTTTTCTACATTTATTATTAAATTATATGGGATTTATTTCCTTTCTATGTCCATTATAAAATTAAATGGATTTAGTTGCATTCTGAGACAATTAAAAAATTATATGTGATTTATTGACATTCTATGGCTATTATAAAATTATGCTGAATGTATTTGTATTCTACGGTAATTACAAATTCAAATGGAATTTAAATGCGTTTTATATTCGTTATAATATTTTATGGGATTTATGTGTATTTTACTGCCATTATTAAATTATATGGTATTTATTTGCATTCTATGACTGTTTTGAAATTATATATATGTTTTTTGCATTCTACCGCTTTTATTAATATGGGATTTATTTGCATTCTACAGCTATTACAAAATTATGTGGGATCTATTTTAATTTTACTGCTGTTATTAAACTATATGGGATTTATTCGCATTTAACGACCATATTAAATTCTATAGGATTTATGTGCATTTTACGGCCATTATTAAATCATATGGTATTTATTCGCGTTCTATGAGGGAATTTATTTACATTCCATGTTGTTAGAATGTGTATTTTTGTAGCTTGGGATTAGAAACCTAAAATCAGTTGTTATAAAATATTTTTAGAATTATCTAGTGAAAACGCAAAATGCAAAATTTATTATAATCAGTGTTTAAAAATATTATTGGTAATTGCGAAATAAATAAGAAATAAAGTTTTTTTTTTGTAAATAGTTTAAAAAATAAATTTTCATTTATGTGGAAGTATGTTTGGGAAATATTTAATATATAGCATTATACTCTTTTTAATATACATAAAAGTATTCCACATTAAACCTGCTTTAACTTCCGATTGATATGTGGGCACATAAGGGTTGTGTGAAATTTGTGTGAAGAGTCAACGAAGTTGTGAGAGGATTGTATTGAAATTTGTGTGAGGTTTGAACGAAGTTTCGCAAGTATGAAATATTTATGAAGATGAATAAAAATGTGTGAGTATTGAATAAAACATGTATAAAGTTGAGAACGATGGTCTCGAAATTCAGAGTTTGAGTCCCGTCGTCCTGAGTATGACTACAAACTGTTGTTAGAACGATGTTGGTGTCCACTATTTTCATCAATATATTAGGAAATACATATAGGTGTCTGAAATATTCGGTGAATAGAATTGTCTAGATTAAGTTGTTATATTTTCTTCTGAGATTTGTAAAGAACCTTGCTGCCCCAACAGGGAGTCAGACCTTGGATCTTCGTACTGGGCAGCCAACGCTCTACTGTTGAGCTACTGGGACGGAATTGAAAGCTCTTATCGTCGAAGAGGACTCTCCACCCTCTGATGTTAGACTGGCCTGCAGCTGACAATTTAATTGACCACCTTCTCATGCTTAACTGAATCCGTGCTAGTCGTATTAGGGTCATTTTCAGACCTCCGACTTCCCCAATCAACGACTTCCAAGACCTATTTTTTAAAAAATGGACGTACTTGCCAAGTTCAAATATAATGTAAAACTGTCTGTTTCATCACAATATTTTTCATCAATTGTTATCTTTTTAGATCTAAATAAATGCTCGTTTAGCGGGATGGTAGACCTTGGGTGCCTCCAGAGTGCAGGAATAATCCTTTCCCGGCCGTGCAGCTAGCTACTCTAAATCCACTATGTGAGTCGCACGGTCTGGGGTCTTCAGACCTCCGACTTCGGTGAGCAACAGCCAGTGGTTAGCGCTCTGGAATTGCACTCGATCGGCCATTGGTTCGATTACCGCCACTGCCAAAACTGTCGCCGTGTGCACGCGGAGTACGATCACTCTTAACATGTGGATCCGTAAGTTCTTCCGAGAGGTTGGTGGTAGGGGAAAGAGGGTATAATACCTGTAGATGCTTCCCCCACTGGGTTCCGCTTTAAATTGGGTGGCACTTCCGACCGTCCAAACAGATACTTTATACCTTTTTGGTAGGTCGGACGGCCTGGGTCGAAGGAGAAGAAGACCTTCGACATCATTGCACTAAACTACAGCGCTGATTCATTTGAGCATCTGATTCATTTGAACTGTTGTTGTTGTTGTTGAGACACAGACCGTACGACCTACCAGAAAGGTGTAAGGTAACTGTATGGACGGCCGGGAAGTGCCACCCAATTTAGACCGGAACCCAGTGGGGGAGGCATCCACAGGGATCGTACCCTCCTTCCCCTACCACCAACCTCTCGGAAGGACTTACGGACCCACATGTTTAACGTGATCGTACTCCGCATGAACACGGCGGCATTTGTGGTAGCGTGCAAATCTAGCGCGCAAACCACGGGAATACCGCACCCGAGATGGCCAACAGCACGCGGTGTTCCGAGGTGGTCACCCACCAAGTACTAACCGCGCCCGATGCTGCTTGACTTCAGTGATCTAACGAGAACCGGTGTTTTCAGCACGGTACGGCCGTTGGCCTGATTTGAACTGTTGTTAGAACGATGTTGGCGTTCACTATTTTCATCAATATATTAGGAAATACATATATGTGTCTGAAATATTCGGTGAATAGAATTGTCTAGATTAAGTTGTTATATTTACTTCTGAGATTTTTAAAGAACCTTACAGCCCCAACCGGGAATTGAACCACGGATCTTCGCACTGGCAAGCCGACGCTCTGCCGTTGAGCTTCTGGGAAGGAATTGCACACTCTTATCGTCGAAGTGGACGCTGCAGACTAATGTTCTTTACACTCTTGTTTTCTTAATGTATTTTTAAAATAGCTTTAATTTTTTTTCCACATTTGAGAACATCCAATTGAGCACAATTACTGAAATTCCGCCGGGGAAGAATTAAAAGATCACGGAGAGTTGTATCGAACAAAAGCGGATTACTCAGAATCAAAATTACTCAGTTTAGAAACATTACTTAAAGCAAGCAACACAAATGAACACTCAACTAAACAAATATCCGCACAACAAAAGAAAAACATTTCGACAGAACTCTTTTTTTCCACATACGTGAATACACTGCTCATAACTCGCATAAGAGGCTTATTTCTTTGCCTACATATATTCGCATTCATATTTTGAATGACTACATGCGGCTTATGCAAGAGGTCGTGGATTAACCCGGATGTAGTGGGTCATAAATGGAGGAGGGAGGAGGTTATGATCATCTGAAGATGGACGTATGAGTGACCATTTTAAGTTATTCCATTTGGAACACGTCCAGATTTGAGGGAATGTATGGAAGCAGCATCGGAGATGACTTTTGTTTCTTTACTGTAATACGCAGTGGGTAATACCAGAGACAATATTTACGCAATGGGTAATACCAGAGACATTATTTACGTAGTGGGTAATACCAGAGACAATATTTACACAATGTTAGTGAATAGATTGATGGAACAGCGTAGTTTTCTAGCGCACGCGGAACTAACACTGTGAGATGTAAATTATGTTGTTAGATGTAAATTATGTTGTGAGATGTAATTAAAGTTGAGGACTTCAAAATGATAAATTTGTAAGGGGATTATGCGGAATCGACATAAAGTTATGAGGACATCTCAGCGTTAAATGTGTATGAGGATTGCATAATTGAAGCGAGGGAACTAAGTGAGAAATATAATAATCGTTTAAAACCTTACAGATTTCTTTACAATTCGAATATGTGATCCAGAAGATATTGCTACGGAGTGTTCTCTGGAATCGTGGGTGTGCATGTAGGGGATAAAAAAATTAGTCCAAACTTCTGGATAACTAACACGTTTATTCACAAGCACAGATTAAGCAGGAACAATGTACAGTAAAACAAGACTTAAATGCTTCATTAATTTCACAAAATAACGGATACTATTCTCTAAACATTGACGAAATTAATTTCACGAAACAACGACTATTACACTCAAAACATTGGCAACAATCACAGTTCAATGTAGGTCGTCTCACGTTAATTAAAACTCCGACTGAGTGGTGACTCCTTTTATAGAATCGCTATAGAAACTTCTGGAAATCTCCATATCTCAAAGAATATTGGTTTTTTCGCGGTCTTTCTCGAATCTTCGAAATGTCACCAAATTGTCTATAAATCGCCAAATCTGGAAACCCTTTCAGACCTTAGGGATTCCGGAAACCCAGACTGACGTTACGGGAAATGATGCGTCACGTATGTTTTCTCCGTCTGGTCTTCGAAAGAGACGAAAGACCCCAGAAGGAGAGGGATTATTACACGTTGGCAACAATATATTACAGGTCGAATTCGTTTGCTGAAAGTGGTCAGACAAAATTTGGGCGTGCTGTACACCGAAATATTTACTGATATACTTTACTCTCAAACTTAACCAAATTTCCTGCAAAATATTAATATATGGTACATATTAATATTTTACAGCTCGAGCTTGTGGATGAATGCAATACAAAAATTATTGCCCGTGATGCGTCCTTTTAATGATGTGCACGCATTGTGCGATTATAACTTCTCTGAAATTAACCAAATTCTTTACAATTTGAATATGTGGTTCAGATAAAGACCTTACAAGTGGAGTTTGTTGCTGAACGTGATAGGATAAAAACTGTATGAAATTTATTTTAAATTTGTTAAAATTGGATTGCATGCCATTTCAAAGAACTTTGAGGATTGTATGAAATTTCTATAAATAAAATTTGTATGAGACTTATGGGAAATTTGTATCAGGAATTTCAAAATTTGAAATTTCTATAAAAATTATAAAAATATTGCACAAGAACGCATTAAATGTTTAAATGGACGCGTTTCTTGTTTATTTTTAGTTTTTGCAATTCTGGTTACTGTTGGCCCCATTTGATCGGGTAAAGAATATTCACATACCTGGGTTATATGCGTAAAATAATGTGAAACAAAAACGAACCCAATAGGGTTAGTGCTAAACATACCCGCTTTGTCACATAGCAATTCCCGATTAATTGCACAAAAGCTGAGATTCCAATCTCGTAAATTTTAGTTTCAGTGCTGGAAGACACGGAAAGAAAGCGATAAATTGCCAAACATGGCAACCTTCGTTTTTCTCATGACTAGGTCAAAAGGTATATATAGTATTGCCTATAGCCAAACCAAAAAAGTCGTTCATGTTAATAATGTGTTGGACCACCTTTAGCACAAATTACAGCAGATATTCGTCGTGATTTTATGCCTATAAGTACATGCAATATTAAACCCAATAGGGTTAATGCTAAACATACCCGCTTTGTCACATAGCAATCCCCGATTAATTGTATAAAAGCTGAGACTCCAATCTCGTAAATTTTAGTTTCAGTGTTGGAAGACACGGAAGGAAAGCGATAAATTGCCAAACATGGCAACTTTCGTTTTTCACATGACTAGGTCAAAAGGTATATATATTGCCTATAGCCAAAACAAAAAAGTCGTTCATGTTAATAATTTGTTGGATCACCTTTAGCACAAATTACAGCAAATATTCGTCGTGATATTATGCCTATGAGTACATGCAATATCTCAATACTTATTTGTGGCCATATTTGCAGTAATATTTTGTTAAGTTCCTTGGTTGATGAAGGAAGAGTGGAATTACCCCTTAGCTGCTTCACTAGTATATCCGACGTACCTTCAATGAGGTTAAGGTCAAGACTTTGTGGTGGCCAATTGAAATGTGTGAATGAGGCCTCGTGTTTCTCGAACCAATCAACAGTTTTAGCGCGATGAATCGTGGAGTTGACTTCTTGGAATGTGCCATTGCCCTCGGGGAAGAAAAATGCCATTGATGGAAAAAGATGGTCATTCAGTATGCTCAGATATTCAGTTGATTTCATTTTATTGTTGCATAGGGCTATATCACTTAGCTCAGCCGAACAGAAGCAACCCCAGATCATAATACTTCCTCCCGTTGCCTGTACAGTGGGTACAGTACAGGAAGGGTCCAATGCTTCATGCGGCTTCCTTCTAATCTTGATGCGTCCATCATGTTGGAAGATAATAAATCTGGACACATCGGACCATCCCACCCATTGCTCAGCAGTTCATTCCCTTGGTGAGTTGTAGTCTTTTTTTTTCATTGCTCTCAGTAACCAGTAGTTTCCTTTTTGGAAAACATCTGTTTAATCCCAGTCCTTGGAGTTCTCGTCTTATCGTGCGAGTGGAAATGATCTTGCTTCCACTATTGAACGTGGCTGAGTTTTAGGGTCGATTTTTCGCGATTCGATTTCACTAAGCGTTTTAATGATCTTCTGTTGCGATTATTCAGGACCACACATTTTCCTTAAAGTTGGTGGTTCAACGCCATCTTTCCAAGATTTAATCATGTGCTGGACAATTTGTAATCCTGTGCTAAAGATTTCAGCAGTCTTCTTGCACGTCTTCTAGCCTTCATACAGGCCAAAAATTTAGCCCTTTTCGAATTCTGTAACATATTTACCGCGACAGTGTATAACGTATTCAGCCATGATCGCTGTGAACGGATCAGCTGCACGCGGATCTCGTTACATTTAAAGGTTGCATTGCCTAAAAAGAATTATGTAAATTTTAGAAATACGTCACCACTACTTCCCACCTCAATATTTGCATGTTTCAACTCACACCACTACGTTTTTTTGAAAAGGCAGTGTATATAATAAATAGAAGGAATATATCATGTATATAGCAATAAATTATTACTATTTATTATGTAAATTATTAAAATTGCTTTATATTCATTATCGTTCGTTCGTTATTAATTCTCCCGTGGTGAAGGGGCGCCTACGCGCCACGTCCATAAGACCTCTCAGGTCCCATAGCGAAGGGGAGAGCATTTGCAGCTTCACTTTTATAGAGGCTCCCTGAAGGATGGAAGTCTGACTTGGCCTCGACAAACAACATCCATGCCCCCTGGCGGGATTCGAACCTGCAACCCGGCAATCCAGCGATCAGACGGAAACGCATGCCCTTGACCGATCGACCACCGGATTGGCTTATTCATTATAGTATATAATTTAGAGAGGGGTATTAATAATATTTCTGTGTACCCGCTGAATCTCATATCCCTTTTAACCCCATACAATAAAGTGGAGCCAAGTGCATGCAATTAAGAGGGATAATCGTATTTATTACTGTTTATTCTATCCTCTATAATCAAGAGTCATGCATACATACGAAGGAGAAAAAAAAAATCGAAATTTTTTTTTTCTACAAGGTCAGTACGAACATAAAATCTACATACCTCTATAAGAATACAGCATGTTTTTGCACGAACTTTTAGAACGTATTTATATTAGGAAATCTTTACCTGGAGAAGATCGCTTAAGGTCATGGTCGGCGTAGAAATGACCAACACACCACTATTACTCAACGAATCACATTCCAAGGATGATGAGAACCAAAAATGAATAGCCCAATGAATGCTTTGGCCAACAATAAGAAACATCTATTGTCTGGTTTCTTTTCTTAATAGCCAGCAAAACAATGAAATAGTTGTTAACGGTTATATTATAGTGGTGGAATTGGTATATCCACACGGAAGGGCAGGAATTCTTTGTTGGAGATTTCTGCAGTCTGTTTTTGAAGAATTATGCTGAGGAAGTAGAAGAATAACGGGATGGGGTTGCAATTATTTGGAAAGAAAAGTGAATTTTTTTTTTGTTTGTACAAGTTAATTTTCTAAATTACATTATTGAACAACAGGATAACGGCTTTGATTATTAGCAACCATAAAGTACAAATATAATGTGTTCTTTTGTAGTTAGTTTTATTTTCTTACATGTCAGCCACCCAAGGGAACAATTATTATCTTCTCATATTATTGTAATCGGGAAAATAATGTTTGGGCGAAATGGATGAATTTTGAAATTTTCACTAAAAACCACCTTTACGATATGAACACATTCCAAAATGTTTGTCTCTGTGTGTGCGTGTGTGTGTCAGTGAGAAGTGGACATTAATTTAAGAAGGTTTATATATTATATTCTTATATATTATATAACTTATATATTATATATTATTATATTACATATTATATAACTTATATATTATATATTATTATATTACATATTATATAACTTATATTCCCCCTGGGTGTATGCATGAAAGAAACGTTGCCTGTTACACTAAAAAGCAATAGCACTATAGAAGTTTGTAATTCATATGATTAGAACAGATAATGGTATGAAATAATGCTATGACTATCTTATATTTTGAAATATAAGATAGTCATAGCATTATTTCCCAACGGGAACTATATTTCTTAATATAT
This sequence comes from Amaurobius ferox, assembly GCA_951213105.1. Classification (NCBI taxonomy): domain Eukaryota; kingdom Metazoa; phylum Arthropoda; class Arachnida; order Araneae; family Amaurobiidae; genus Amaurobius; species Amaurobius ferox. The sequence goes on along the minus strand of OX578152.1, from coordinate 73,309,592 downwards.
AAAACCGATAAATTAAAATTTGTTTATGCATGAAAAGGGAAAAAATAGTATTAACATGATTCACTCTGGTTTTAGCGCATTAATATGCTTGCAATAAAAAAAATCTGATGTGGGCAGCACTATGACTTTCCGTATATAATGCAATGAGTTTACTACTTTTACAGTTAAAAAATGTTATTCTTATAGAAGATACTTATTTTCCTTCCAAGATATTGAATTTTTTTCAATTAGTTGTCATTTTTATCCATTTGGCGAGATTTTCTTTAATTTGACAACGTTTAAAAAAGTCGCAAAGTTCGCGATATTTCGCCAAATTCGTCTCCAAAATCTCGCCAAGCGTAATGGATGGAGAAATAAGTTATTCTTACAGCAGATAAATAACTATTAGCGTTCAAATACAAAAGTATTACTCAAAGTATCCTTTCTCATGAATGGAACGAGTTAGATCCACGAGAATGATGTCACCAAATGTATCGCATGATATTACATATGAAAAGAGAACATGTTTCTTAACAATTAATATTTTTTTTATTTGATTTGATTTTTTTGACAAATTTATTTGAAAAATGCGCAATATCTCGAGAATGGTTAATGCTAGCGTTCTACAGTGTTTGTGTCAGCTGTTTTCTAAGGACAAATTACATAAGAAATGTCTACTTCCGTAACTTTATTAAAGGTTTAGATTTTTTGATGATTTTTTAAAAATTTCATTCGAAAATTTAGGGAGGATCTGAGCATTCGATTGTGTTTAAAAGCAATAGGCTTCCGGTATTCATGGATTGTGATTTTTGTGCCAAATTTCATTCGAATAGCTCTATTGGGTCGTGAGATATCGTCTCCACACACACTCACACACACACACACACACACACACACACACATCACCTCAAACATGTTCGATTCGTGATCAGGGATGCTTGAAACGTGCTCTTCCGTCGAAAATTCGAATTCGAATTTTCGACCCCGTCACAATATTTTCCTTATACATTATGCATATATGGAAAGTAATAATCGACTATGTAGTAAAAGTCCTATATGGACCGCGTCAGATATACCTCCACTTTTTAACTTCAATCTTAACCACGGTCATTCGGTCAAAATTCCGTTTCGAAACGCGCAAAATTCAATTAAACACCAGTTCAGCGCAGAACAATTCCAAAACACCACCACATTATTAACAGTTTCAATCACGGGAACTACAATCATTTTGAGATGCATCATCAGGCGGGCAGGATGGACCGACACCTACTTGGTCACGGTCGAATAATAATGGAAACCACAATGAAGGATTGCTTTTAAGAGTTTTAATAATGTTTCCTTTACATTGTTCCATTTGTTGTTTTTTTTTCGTGGTCTTTGTGAGAATATGCTATTATCCATGGCGCCTTTCACTTCGTTAATTTTTCACCATCTCATATTGCAATGCAGAGAAAGTTGTTGCCTGCTAGAAAAGGTTTGAATTCAATATTTTCAATATATTAGCCAAGAACTCGTGTTTTAGCGGAGAACAAACTAATAGTCTTTGATAAGGCTCCTATATACACAGGCTTACGCAAAAGTCATTTTGATTCCAACAGGTACAGCCTGTTATCAGCCTGCTCGTGCAATGGCGTGTGCATGTTAATTGGCGGATAATTGATACGCAATTTAACTGTAAAAAAATCTGATGTGGGCAGTACATGACTTTCCTTATATAATGCAATGAATTTACTACTTTTAGAGTAAAAAATAGATTAATTTTATAATAGATATTTATATTCTTTCCAAGATATTGAATTACGTCAATGAGTCGTAATTTTCCTTGATTAACCATTTGGCGAGTTTTTCATTAATTTAGAAACATTTAAAAAAGTCGCCAAGTTGGCAACATTCCACCAAATTCATCGCCAAAATCCCGTCAAGCGTTATGGACGTAGATATAAGTCATTCTTGCAGCAGATAAATGACTATTGGCGTTCAAATACAAAAGTATTACTCAAAGTAATTTTTTTTATGAATGGAACGAGCTAGATTCATGAGAATAATGTCACCAAATTTATGGCATGGTATTACATATAAAAAGTGAATATGTTTTTCAATAGGAAATATTTTATTTTATTTTATATGATTTTTTGATAATTTTTTGGAAAAATGTGCAATATCTCGAGAACGGTTCATGTTAGCGTTCTAAAATTTATGTCAATCGTTCTGTAATGACAAATTACATAAGAAATATCTATTTGCATAACTTTATTAGAGGTTTTGATTTTTTGACAATTTTTTCAAAATTTCACTCGAAAATATAGGTGGGTTCTGAACATTCGATTGCATATAAAAACAACAGGCTTCCAGTGTTTATTGATTGTAATTTTTGTACCAAATTTTGCCCGAATCGGTCCATTCGTTCGTCAGTTATCGTCTCCACAGACTCACTGACACACACACACAGACATCACTTCAAAAATGTTCGATTCGTGATCAGGGATGCTTTAAACGTGCTCTTCTGTCGAAAACTCGAATTCGAATTTTCGACCCCGGCACAATACTTTCCTTATATATTATGTACAAAGGAAAGTAATTGGTACTTACTGCTTTCCAAACACTATACCAATCATTCAAAAAAGTAGTCCAGAATACTTTGATTTTATCGCGATCCCAAGAAAAGGAAGAGAAATTAACCTTATTTTCGCCATGTACAGCCATTGCTTCAACTTGGAGTCATGGCCGCTGTTGCGCCAGTCTATATATTTCGCCATAGTAACTGCATATCTAGTTAACACACCATTTAATAAGCTACTAAGGCGACAGTTTGCCTTTCGCTATATGAAGCGGACTTACTATTGCCTTACTTTAGATTTCGGATCGAAATGGAGCTTTAAATCTGTATGATTGTTTAAGAAACCTTTTTCTTAAATCATGAATAACATATAACGCCGTGGTATTTTACTGAAATCGGTGCGTTATGGAAATTATAAACACTTTAGACGCTTATATCTCAGAACCTAATGCATGAAAATATTAACATTTTATTTTTTTTTTTGTCAAAAATGTGTTATGGATATGCAAAAATAGTTTAAATATATTGTTATGAACGTGTAAAATGCTCTAACCAGACGGAGAAAATACCCATACAGGCAATCTTTCCTGTGATATGAATCTAGGGTTGCCATGTGCTGAAGGAGATGTTGCTAGATTCGGTGATTTATCGCCAAATTGGCGATATTTGGCGTCTTTTCAAAGGGTTGAGAAACACTTCGAAATAATGAATATTCTACGAGATATGAGAGATTTCTTAAACAATCTTACAGATTTAAAGTTCCATTTCGATCCAAAATCTAAAGGTTCCATAGAGAGTTTATAAAAGGAGTCATCACCCATTTGAAGAGCATTTGATGTGCTATGAGCTACGTAGAACTGTGATATTTGCAATGTTTTGAGGATAATATCCGCTGTTTTGTGAAATTAGTGGAACATTTATTTATTGTTTTGTTGTATATGGCAGATGTTTAGTGATATTGTGGCATAGTTATCGAGTTATTTTCTGTATATTGTTCGTGTTTACACTGTGATTGTAAATAAAAGTGTTAGTTATCTAGAAATTTGGACTTAATCTTGTATCTTGAGTGCACAACTACGATTCTAGGAGATACATAGTAATAATATTTTTGTATATTTAAAACCCTTTTGTTGTCCGACCGAGAGTTTGCTTCACTTTGATAATTTCACTTGAAATATCTTCTAAACTATAAAAGATAGATATAAACAGAAGGCAACAAAAACGTGCAATAGAAAATCCAGTTTCTAGTTTAATAGTTTATTCCTATAAAGATTTTATTTCGAGCAATCGAAGCATCAAAGAAGATTGAAAATTTTTCGTTTTAAATTTTGCAATGCTTATATCTCGACGATTGAAAGTGTGTAAACAGTAAATGAGTAACAGTAAGTAGAAAGCCCAGACCACACGACCAACCCGAAGTCTTATGGTTGCTGTTTGTGTGGCCGGCAGAGTAACAGTAAGTGAAAGCATAAACTGGTTTACAAAGTAAAATGCAGGGCAAGCACGATAAATAAGCATGCGTTCGAAAATCACTCGTTGCCCGGCATTGCCTTGAGTTTATTTAGGTTTATTTTCAGGGTCCAGACATGATGACACACTGATGAGTGAAATCCAGTTGATTTCCGAAACGTACGAATGGTTATTTATTTCGATTTGCGCTGTATTTTACGCTGTAAGCCAGTTTATTATTAGCAATCCAGTAATTTGCAGTCCTTGGAAAACTTTTAAAGGATATACAATTGGAGGTTTTTTTTTATTTCTACTTTCTCATACTATATGTAATACAGTACAGACAAAGTATTGCTTCCACGAAAATTTTCGATTTCGAGATTTTGTGCCAATATATACTTTAGGACGTCCTGAACGTGTTTTGACTATTTTTGGTGTGATGTCTGCCAGTCTGTGGCACACGATAGCGGCCACAAATATTAATGGATTTTTACGAAACTTTATATCCGGTTTTGATAGTAAAAAAAATCTAGAACTAGGTAGAATTTTTTATAATTCGAGCGAAAGCTTCGTAATTTATTCCATTTTCTTTTTAACATGGCAACATAGTACAAACTGTGAGATAAGCATGCATAAACGGGTTTATTTATGGCTCAATGGTTACGATCAAACATTATAGTTTCAATCATTGTTGGGAAAAATAGTCACTATAAAAACTTTTTGTTCGTGACGTCACTAACTCCCTTGGGGCGCAAGTTACCCCCATCCACCGGGGGAACACTGTCACGTATGGTATTAATCGAACGATATTTTTTTAGTTCCCTCAAAGTGAAGAGTAAGCCGCCGTGTTCATGCGGAGTACGATCACGTTAAACATGTGGGTCCGAAAGTCCTTCCGAGAGGTTGGTGGTAGGGGAAGGAGGGTACGGTCCCTGTGGATGCCTCCCCCACTGGGTTCCGGTCTAAATTGGGTGGCACTTCCCGACCGTCCAAACAGTTACCTTACACCTTTCTGGTAGGTCGGACGGTCTGGGTTTCAACATCAACAACACTATCGTTTTAAACATTTGGACCCATAATACCGATTTTTCAAAAATTTTCTTGTAAAATTTGAAAAAAGAAGCCACTAAAAATGAAATCTGGCATGAGAAATTCGAGATGACCCACACCCCAGTTAATTTATAAAGTATTGTTTTGCGATTTGTGTATGATTTCGGAGTTTTATTTGGGTTTTCTAAATTTTGATCTCTATTTTGAATTGCAAGTAAACAAACTGCAGTAAACATAAGGAACTCGAAATTTCCTATGTAAAATTTCTAGTCCACTTTTTATGTTACTTCTTATAACAGCATTAATCAAAAGTCGCCAAATTGGCGATATCAAGCCAAATGTAACTGTAAATAGCAGCGTGACAGACAGGCCGACAAAGATATCTTTTTTCCTTATATATATATAGTAAAATAGAAATAAATATCCTTTTTCATCGCATTTGAAATGGCATTCTATAATGAAATACTTAATATAAAGTCCACATATTCCTAAATTATCCCACTGGCCTTCCTGAAAATGTCCTGTTATATTTTCCAGTCGAACGTTAATCTGTCCATAAAAATTCTATGGTACCAAGAAGTAATCCCACAAACCGATAAATCACTCGCTTTTTCTTTTATATCAGAAAACAAAATGCGGGGAAAAACTTCGTAAGCAAATTTGCTCATTAATCGAAGTTTCGTAACTGGAAATCCTGTAACTCGTCAAATCGAGGTTAAGGCTGCCGATTAAATTTTAGTGTCAAAGATCAGGGTGCATCGTGTAATCGATTAAATTGATGAGGGGCCAAATAATCGATTATGATATATGACGGAAAACAACAACGATTTCTGGAAATGCTCAGATATGGTAAACCTACAAAGCGTTGAATGAAAATAGAACACCAGAAAGTAATGAATTAATGTATGAGGTGGGATGTGTGTAATCTTAAGTGCAGATTTCGTGCTAATTATCCGAAACTATGTTTATCGCTTTTGGCAAATTGAAGTAAAGGGTGAAAGTTGTAAAGTATGTTTTACAAGAAAAATAATATATTGTGAACAGCATAGGACTTGTCCTACAGATTCCTTTCTGTTTTTCCAATAAAGTATAATTTATAGGGAAAATATTGTGACAGGGTCGAAAATTCGAAGTTTCGACGGAAGAGCTTGCTTCAAGTATCCCTGAACTTGAATAAAACGTTTTTGAGGTGACGTCTGAGTGTATGTGTGTTGTTGTTGTTGTTGAAACCCAGACCGTCCGACCTACCAGAAAGGTGTAAGGTAACTGTTTGGACGGTCGGGAAGTGCCACCCAATTTAGACCGGAACCCAGTGGGGGAGGCATCCACAGGGACCGTACCCTCCTTCCCCTACCACCAACCTCTCGGAAGGACTTTCGGACCCACATGTTTAACGTGATCGTACTCCGCATGGAGTGTATGTGTGTGTATGTATTCTCAAAACATTGAAGTATCTCACAAATCAACTTAGCTCGTCAACTACGCTTCATCTGTGTTAATGCATCCTTTCATATACTCTCCGTAAAAATTTCAGAAGGGTCTTATATTTCCCAGAATATTCGTTATTTCAAAAAAGTTAGTGCATTCGAAAAGTCACCAAGTTGGCAATAAATCACCAAATCTGGCAGCTCCGCGCAACATTCAAAATATGGCAACCCTATACTAAAGTAATAGGAATAGTTGCCTGTAAAGGTGTTTTCTTCTTTGTTAGTGTGTGTATGTATGTTAGTGTATGTGTATATTAGTGTGTGTATATGATAGTATGTCCGTGTGTGTATGGATACGATATCTCATGAACGAATTAATAGTTCTAAAAATAATTTGGTACGGTGATTACAATCAGTGAATACTAGTGCCCTATTCATTTTAATTGCATTCGAATAATCATTAAAGACTTTAAAAATCAGAAACGTCATTAAAGGTAAATAAATAATCATTACATTCCTAAATTTTGTTAGAAAATGAATGATATAAAGTTTAGAACGCTAGCATGAACCGTTTTCGAGATATTGCACGAATTTCTCACGATTTTAAAAATAAACATTGAATAATTATTATAGCATTTTGATAGTGTTACATGAATAATCATTTCATACACAATTTTTTATTACAGAATGAATGACACAAACTTCAGAACGCTAGAATGAACCGTTCTCGAGATATTGTACGTTTTTCAAACAAATTTATAAAAACAAATTATATAAAATTGAAAAAGCAGTAAGTATCATCAAACAAGTTGACTTTTCATATTTCATATTATGCCATAAATCTGTTATCACCATTCTCGGGGATTTAGTTCTTTTCTTTCACCAGCGAAGATACTTTTGTAATAGGTTTATATTTTGTCGCCTACGAATTTGCCAATGGTCATTTATTTCATAAGAGGCGATTTAAATGTCCACTACAGTTTGCTGAGGATTTTTTATAATAAATAAGAATAAATCATTCCGATTTGACAAATAAAAGTCGCCAAAAGCGTCAAAATTCAGTTTAGTATATGATGTTAACTCAATACCAATGATGTTAACTCAAATGATGTTAACTCAACATAATGTGTTGCACATATCAAATTTTTTATCATTATGGCAAGAATTTTTATAATTTTGCATATACGCTTTTGGCAGTACTAGACTTTGTATAGTACAAATGTGTTTTATTAAAATTGTAATGTTGGGGGAGGGGGGGCACATGACATTACCTGCATGAAACAATGAGTTTGCTTCTATCAATGCAAAATAATAACGTACAAAATCCATAGCACAATGTTATTAGCGGTTAATAGTACGTTCATATTGGGTTCTTTTCTATGTGCTGAGAGATTTTTTCATAAGAATAAGCCATTCTGATTTGGCAAATAAAAGTCGCCAAAAGCGTCAAAATTCTGGCATCATGTAAAAATAATTAAAGTATCCATTAACTTTTATTTTGTGCAAATATAATATGAAAATGAGAAATATAGCTAGCATGTGCTGGCAATGTAGTTCATATAAACGATTATAATTATATCTATAATTATATCCATAATTATAACTATATATATATATATATATATATATATATATAAACGATTATAATTATTAAAAACAAACTTTTCCTTATATAAAACCGATGGATTGCGTTCCAGTTAGCAGATTTCTAAGAATCAAAATTGCAATTATGTTTCTCATATGTCAATATTGTATTTAGCATTTCCATGTTTAATTTGGAAAAGGCGAATATCGGTTAATATGGCAACCGTTTATTCATCGCTGAATGGACATATGAAACAAGAAAGATCAACCATGCATAAAGCATTGATTATGAAACACTTTCCAACTGAAATGCAATTTTTTTAAACACTAGTAGTAGTTCTTCAAACGGAGTATATAACATAAAAAAACTTAAATTCGCAATCATATGCAAATTCCTACAGTATACTAAATGACATTGTTAATCAAAATATTCTATTAAAATATTTAATTTAATGTTTCTAAAAGTATGTTTAAGAATCTCTGTTCTGGCTATATAAAATTATCTTCATGGGCAGATCTGAAGAATAAAACATCCTGGCCCTGTTTGTAAACACGTTTACCAAAAAAAAAAAGGAAATTGAATCAATATATGCAAAATAAAAGCGCTAAAATTGTATGGGACCCACTATACTACTTATATTTCAGAATATTAGAAGATATACCCGTGTATTAGTAGAATACTACACGTGCTACAACATATAAGTTTCTAAAATCTCTGCCAAAATAAAACAGATGACGTAATAAATTGAAAATATCAGCAATCTCTTAATCTTTAAACCTGAAGGCCTTATCTGATTCCAATATATGCCAGAATGAAAGCACTAAAATTGTATGGAAAGATATGCCCGTACTATTTATATTGCCGTAAGATTAGAAGTTATAAGTGTTAAAAATTTACCCGCATTACAATATAAGTTTCAAAAATATTTGCCAAAGTAAAACGGATGGCGTAATCATTTGAAAATAACAACAATCCCCGTAACGATTACCCGTACTACTACACACGAGTTTCTAAAGTATTTGTCAAAATAACAATAATCCCGGAAAAAGACAATAATAATAATGTTTAAACCTGCATATGCATTGCACATACTTTGCACAGACAGACACGCACACACACGTCACGCTAAAAATAATTTTTTCATGTTCTAAAGGTCGCAAAAGGTGACGATCCATCGAAAACTCGAGTTCCGATTTTTTACTCGATTCCAATACTTTCCCTATACATTATCATGTATTGCAGGGAAAGTGAAAACAAAAACAAGAGTGTTTTGCTGAGAGTAATATATAAACTCATCACGCCAAATGCATACTTAAAACAGTTTTTTTATTTACTTATGCTTAACTATAGTTTTTATTTATTGATGACGAATATGATTTGTTTACTTACTTTAATTAACTGCACTTTCTATTTCGTACAGTGTTCTTGAAAAACTTTTTCAAAGAAACCAACACATCAATTAAACGAAATGTTCGTTTTTTTTATATATAGAATATATCATTAAAATATTATCGATACATATTAACAGTCTGCATAAATATTTCATTTTATACTTTTAGAAATATCATATGTGGGACAATAACTACTATTATCGATGTAAAACTTAACAAATAATGGTCCGGATGATAGCTGTTAAAAATATGATGTGTGACACTTCGGCGATAATTAAAATAAAATGAAAATTTAAAATTGATATGGCAGAATTAATGCCAATACGAAATCCAAATCGAAAAATAATTTCAATTTCTGAAAATTTTCTTTGCTCACTCTTTTATTTGCTGAAATAATGATTCGAAACAAAATCAATTAAAATTTTATCATATTTATTGAAAATAAGCACTGTTTCTTAAAGAGAACTCTACACAAAAAAATGGGCGTGGCCAAATATATTTTAATGATACACATTTGACAGTCTATTTACATTTAAACCTTGTCGATATTTTTAACTAATGTTTTCATAATTATCAGGATTTTCAATTTATTTGACTTCTAATAGGATTGTATCGGCCCCAAAATATTCGAAACTAATTTAAATTACTATATTCTTTTCTGCTTAGAAGGATAAGTTAAGTCTAAAAGTGAGACTAAAGAGTAATAAAATCTATTTTTAAACAAGAAAGATCAATCATGCATAAAGCATTGATTATGAAACACTTTCCAACTTCAATGCAATTTTATACAAACATCTCTCAAATGCGATACATTCCTCGGTAATATTTTTAAAATTATCAGAATACTACATTAATTTATTATATTTGAAAACTTAAAACTTCATCGAAAAAAGTGAACTTTATTCAAATGACGGCATTGAAATATAAATTGCCTGATTTAAACATCTCTAAAATGCGATACATTCCTCGGTAATATTTTTAAAATTATCATAACACTACAATAATTTATTATATTTGAAAACTTCATCGAAAACAAATGAACTTTATTCAAATGACGTCATCGAAATATAAATCGCCTCTATATAAAAGCAGCATTTCATTCATAATCATTTTTCCGATCATTTAATTCATCACAATGCTATAATAATTTATTTTATTTAAACATTTGAAAAATTGTTATCTACCATATTTATTCTAAAATGTGAAACCTCTTTTATATATAAAAAATTAAACCTTTTGGAAAGATATTTATTATATAATATATATTTTTTTTCTTTCTGGAGAATATAACGAGAGTCAGAATTTAATTGAATTTGTTTTTCTCCATATATTAAATAATTTTTATTTAAAAAACTACCTAACATATTTTACTGATTTTTTTTATATATTTTATGGGATAATTTGAATACTTCCTAAAATTTTCGAAGCAATTTGTGAATTTTAAATTCGCTTAAAAAATGTTTGAAACATTAGGTCCCATAGGATTCAATGTATTTCATTTTTTCAATCCGAGTTCAATAAAAAACTAATTGGGTGATTTTATTCATTTATATTCCCATAGGTCCCACAGACCGTCTGAACAACATACTAAAATTTCATTTTGATAAAGCCATTTTTACGGCAGTTATCGTGCTAACGGACAGGCAGACAGAATAAACAAAGTCATAAACACTTTCAACTATGTTGTAAAGTGTTAACAAAGTCATAATCACTTTCAACTATGTTGTAACGTGTTAAAATATACGAAATGTTGATGAGATAAAAGAAATAGGCCTCTGAATAATTTGGGTGCCCAACATTTGCCTGCTTTTTGTATGGTAAAAAACGGTTCTGACTATATACCCCGTCAAATGACAATGGAAAGTAAAAATTATGATAGGAAAATAAACATATACCAGTTAATATTGGCATTTCACACTCCAATTTCATGATTTGAAACTAGTTATCACGATCACTACTAAATTGAAAATGAGATCTCATAAAGTGCAAAATTTTAAGCCTCTTTTGAGATTAATTTCTTGTTTATTTTTGTGGATGAAATTACGACAATTTCGAGAATTTAAATTGATTTCAAAAGCACGATCTTTTTCAATGCATTGTCCTGAGCATGGAGTTAGAAAGAAGGAGATAAAACTCCTTTGGATAAAACGTATGAAAATGCCATAATACTACTTTGAGAATTAAATTTAGGTGTCACTAGTGTTAGCAAAGTAGCTGCTACTATTAGTTAGCACAATAGAAAGACGTAGTATTTAGTATATGTATTTTTGATTATTTTAAAATTAAGAGTTCCCTAATTATGAGTATAATTAACCAGTATTTTTCATAGTTGTAGGGTAGAGTACAGTATATAGGGAGATAAAAATAAATTGTAAGGTAAAATTACTTTGAATACGTAGGAATATTCTTTATTGTTTCAATTCTACTTTGAATTCTTCTAATAATTTATTTTTACAAAATTGACAGTTTAAATACATATTTTAAGCCTTTTGCTATAGAAATGCATACAATGCAGGGTTACTTATATTATCCTAGCGCCACCTGAATTATTGTTTCAAACAATATTGGCGTTTTCTTAATATGGAGCTTTAACTCCTTACTTTTACCTCCATGGTCCTGAGGATTCAAACTCGATCCACTGCAGAAAAATATTTTCTGAAGATCCTTTGATAATGTGTTTCATGTATAACGCGTTTATATTTTTTTCGTTACGTGCCAAAAACAAAATGATTTTTTAATAAATGTATGTAACAGAAATATAGTTTTGCAAATTATACTTTACCGTCGAGTATCATTTATTTATGTTTTTTTTTTAAGTTTGGAAATTTTAAATCAAATTTATCATTTTGTTTTTTAAAAAAAAGTATGTACCACTCACTATAACACATAAAATGGGACATCATTCATGAAAATCGGTTCAGTAGTTAAGACTGCAGATCCGCCAACACTGAAAAACAAAAAGCCGGAACGACAATCGTAAAAGTGCCATTTTAAAGTTTTATTTTTCAGGTGTATCGCACCAATTGTAGTATTTTTGTTTATCTTTGCTTTGAGGCGGCTTTACAGAGGAAAAAGTATCAAGTATTCAGCTTTCTTTGTGGCTTGATTTACAGACACCTATAAACTGGGGTTTGTTGAATATAATACACACTTGTCAATTACGGATTCGGACATGATGACTTGGTGGTATGGAACTCTGTCGTATTCCTAAAATAACATGTGAAAATATGACATATATACAATTTTGACTCCAAATAGATGTTGCATAAGATGTAGAGAATTTTAACCATAAGACATCTTATCATCATCGTTTCCAATTATTATTGCTCATCCTTAAAGGGTATTGATTGATCAAATAGAGAACAAAATCTCAGTATAGTCAGAATATCCGAATTTTTATGTGTACTTTGAACATTTTTCGATTCTACCAGGCATTTTTTAGCACAGAATATTTGTGCACAGAAGATTAGGTACAGAACATTTGTGCCTAAAAGAAGCGTTTGCATATGCAAAGTACTTAAAACCAGAACTGTTACAAGTCTTTGTGGTTACTGCTATTCATCCATTGCGATCAGTCTAAAACCAATAATTCCCTGTTTTATTTCTATGATGTTAAACACGTGCAGCTGTATGGCAAACTAGGATTCGAATTTAGATCTCATTAAAATACCTATATACATTATATATTGGCAAGAAAAGTAAAAGTGCGATCAAAATATATCATATTTCATCGCACTTTTTGAGCAGTGTACAATTGCGTTATTTTCATAATTATTTTCAAAGCCATATTACAGCTAATTTGTAGCGTCATTGATGTAGCGTCATTGTGAAAATATATCATATTTCATCGAAAATATGTCATATTTCATTTTCCTTTGATGAAATCTCAATCACCGTTCTTTTTACAATAGAAAAATAGAAAACTGAGTTAACAAAATAATACCAGTACCGGAGTTAACAAAATAATACCAGTACCGGATAGGAATGTCGATGCCCTAGGGTCATCAATATTTTGGGCCTTTTGACTATGATATAAAGAAATATTTAAATAATTTAAATAGCACGGATTCACAAGCTACCAAAAAATGCTAAAAATGCATTATATTGTTAACAAAAATTTAATAAATAAATAAATAACATTAATAAATTTTACTGCATTTCCTGGGCTTTCTTTGAAAATAACACAATTGTGCACTGCTCACAACTGAAATCGCAACATCATAAAGTTGTAGGTTTATCTTTCTGTAAATCAAGGCAATGGAAACAGCAAGGCGAGATATGCAAATGATCACAGTTTCGTTACGCGTAGCGACGTAACACCTTGCCGAGCAGCATAAAAGCGTCATGTCAAGGAGGAGCCATATTACAGCTAAATTGTAGCGTCATTGATTTCAGGTTGTAAAAATCATCACAGTATGCCAAGAGTATGCCGACGTACCGCATATTTTCAGTTGTCGTTAAAAAAAACTGCACCAAATCGCTGATTTACGTGAGGGTGGAATGAACCTTCGAAGGATCGCTGAACTATTGGATCGTCAAGTGCGCATGGTGTGTGTTATGGCTCGTGAGAGTCAACGAAACGACACGACGATAGTGGAGCTTCCAGGTATACCACATTACGTGAGGATCGTATATGTCTGAGGAGCGTTGTGCGGGAGCCGTTTACTACAGCAACCGTGTTACAACGGCATTTATCCCACACTACAGGTAACGTGGTTTCGATTCAAACAATTCGAAACCGTTTGCATGACACAGGATTCCGAGTTGAACGACTTTATCGACACCTACCGTTTCAACGTCTTCACCAGTCACGTTCGCCTACAGTGGTGTCAAATGAGACGCAATGGTCGACGGAATGGCGAAACATTCTGTTCACGGATGAATCACGATTCTATTTTGGCATGCCAGATGGCCGTAATCGCGTATGGCGGCACTTTCAACAACGCCATCAAGAAGATTTCTCTATGAGTCGCCACATAGCCCCCCTAAGTGGTACTATGGTTTGGGGTGGTGTAATATTTGGTGGACGAACAGCTTTGGTCCATGTTTCTGGCAGTATCACGGCACAACGATACGTGCCTTACATTGTGAAACCTGTGGTACAGCCATATCAATCAACCAGGCTTGGACTGCTTTTTCAGCAGGATAATGCCAGGCCACATACTGCACGGATAACTATAGATAATCTACAAGATTTTGATATCCTGCCTTGTCCAGCATATTCTGAAGATTTGTCGCCAATTACCGTCGCATATCTGGGACATCATGGGATTAAAATAAATCCCAATTCCAGCAAATCATGTTCAGTTACAAGCCCAATTGCTTGTTGTGTTGAATGCCCTCCCTCAGCACATCATTGACCATCTCATTGACACGATAGGGATGCCTGGTCCCAATCCTGCATAGCCGCTCGCGGTGGGCCTATTCCATATTGATCTAATGTCAATAAAGATCGATGCTTTTCCCGATATGATTTTTTGATCATTTGCACATCCCTATGTTAAAATTATATTTTGTAAAATTCGTAAGGATACATCAATTTCTTCATGGTGTTGCTATTTCAGTTGTGAGCAGTGTAAAAAGAAAAATAATAATATTAACATAATTAAATTTAAAGAGCCAATTATTTAAAAAATATTGCTCTGCCTCGGTATTAAAATTAAATTATTATCCGATCAAAATAATTTTCAGTAGTCCACTTTCAGTGAATATCAGAGGTTTAAATGGATTTGAAATGCAGATGTTCTTTGCTCAATTTCAGCACTTAACAACATAGTTGAAAAGTGTTTATGACTTTGTTCATTCTGTCTGTCTGTCCGTTCGCACGATAACTGCCGTAAAAATAACTTTATCAAAATGAAAATTTAGTATGTTGGGACCGCCTGTGGGACATATGGAAATATAAATGAATACTGTCACCCAACTAGTTTTGCTTTGAACCCTGGTTGAAAAATTGAATTACATTGAACCCTATGGGACCTAATTTTTCAAACATGTTTTAAGCGGAGTTAAAATTCTCAAATTGCTTCGAGAATTTTAGGAAATATTCATATTATCCCGTAAAATGTGCAAAAAAATTTCATCAAAATATGTTATGTGGTTTTTAAATAAAAATTTAAATAATAATCAGACCTATATTATCTGAAGAGATCACGTGCCTCGTTGTAAATTAAAATATGGCATCTATTTTTTAATACAATTAAAATATGGCAAACATTTTTTAAGTTAATTTAAAACTCACAAATTGCTTCAAAAGTTTTAGGAAATATTCAAATTATCCCGTAAAATATATTAAATAAATTTCAGCAAAATATGTTCGGTAGGTAGTTTATTAAATAAAAATTAAAATAATAATTACACCCATATAATATGAAAAGATCACGGGACACATTTCAAAATAAAAAAATCTGACATGGGCAACACATGACTTTCCTTATATAATGCAATGAATTTACTACTTTTACAGTTAAAAAAAATGTTATTCTTATAGTAGATACTTATATTCTTTCCCCGATATTGAATTTTCTTCATTAGTCGTCATTTTCAGTGATTTAGCATCATTTTTATCAATTTGGCGAGATTTTTGTTAGCTTGGCAACAATTAAAAATGTCGCCAAGTTGGCGACATTCCGCCAAATTCGTCGCCAAAATCTCGCCAAGCGTTATGGGTGGAGAAATAAGTTATTCTTACAGCAGATAAATGACTATTGGCGTTCAAATACAAACGTATTACTCAAAGTATCTTTTTTCATGAATGGAACGATCTAGATCCACGAGAATGATGTCACCAAATTTATCGCATGGTATTACATATGAAAAGTGAACATGTTTCTCAATAGGAAATACTTTTTTTTTATTTTATATAATTTTTGATAATTTTTTTAAAAAAATGTGCAATATTTCGAGAGCGGTTCATGTTAGCGTTCTAAAATTTATGTCAATCGTTTTCTAATGAAAAATTACATAAGAAATGTCTACTTGCGTAACTTTATTAGCGGCTTTGATTTTTTGACGATTTTTTCAAAATTTCACTCGAAAATTTAGGGGGGGTTCTGAACATTCTATTGCGTATAAAAACAATTGGCTTCCAGTGTTTACGGATTGTGATTTTTGTAAAAAATTTTGTTCGAATCGGTCCATTCGTTCGTCAGTTATCGTCTCCACAGACTCACTGACACACACACACATTCACACACACACACACACAGACATCACTTCAAAAATGTTTGATTCGTGATCAGGGATGCTTGAAACGTTCTCTCCCGTCGAAAACTCGAATTCGGATTTTCGATCCCGTCACAATACATTACTTATAAATTATGTATATAAGAAAAGTAATATGGCATCCATATTTTTTCCCAGAGTAAAAATCGTGATTTTTTAAGTTCTTTTAAATTTATATTTTGTGTTGTATCTGTCGTAAAACACTACAGCTTCAAACTCAGCTTAGAAAATCAGAGTATTTGTACAGCTTGAAAAATTACTCGGCAAAAAAGTTGTTTACGCTAACTTAGCATCATATTTTTGAAAGAATAGTGTATTCAGTTCACAAGAGACTATTATTTAGTGCAACAGCAAGTCCTGAAAATACTAATTGCATTCAATTCAGGGACTGTATTTGGAAAACTATCAGTATATATACAAAAAGAGATTTTAAGACCCTACGAATCACGGCCATCAGGACATTGACACTCACAATGGAAAATACAATACAGTAAATAAATAGAATACTTTCCACTCCAAATATAAATAAATTGTTACGTCATAGAAACACCTGAATGAGGCTAAAACCTGGACCAGGGCTCGATGAATGCCGTCCATTTTGTATCCAGCAAAGATGTTGGTTTTCAGTACTCAAGCAGGATATGCTATAATCGATACTCTAGAACCACTATAGTATAAATATAAAGTTATATTTTATGTTGAATATGGCTCTCTTTATCCATTGAGGCCGATGCTGGCGACAATGATCTCAAACTGTGGCATGACGTGCACAAATACCACAAAAATTATCGATCCTCAAGTTCCGACTGCAATAAAAGCCATATAAAGGCCCTTTTGGTATTTAACCGAAGAATGTACAATATTCTTCCTATTTTCCAATAGAGTTTCTGCTTCGGTACGGCAGTATATTGCTTGGACATTGCTTCGAATACCGAAACCAAAAGAGTTCTAGAGGGACAAACCAACATTTCCTATTCTGAACCATATTAAAAAATTGACATCGCTTATTGGTCCTAAATCCTGGTTCTTGTTTTATAGCATCGAGGTCGACTTGATGGAAAAACACATCAAGAAGTGGTATCTTGATCCTAATTACCAAGAAGCTGCGACAAATGTACGGCATATCGAAGTGGTGAATGATCTCTCAAACTTTTGTTTCGATGAACAAGTTCCCAACTTAAAAAAATATACATTCAAGACGCTAATGGCCTTCTCCTCCAAACCTTAAATTCAGTATAATGATTTGATGTGGATATTATAGGTTGAGGACAAGAATTAGTTATTTTACTTGTTAGTTACTGAATTTGTGAATTTTTGCAGTGTCGTATAATAAACTGTATTGCAGGAGAAACGTATATTACTACATGTTTGTCATTATTTTAATATAGAAAAACAATGCTTTATTAACTGAAATAGTTAATCATGTTGAGCAGTGGTTTATGACAAGAGTATAAGCAATGTCGTTGTTGTTGAGACCCAGACCTTCCGACCTACCAGAAAGGTGTAGAAGACCTAGACCGTCCGACTCATCCTGAGGACTTGAGTATCTAATTGGACGGCCGGGAAAATACCAGAAAGGTGTAAGGTAACTGTTTAGACGACCGAGATGTGCCCCCAATTTAGACCGGAACCCAGGGGGGAGGCATCCACAGGGACCTTACCCTCCATCCCCTACCACCAACCTCTCGGAAAGACTTACGGACCCACATGTTTAACGTGATCGTACTCCGCGGCAGTTTTGGCAGTGGCTTGAATCGAACCTGGGCCTACCGAGTGCAATTCCAGCGCGCTAACCACTGGGCTACCGCCCCCGAGTATAAGCAATGTGAAAGATATTTAGACAAAGAAATAAATCACCCAAGAAGTGATACATTATACAGGGAGATTAAAAAAAGATGGACCAAACTTTACGAGCTGGTGGCACACATCAAGTTAAGCGTTCCTCCTTATAGTTTACAGGGAACGTGTCAACGAGTTCCTCTTCGGATTCAAGGGGAGTGTCATAGACGAGACTCTTGGGATATTCCCACAAAAAGAAGTCAAAACACGATAGATTAAGCGATTGTGGCGATCGTGGGCTAAACTATGAGACCAACTACTTCACCCAATCCATCGACCCTGAAAATTAACTTCCAGATCATTTCGATTGGGCAACCACCTATGGGGGGAAACGTCCGCCTTACAGTCGAAATGCCTCTCTGTCATTCCAATTAGATTCATAGATGAAATGCATAGCGGCTTTTTCTCTATTTGTAAATTCCGCCATCGTTTCAAAAGTTGGAGCTGCGAATAAATGTTGCAAACTGATAAGGCCGTGCATTCGGTGTTACTAAAATTTGCACAGGGGCTTTTCTTTTATCTCAGATGAAATTTGCATACGTGGTTTCCTTCTTCAATCAAAAAAAAAATAACAACCAGAATGACGCTTTTAACATTGCAGAGCGGCCACTTCCCAACGAGTAAGTGTCCTGTGATGCCTTTACGTTTCATTTCCGACCTGGTAAACTCAGACGAAAAATGCTTGGTTTGATGTGTACTACCACCTTATAAAGTTTGATCCATGTTTTTTTAATCACTCTGTATATAGAGCCCTTACTCACCTACTCCTAATTCTCACTAGATACACTCCTTTCATCCACGCTAACAGTGACTGAGTATACGTGTTAATATATGTTGTTGTTGTTGAGACCCAGACCGTCCGACCTACCAGAAAGGTGTAAGATAACTATTTGGACGGCTGGGAAGTGCCACCCAATTTAGACCGGAACCCAGTGAGGGGGGGGGCATCCACAGGGACTGTACCCTACTTCCCTTACCACCAACCTCTTGGAAGGACTTACGGACCCACATGTTTAACGTGATCGTACTCCGCATGAACACGGCGGCAGTTGTGGCAGCGTACAAATTCTGTGAGTATATATGTGCGTACATGACTGCCCGTGCTGACTATATATGCTGGCGATAATAAAAAGTAAATATTTAATAAGAAAACATCCTTATTTACTTTGAAAAACAATATAGCCAAATAAGAATATCCTTTCCCAATTTTGAATATATAATATATAAAACTCATGTAACCTGTAAGAGAATTTGAAGTACACAACATGCACTTTTACGCGGTTTAAACTGCATATATTGTGTTTTGTAACAATGCCATTGTTGAAGGTGTACATACACATTGCTTACCCATAAACATGCACAGAAAGTTAAAATTTAACAATTTCAAATGTTAAATAATTTCACTACCAGAAATACTTTTAAATAGAGGAAAAATGTTATATATAAGCAGATAGCTTTTTCTACCTTGAGTTCGTTGCCGAATCGATGTTAGGTTGAGCTTTCTGGTACACGATGTTAAGCAAGGAATGGTGCCGCGAGGGAGTATTTAGTGCGATGTATCATGCTCTTGTAGCGTTTGATGTAAACGTGTTAAGTACGTGGCCCTTGCCAGCAGTTATGCTCTCTGTAGTATAACTGACGGTTAAGTTCCACATCGGACTAAGGTTAACGTGACACATCGAAGTTAGCTACTTCGATGACAAGAACTATACTCTTAAGGCTCCTAAGCATTGGGTCGGTGCACGTCAATGCGAACTCCGGCTAGTCATGACGTCGGGCTAGTTTGTTAATGCTATGTGGTGAAAAAAATTATTTTTGTGTTAAATATTTTTATTCCCCGGTCGGTGATAATATGTCGGCGGCCACTCACCTCCCTTACATAATATAATGGACAATCTGTTTTTGTACATAATTGCATTTTCTATATACCGGGTGATTCAAAATTTCGGATCAAAAGTAAAACGCTATAAACATATCTATGGGTCGGAGAAACATGCGGGTTGTTGATTAATATTCACAGTGGGGGGGGGGGGGATTTTGTATGCCATGAAAAAAAATAGTTCAAAATCTTGACACTAGGGGAGCTGTTGCCAACAGCCTTACCTTGCTGGAAACACCGGTTCTCGTTAGATCACCGAAGTCAAGCAGCATCGGGCGCTGTTAGTACTTGGGTGGGTGACCACCTGGGAACACCGCGTGCTATTGGCACATTTCGGGCACGGTAGCCCGGTGGTTTGCGCGCTGGATTTGCACGCTGCCACAACTGTCGCCGTGTTCATGCGAGTAAGATCACGTTAATCATGTGGGTCCGTAAGTCCTTCCAAGAGGTTGGTGGTAGGGAAAGGAGGGTACGGTCCCTGTGGATGCCTCCCCTACTGGGTTCCGGTCTAAATTGGGTGGCACTTCCCGGCCGTCCAAACGGTTACCTTACACCTTTCTGGTAGGTCGGACGGTCTGGGTCTCAACAACAACACCAACTAGGGGAGCTGCTGCAAAGAAAACAACGAAAGGTAATAATTGTAAGATGAGATATTTTATTTCAGCATGATTTACAGCTGCAAGTGTACGCCTGATATAGTATTACGTTGGTATTACGCATTATTAGACGTAATACCGCGACTGCACTCAGTACCGGAATGTGGTGGTGGCCACATGGAGCACGTAAATCGTGCTGAAATAAAATATCTCATTTCACAATTATTACCTTTCGTTGTTTTCTTTGCAGCAGCGCCCCTAGTGTTTAACTATTTTTTTCATGCCATACAAAATCCCCTACCACTGTGAGTATTAATCTGCAAACCGCATGTCTCTCCGACCCATATATATTTCTTATCGCGTTTTACTTTTGCTCCGAACTTTTGAATCACCCGGTATAAACATACACATATAATATTCTCTATGTATAGACATTCTGTGAAAATGGGAGAATTCTGTATAAACAAAATGTGAAAATTCTGTTTTGTTGATCAAATTGATCAACATTATAACGTGTAGCCCTTTATTTTAAAGGTCTGGAAAAACCTTTTGATTGATAGCAAGTTTGATAATGTACCCCATCCCCCGAGGGGGCTAATGACGTCCCTAGAACATGAATTGTATCGAGGCTATTTTTCACTGCAATGGTTGAAACTGTTAAATTTCGTGATTATTGAGTAATTAATAACCTTTTTTATGCATTATTATGTCGAATTTCGTTCTATGCTGCCATGTTAAGGAAATGCAAAATTTGGAAGTTTTCGCTCGAATTTCAAAAATTCTATCTCGGTCTAGATTTTTTTATAACAAAGCCGGCTGTAAAGTTTTGTGAAAATGCATTAATATTTGTGGCAGCTATGATGTACAGCCGCGGGAAAAAAACGCCCCACCCTCTATTAATCGAGCATCGGTCATCGTAGAGAAAATTGAATGATACCATTCGATTTGGAATAACATCCTTTACAAACTAATGTGCTTAAAATTTGCATAAGGGGCCGTCTTCATATCTAAACTTTGAAATTTCCAATGGCAACACCCAATTTTGACGTCACCCACAAGTTCTAGACCTCCAAATTAGTTCAAACTCAAATTTTCACGACGTTTCTATCTTTATATCCGAAGATATTCAATATTCCGGAATGTGCAATTCTCGGGGATCAGCTCCATATTGAAAAGCTCAATTTGAAGGTCGATGTTTCGTTGATTGACCACAGCATTGTTGTAAATTATTGAACTATCCTCTTAACATTCAGCATTATGGCTTACCCCACAGCCAAAGGGTCGCAGGTTCGAGTCCTGCATGAGAGCGTGAGCATTTTCATGGCTGGGTGTGGTGTTGTCTTGTGTATGTGTGTGTGTTACTAAGGCAGTGGGCCTGTAATGGGTAGGATTATGTGAGCCTCAAGAAGGGCACGATTATTAAGGGTAAAAGCCGTACTGGGTACGTTGCTAAAAAATAATGGGGCATTCGTGCCAGGGTCAATAAAAGAAAGAAGGAATAAAGAAAAATGAAATGTTTATTTTCAAATGTTATTTCATAATGCTGTTTCAAAAACAATTTATGAGACTAACAAATAACTGTTGATCACGCAACAAAACAACTCCGTTAGAACTTGGTGACGAATTTTAAAGTATCAATACGGTGTGCAACCTCCGTCATTATCAATCACCGCTTGAAGTCTTGTTGGTGTTTAGTATCACAAATTTTATAATTTGTTATTGTTTTATATAAATACTTTTCATTATAAATTATCACATTTTGTGGGCGATTTCAACTCGCAGTAGCTTCGGAACTATTAATCGACAGTAACATAAGTAGATCCCATTTATAACAATTCAAGTTTTCACCCTTCAATACAATAGCAGAATGACATTGATTAGGTTGTATCTCTACAACACAGTTTATGCAAAGTTTTTATTAAAACTGGGTGAAAATAAATGCCCGGTTTCTTAAATAAAGATTAACTTGCAATTAATATAACTTTTTCAAATTTGTCTTTTTCAAAACTAATATACGACCCCTAAAATCATCGTGATGCTGAATATTTAAACATTTCGAAAGAACTGGAGGGAGGAAACACCTGGAATTTTACATAAACATATAAAAAGTCTTTGTGAATCGATTTTTGTCTAAACATGTCCAGGTTTGTATTCATATTTTTCGATTATTGATTTCATAATTAATATTTCATGCAAACAATTATTTCCACAAAAATAAAAATCACGTAAATGCGTTTGAATTGTTCAGTAGTAACGTCATACAAATAATCAGCGTGAGCAAATAATAATTACAGATTATATGAATGGAAGTCTTGGAAACTAATTTAACATTAGGAGCTCAAAACTTTACATACTCACAACTCAGAAACGCTTCACCCAAATGACTTGAAATTTGGTATCACAGGGTGAATTTTGCTCTAGATTCGAACTATGTTGTCAAACTTGGGTGTTGCCATTGAAAATTTCAAAGTTTGTACACGTTTAGTAATGAAGACGGCCCCTTATGCAGATTTTAAGCACATTAATTTGTAGAGGATGTTAATCTTAATCGAAGGATATCATTCAATTTTTTCTACGACGAACGATGCTCGGTTTACAGAGGGTGGGCGTTTTTTTTCCCGTAGCTGTACATAAGAAATTGACCATAGACAGACGCTCTTTCTCATAGACAAAATAATAGTTCCAAGATATTCAATTCAGTTCAATCCCAGAGCTTATACCTTCAACTGGAGAAACAGAGCAGCTGTATTTATATCCTACATGACAGTTGGATGAATTGCATATACAGTGTTAAAGAAAGCCACGGACCATGGTCAATAACTCAAGAAGTCTTATGTTTATTGCATATTTTTCACAGTTGTATAAGAAATTCCAATGGCGCTGCACGATGCGACAATTTTAGATGATTGACCCCATTTTTAATGGGGTATGGGGAAGTTATCTCGCTTCTTGTTAGAGATAGGGGGAAATGTCAATTGCAAAATTGTAGGGCGTTGCAATATCCGTACTAAGCATTTTTATCTTCCGCAAAAAGTGAAAAGGAACACTGAAAACTAGTGTATACAACCTACCGTTTCCTCCCCCTAAAAAAAGATGGAGCATTTCAACAATGCGGCAAAATAAAATTGACTTTATTATACCCAAAATACAAAATGTTAACCTTCATCAACAATTTCTGCTTGCACACTTGCATTTAGATGTATCTCCGTGTTTTCAATGTCTCTACGTTTACACTGTTACATACATGCAGAACAATAAAAATATCCTTTTAAATAAATAGGGTGTTATCTTCAAGTTTTCTCTGTGGTACAAAAATGCTTAGTAATAATTATACATCGCTTTACTATATTGTAATTGATATTTATTCCTGTTTCAAACTAAAAGCAAGCCCCCCCCCTAAGAGGGGTGTTAGCACCCCTAAAATTATCTCATCGAGTGGGATCATAAGGGTTTCTTGTACACCTGCATACAAATATATGATAACTCTAATACTTCTTAAGTTATCGGTCATATAAATGACTTTCCTTGTCACCCTGTATGTATAGGAGGCAAATATAGTGTATACAAGGAAAAAATTCGGTGGTGGCTCCAGTGTGATGGAGCTGAAATGGTTTTGCGTGAATTTATAAAATAAAACTTCAGTCTAGATCAATAAGTTAATTCAATTTTTTCAGTCTCAATTATTTTGTTTACTGGCTTTTAAATCGCTACTGTCCAACTATTTATAGCCAGCTTTCAGTTTTCACCCCGATTTCATCTGGAAACTCCGATAATAGACTTTAAGTCAAAATATCCAATTATATTACTAACTTGCTTGGCGGTATATACATTAAACTTATACAATACATCTAACGAGATCTTACAGTGAAGTCAATCTATAAACTTCCCTGATGGTACATAAATACGTACTTGAATACTTCCATCTATTTTGTTCAGATTTTACCAATCATAAAACATCTTTAGAATCCCTAAGTTCGCCTTTCAATTTTTTAAAAAGTATCTCGTGCTTATGCTGCAGTATTTCGCCAAGAAGTATGTAAACAGATTGAGCTGCAACAGTTGTGATATGTTCAATATTACATCTTTTCCACTCACTGCAAAAGCCAGGTTAAAATGCTAAAATATCCCAATTATAATCACTATATTTCAAAAATTAAGAGCTCGTTCCAAAATCCAATTATGTACACTTGTAGGGCATTTAAAGAGCTACAAACTCTTGCTTATTGTTCATATCTAGATCTTTTAGGTTTTGAGATATAACCATTAAAATCACGAAAACGGTAAATTTTCAATCTTCTTCAACATGACAAAACATTCGACATTTTTAAAAGCTTTTCTTAAAAGTAAATATAGATTTAAAAAAATAAATTTTTAATGCATATTTTTGCCCCTTATTATTTATAACTCTCCTTTATATTTTCGGAGATAATTTTAGTGAAAGTAAGAAAAATGAAAGACAAGAAAGATTAATCATGCATAAAGCATTGATTATAAAACACTTTCCAACTGAAATGCATTTTATCTAAACATCTCTAAAATGCAATATATTCAGCGGTGATACTTTTTAAATTATCACATTACTACAGTAATTTATTTTACTTGGAAACTTAAAACTTCATCGAAAAAGTCAATGCTATAAAATCGTCTGCTTCTCTGTCGAAAACCCAGGCCGACCGACTCAATGAATATTTCATTCATATCACTTATATACCAGAGCTAAATAATTTTGCGTTAAAAAATTCAACAATTTTTATACAACTCATCTTACAGCTTGATTTGTTTACATTCTGCATAAGTAAAATTAGGCTTCTTTATAGAAATAATCATATTGATCATTTAAAAAGAAATATTGTATTTACGAAGGTACAGAATTTACATACAGATAATATGAAATAAAAAAGCGGATTTAGGACGGATGCAACACTAAATGTAAATATAAGCGTTCCTTAAAAATCCCGATTTTCACTAAGCGAAAAAAATGGATGCCATATTTTAATTTACAACGAGGCACGTGATCTCTTCAGATAATATAGATCTGATTATTATTTAAATTTTTATTTATAAACCACATAACATATTTTGTTGAAATTTTTTTGCACATTTTACGTGATAATTTGAATATTTCCTAAAATTCTCGAAGCAATTTGTGAATTTTAACTCCGCTTAAAAAATGTTTAAAAAATTAGGTCCCATATGGTTAAATGTATTTCATTTATTCAGCCCGGTTTAAATCTTAAATTAATTGGGTGATATTATTCTTTTACATTCCCACATGTCCCACAGATCGTCTCAACAATCTACTAAAATTTCAGTTTGATAAAGTCATCTGATAAATTGCCTGGTTTAAACATTTGATAAATTGCCTGATTTAAACATCTCTAAAATGCGATGCATTCCTCGATAATATTTTTAAAATCATCATAATACTACAATAATTTATTATATTTGAAAGCTTCATCGTAAACAAATGAACTTTATTCAAATGTTGTCATCAAAACATAAATCGCCTCTATAAAAAAGCAGCATTTCACTCATAAACATGTTACCAAACGTTTCATTCATCACAATACTATAATAATTTATTTTATTTAAAAATTTGAAAAATTGTTATCTATCATATTTATTTAGAAATGTGAAACCTCTCTAATATATAAAACAATGAAACTCTTGGAAATATATTTATTATATAATATATCCTTTTTTTCTTTCTGGGGGATATAGCAAAAGTCAGAATTTAACTGAATTTGTTTTTCTCCTTATATTAAATAATTTTTATTTAAAAAACTACATAACATATTTTACTGAAATTTTTTCTATATATTTTATGGGATAATTTGAATATTTCCTAAAACTTTGGAAGCAATCTGTGAATTTTAAATTCGCTTAAAAAATGTTTGAAAAATTAGGTCCCATAGAGTTCCATGTATTTCATTTTTTCAACCCGGGTTCAATCCAAAACTAATTGGATGATATTATTCATTTATATTCCCATAGGTCCCACAGACCGTCTGAAAAACATACTAAAATTTCATTTTGATAAAGTCATTTTTAAGGCAGTTATCGTGCTAACGGACAGACAGACAGACAGAATGAACAAAGTCATAAACACTTTTCAACTTTGTTGCAAAGTGTTAAAAAAGGACTGGCTCGGACAAAAACGTTTTGAAAATAACAAAAATTCAAGATATTAAAATATTGTAATTTTTTATATGTGCACAATGTAGACCATATGTCTGACAAAACAAGAAAAATTAATTACATTTTTGTCTATTAAGTTCGGAGATATTAGCGTCCGAAGTTTTTACATTTCTTATAAAGCTCCGAGTTCCACAACAGAAACCCCCAAGCATAGATGTTATTCACATCAAAAGTTTCCATCCATTTATCTCACCGTACTTCTACTCAAAACCTGACGAAATTTCCAGTATGTAACGGGAATAGTAATTTTGCCAAATCTGGGAACTAACGTTACACCCATGCCAACGACGTCATATTTGACGAAGAGTCACACAACTTTTACGACATTTTGAACCCAGAATGAAGTTCATGAGGTTGAGCGAGAGCTTAAGAAGTGACAAACAAAACATATTTGAGAAGCTGAAAATGTCAGAAGTTGTAATAAATTGCTTCAAGCTAATACCGCATGCATGTTTGAAAGACGCTGTCAAAACATAAGATCAGTATACCCAGCACGTAAAATTTTTTTATGTAATCGTTGTCGGAGAAAAATAAGACATTATAAGGCTCTTTGCCCGAAAACAATGCAATTGAAGTGAGGGATCTTTGCGTAATCTTCTTATTTTGGAGTGGACGCGATTTTCTGTTGTTGATCTGTATGATCTTCTAAAATGTAACCTAATTTTTCAAAACTAGAGGGCTCTGCCCTGCTCGCTTCGCCAACCCCCGTAACTCTCAGCTCTACTCGGGAGACTTTGCCTCCCACTCGCTGCTCTCGCAGAGTTCGCTTCGCGAGCTATTTCAAGCCAAACTAGAGTTCAAATCAGTAAACGTTTTATTTCATCGTATTATATTATTATTTCTTTACAAATGTACCAAATTTCATATTTTTATATGCGATAGTTTTTGCGGAGACAGATTCCAATTCTCAATTGACTTTTATTTTAAAATTTAATGTGCATGTCATGTGGGCAGCACATGACTTTCCTTATATAACACAATGAATTTACTACTTTTACAGTAAAAGAGAATAGATTATTTTTATAGTAGCTATTTTTTTTCCAAGATTTCGTCAATTAGTAGTCATTTTCATTGATTTAGTCTCATTTTTATCCATTTGGCGAGATTTTCGTTAATTTCGCAACATTTCAAAATGTCGCCAACTTGGCGACATTCCACCAAATTCATCGCCAAAATCTCACCAAGCGTTATGGACGGAGAAATAAGGTATTCTTACAGCAGATAAACGACTATTAGCGTTCAAATACCAAAAGTATCTTTTTTCATGAATGGAACAAGCTAGATCCACGAGACTGATGTCACCAAATTTATCGCATGGTATTTAATATGAAAAGTGAATATATTTCTCAATAGGAAATACTTTTTTTAATTCTATATGATTTTTTGATAACTTTTTTGAAAAATGTGCAATATCTCGATAACGGTTCATGTTAGCGTTCTAAAATTTATGTCAGTCGTTTTTTAATGAAAAATTACACAAGAAATGTCTATTTGTGTAACTTTATTAGAGGTTTTTTATTTTTTGACGATTTTTTCAAAATTTCACTCGAAAATTTAGGGAGGTTCTGAACATTCGATTGCGTATAAAAACAATAAGCTTCCAGTTTTTACGGATCGTAATTTTTGTATCAAATTTCGTTCGAATCGGACCATTCGTTCGTCAGTTATCGTCTCCACAGACTCACTGACACACACACACACTTTCACACACACACACACACACACACACACACAGACATCACTCCAATAATGTTAGATTCGTGATCAGGGTTGCTTGAAACGTGCTCCCCCGTCGAAAACTCAAATTCGAATTTTCGACCCCCTCACAATACTTTCCTTATACATTATTGTATATAAGGAAAGTAAAAATGATCAAAACAGCTCGACTTGATTGCTAAATAAAAAGGTACAGTTCAAATCTCATAACGAATTCTTTCTGTTTGGAAGACTGAGATTGCTTGCTCTCTCAAATGTCCCACACCCATATACCACGCAAAATGCATTTATTAAAATGTATGTAATTTAAATATATGAAAGACTTCAAACCAAATTTTGTCTTTCTAATTTTTCCGGATCTCGAGTTATTCACCAAGAACGAGTACATTCCTACGGCGGGCCCAGAACGGGTTATACCAATAAGGTTCAAAATCTCAAGAATTAAAATATACCGCAAACAACAGCGACATACCAAATTTGGACTTTCTATATTCTTTGATTTTCGAGTTATTCCCCCAAAACAAGTACTTTCCTATGGCAAGCTCAGGACGGTCTAACCCGATAAGGCGACATATATAATAAATTACAAAGTTGCGCAAAAAAGGTACAGAATTTTATAAAATCGATTAAAAATTTCAAGGGAATTAAATTTTAAGGAATACAAAATTTAAATTTTTATACGGTCCCCGTACAAAAACATTACCAATGAGTAAAGTGTGCCCCATACACCAATAAGTTGATGCACAAAATTTCAGCATTTTAACATAAAAAGTCCCAGAGATATGAAAAGACAAAAATGCTGTCTTAAACCACTTTTCGATGCATCGATATGGGTTCTCAGAGGGGAAAAATCATGTCGCAGATCGCGTTTCAGGTGTCATACACAAATTACGAAAGAAAGCAACGATTACATAAATAAATAATAATTTTGCTATTTATTGGTACAAAAGTATCTCCAATGTGTAGAAATAATAAATTTACACAAAAATTACAAAGCTTGTTCAAAATGCTTTCCATCCATGCCAAATCCCATTAAAGATAAGCAGATATTATTTGCCTATGATGCACCTCTGTGTTGCGTCATTTGCACTCTTGCTGTAAACATTTACATTTTAATTTGCGATTAATTCCTCACCAACTTTGTTTAATCTCTGGGACTTTTTATCATAAAATGCTGAAATTTTGCACATCACCTTATTAGTGTATGGGGCACATTTTACTCGTTCGAAATATTTTTGCACGGGAGCCGTATAAAAATTTAAGTTTTGTATTTCTTCAAATTTAACCCCCTGAAAATTTTTATCGATTTCATGAAATTCAATACCTTTTTTTACGCAATTTTGTAATTTATTATATATGTCTAAGATCAATATTTAAGGAATAAAAGCCGATGTCACAATGTTTTTGGGACACCCTGTATATATATCAATATATATATATATATATATATGTGTGTGTATGTGTGTGTGTATGTGTGTGTGTGTGTGTGTGTGTCTGTGTGTGTATGGCTTTTCCGCATGCAGGATGCCACCTGTAATGACGGCCAGACTCATAATTCCGTTAGTGGGATATTAAAATCTATCATTTTGCTCCTATTTCATCCGTATACTCGATGGGTCCAGTAGATGTCAATTTTAGCCTATTTCAAAAATACGCCCAGGGCGAAGGCCACCTGAGGGGACTACCAGACTCACGGATCTCCGCTGACACCGCGAAGTTCTGCCACATGCAATGCTTAAAACTTTTGTACTGGATGGGTCAGAAATAATGTTTCTGGCTCTTCGACTATTCATTTCTTTATAAGGAAAATTACGCCGGAGGTATATCTTTTAGTGTATTATGAATAATTCTCAAAACATTCAGTTACATACATGGCAAACTTTTCCGCAGAAAGCATAGGAAAAGAAAATAATAAGCTAGCAGATGTACTTTAAAACGAAATACTTCCTTGGCGGAATTTGCTACGTTCTTACTGCATGCTTGGCTAGCAGTAATCATTCAGGTTCGCTTTAGAGCGGACAAAATGCATTTCTTTGAGAAAAGGCAAACACAAAGGAGACGGTCGAAACAAAACAATGAAAGAGAAAGGAGGAAGTGAGGGCCTGGATAAGTTGTCTGTGCCACACTTGAGATAATGTTGTAAGCAGTTATGTAAAGGATTGTGTTTGTAACGAGATTTGTTATGCAAGTTTTTATTTGTATTTAAATTTCGAAGAAGACTTTTCAGAAAATGCAGGAGGATTGGATGGTGAAGTACAGTCTATTTAAGGGTTACATGTAAACTAGCCATTTACGCCCATGCTTTGCGCTGGCAAAATGGCTAGCAATCTTTAAAAATGCAGTTATACATTTTAGAAAAGGTGTGAATATTAAAAACCACTTCAGATTAATGCATACAAATCTGATGTAGGGCAACATAAGACGTTCCCTTCAGAGTTAGTTAATTTTTCTCCTTATTTCTTTCATAGTACATTAAACTGAGTTTAATTGCACAAAGTAATACGTATAATTATACGGAATTACACCGTGTTTGCAGTTTTAATTCATCCAACTTTTGTTTTCTTTTGGCTACTGGACATATTTTCAGAAACGACGTTGCAATAATACACGAAAACTGAAATTTCCAGATAAAGGTTTGTCCTATGTAATGGGGTTGATCTTATTCTCTTTATTGTCAAAAATTACGTATAAAACAAGTATTTAATTGATGCATATGAGCATATGTAATCTTTTATTTTAAATTTTAAGGATTTTTGCAGGTATTTTCACAAGAATGGCAGATTCCTTTACTTCGAATCATACTACAATCTAATCAGCACCTGGGTCACCCACAAGTGAAGCACCTCCCAAATGTTTTAAAATTTGGTCAATTAATTTTCAAGTTAGAGTGGATACCTACATTGCGCAGGCACATAAAGACGTCAGACTAAAATTGTTTCTACGGGTTTTATAGTGCTTGATACGTGTAGTTCCGTCGAAAACTCGACTTGCGATTTTCGACACGATTCCAATATTTTCCATATACATTAACATGCATTATAGAGAAAGTAGGAAAGGGACCAATTTGATTGGTTGATTGGTGTCGTGTCCCCAACGAATTTTATTAAGGAAGAATGTAAAGGGGCCCATTTTACAGTTATATTAACATGGAAACTGCGGTATGCAAAATATTATTTCATATGTGATTACTGTGTTTTGTTTATTGTCGACGTTATCGGGGATTTTAATCTAAATACCAATTAATTATAGCATTATTACTTTCCTTATATACATAATGTATAAGGAAAGTATTGTGACGGGTCGAAAATTCGAATTCGAGTTTTCGACGGGAGAGCACGTTTCAAGCATCCCTGATCACGAATCAAACATTTTTGAAGTGATGTCTGTGAGTGTGTGTGTGTGTGTGTGTGAAAGTATGTGTGTATGTGTGTGTGTGTGTGTGTGTGTGTCAGTGAGTCTGTGGAGACGATAACTGACGAACGAATGGACCGATTCGAACAAAATTTGGTATAAAAATCACAATCCGTAAACGCTGGAAGCCTATTGTTTTTATACGCAATCGAATGTTCAGAACCCCCCCCCCCCTAAATTTTCGAGTAAAATTTTGAAAAAATCTTTAAAAATCAAAACCGCCAATAAAGTTATGGAAATAGACATTTCTTATGTAATTTTTCATTATAAAACAATCGGCATGAATTTTAGAACGCTAACATGAACCGTTCTCGAGATATTGCACATTTTCCAAAAAAATTATCAAAAAGACATATAAAATAAAAAATAAATATTTCCTATTGAGAAACATGTTCACTTTTTATATGTAATACCATGTGATAAATTGGGTGACATCATTCTCGTGAATCTAGCTCGTTCCATTCATAAAAAAAGATACTCTGAGTAATACTTTTGTATTTGAACGCCAATAGTCATTTATCTGCTGTAAGAAAAACTTATTTCTCCGTCCATAACGCTTGGCGAGATTTCGGCGACGAATTTGGCGGAATATCGCCAACTTGGCGACATTTTTAATTGTTGCCAAATTGACAAAAATCTCGCCAAATGGATAAAAATGACGCTAAATCAATAAAAATGACGACTCATTGAAGAAAATTCAATATCTCAGAAAGAATATAAGTATCTACTATAAGAATAACATTTTTTTTAAATGTAAAAGTAGTAAATTGATTGCATTATATAAGGGAAGTCATGTGTTGCCCACATCAGATTTTTTCCCCAATAGTTTGATTTGAAGAATAGCCAAAAAATAGTCTCAGTATTTGAAACGCAACTCGGTTACTATAGTGATACACGATGGGAAATGTAACTTGATTACACGATGGGATCTGAAACAATTAATTCAGAGAAAATATATAAACATCGTCTGCTGTAACTATGAATGAAAATATCTCAAGAACTATTGATTGTGGACCAATGAAGTTAATTAAGACAATGTAGAATAATTTTAATTTTTTTGCACATAGGTATAAAAGCGAATTTTGTGTGTTTAGAGTGTGTTTGATTATTAATATCCATATAGCTACTATACATCAATATTAATATACATATAATAATTACCATTGATTTTAATCTAAGCATTAACTAGTAATAAAGCTGTTAATAATTTGTTTAAACATTCTGAAAGTTAATATTAACTCATAGCTACTTATTAGTTGATTTTGACTGTATAATGTATAACAGTGAAGCCCACAATAATACAAAAGTATCCTAAATACAATTGTCATAATTTTTATATATTATTAAATTAAATATGTAAACAAATTTATCATTAATGTAATCACAAATTCAGCTAAATTAAAAATATCTTTTAAGCGAAGTAATTTATAAAAATATATCAAAGAAAATTTTTATGCAAAATTTAAATGACATTTTTACTAATATGAAATTTAATGACATTTAGTACTAATATGAAAATTCATATTAGTACTAAAAATTTAATATTTTTTCGGGGGTGGGGGAGGCTGAGTATACCTTTTTTTTGGGGGGGGGGGGCTTAGCCCCTTCTGACTCCAAACTGGCTACGGCCCTGTGATAATGTATGGGCAAGGTACAGGAATTGTGTCGAAAATTGCAATTCTAGTTTTCAATGGTTTTGCATGTTTTGGGATTTCTAGAACACGAAACTCCATGAAATGTAGCATGCTATAATTGTGAACATTTGACCCAACGATACAACGTTTTTAATTTTTTCTTGCAAAAAATAACCCACAAGCTACTTAAAAAATGGTATCAAAAACTCAAGTCAAACCACACTCCAATTTTGATTGGTAGGACGTATGAGAGATAAAAGTTTACATTTTTAACATTTTCCAACATAGTTGAAAAGTGTTTATGACTTCGTTCATTTTGTCTGTCTGTCTGTCCGTTCGCACGAAAACTGCCGTAAAAATGATTTTATCAAAATGAAATTTTAGTATGTTGTTAAGACGTTCTGTGGAACATGTGGGAATGTAAATGGATAATGTAATGGATATCCAAAACTAAATGGAGAAAAAATCACCCATTTAGTTTTGGATTGAACCCGGGTTGGAAAAGTGAAATACATTGAACCCTATAGGACCTAATTTTTCAAACATTTTTAAGCGAAGTTAAAATTTACAAATTGTTTCGAAAATTTTAGAAAATGTTCAAATTATCTCATAAAATATATATGAAAAATTTTAACAAAATATTTTCGGTAGATGTTTTAAAAAAAAATTAAAATATTGATTACACTCATATTATATGAAGAGTTCACGTGACACACTTCAAAATAAAATATGGCATCCATCTTCTTTTCCCAGTGTAAAAATCGTGATTTTTAAAGTTCTTTTAAACTTATATTTAGTGTTGCATCCGTCTTAAAACCGCTTTAATTCTTCGTATTTTCTGTACATCTATATTCTGTCCCAACGCAATTACAATATTTTTCAGCTCAAATGATCATCAAACTTTGAATATTTCTACAACGAAGCCTAATTTTAATGGATGCAGAATGTAAACATGTGATTGTAAGATGAGTTGTATAAGAACTGCTGATTTCTTTCACGCAAAATTATTTAGCTCTGGTGTTTGTAATAAAAGCGATATGAATGAATTATACATTGCTTTTACATAGAGAGCCAGACGATATATATTTCAATGATGTCATTTGAATAAAGTTCAGTTTTTTCGATGAAGTTTCAAATATAATAAATTATTGTACTACTGTGATAAGTTAAAATATATCAGAGCCGAATGTATAGCATTTTAGAGATGTTTAAATAAAATTGCATTTCAGTTGGAAAGTGTTTCATAATCAATGCTTTATGCATGATTGATCTTTCTTGTTACCAAATAATCAGTTCGGGGACTGCAACTATTATAGATAAATTCTGCTATATTTGCTAATAATTTCCATATTTCACTTTATTTCTACGACTAAGCATTCATGTTATACGCCTTACAAACTATAAACACGAAAGCCCTGAAAACTGTTTTTATGGATCCGAAATATTCTGAGTGTTAACTATGTATATGTTGAAGTTTATTCAACCATTTTTTTATTGTCCGCGTTAAAACTATTTTAACAGATGTGTATGTATGAGATAATCTAAGCAACCCTATTTGAATGTATAAATCTTGAAATGACATTTTTAACATGGTATATGAACAATGAAAATTGGATTTTCATAAACTGGAGAGTTCGATTTATGTAACTACTAGCAAATCTCCATTTTTGTATATTGTTAATAAGGAGTGGAAGCGTGGAAGCTTCGTCGCTTATTGCCCAGGACTGAAGTTTCCCAGTTTCCTCTAAATGGGACCTATGGATAAATATACAGCAGAAATATATATATTTGTTGTATATGTATCCGCTTCTGCCTCCTCATTTATATTACGTACAACGGCCGTACGACGCTTAGATTTCCAGCTAAAAAAAATCGCAAACACGGATACACACCTTCTTTTATTATGCAAAATTCTACTAATCCGCTAAAATCTATAAAATAAAAAAAATTCCGAAAACCAAGATGTGTCCTATAAGAATGTAAATCTAAAAACGTATATCTTCAATACCTCTTGATCAAATACGCACTTCTAAAAATATTTACGGCCTCATTATATAGGATACCTCTTGTGCATAAACTATTTTCCACATTTGAAATGAATTATTTAAATTCTTTCTCGTTTAACTGTTTGAGATGTACCCAATGGAAAAGAAAAATGAGCATCAAAACAAAGATGGTTTTAAAATTTAACTCCTCTCAGCAGGGTCTTAATCGCGGTAAAACGTGAGTGGGGAACACAACTTTTATGGACAAACCTTTAAGCCTTTCTGCAAATAAGGAACAATGGCTGAGCAGATTGAACATTTTTGCATGACAAAAGAGGAAAGGCCTGACCTCCCTCCCCCCCCTTTACTTCCGGAAAAACCTGTGAACCGAAATGTACACTCGAAATGCGGGAGAAAAATAAAAAAAAGTAGAAAGCAGTGTTTAATGGAAAGCATTCGTTGAATACCTGACAGAAAGTTGATTTTTCTAAATCTGTTTATTTAGATATTAATAAATGTGAAAGAAATAAGTTTTAAAAAATCCATATCCGACCCCGACTGAAAATTTAAAAAAATCTGACATCGACAGCATCTGCCTTTCCCTACAGACTTAAACACATTTTTTTCTTTATTTCTTTAATAATTCACTAAATTGGATTTAAATACAGAAAATAACCCGCATTATTGTTTGAAATTATACATTGATATTGCAATTTTAATTCAATGTTCATTTTCAATCGGTAACTGCGCGTATTTTCAAAGGCGGCCTAATAAAAATTCGAAAAAAAAAAAAAAAAACTAAAATATCTCTAGAACCTCTAATCCTAGAGTAATGGGGTTGGTCTTATTCTTTTTACCATCAAAGTATTTAATTGATACATTTGAGCATATGTAGTCTTTTATTTTAAATTTTAATAATTTTTATGGGCTATTTTGCAAAAAAAAAAAAGAAAAAAAAAAAGCAGGTTCTATATTCCCGCAGCGTACCAAAATATAATGAGCAGAAGAATAATCTACAAGTGATTTCTCTACAAAATTTTGCGAAATTTAGTAATTAAGTGTTTAAACTAGAGTGGATAAATATGATTTTTGCTTTTTTTATCCGAATCGTGCAAAAATCTACTCAGCAGCAGGGTCATCCCCAGGTAACGTATCTACCAAATTGTATGAAATTTGGTCAGTTAGTTTGTCAGTTAAAGAGGATACATTGCACAGACAGACACACAAACAGACATACGCACAGACGTCACGCTAAAATAGGTTTTTCAAGTTTTAGGGGTCTCAAAACGTGTAGATCCTTCGAAAACTCGATTTGCGGTTATCGGTACGATTCCAATACTTTTCCTATACATTACCATATATTACTGGAAAGTATAAAAACCTATCCGGCCGATATTTTGGGGTTTAAGGAGAGGGGAATCTGCAGGTTGGATTATTTTTCTTAATGAAGCAATTATATACTTAAAAAAACACAGTATCTCTGTCTATATGTATTGCGGGGCGACAAATTTTGCAAGAATTTGCATAATATTGCCAACTTGAAAATAATACCATTTTGGCGATAATTGAACATCTCTAATAAGTAAATTTAATTTCTTTGATAATCCCTGTCCCTTTGTTAAAAATTATCAATTTAATTAAAAATATAGTGCGTTTCATTTGTTCGTGGTATAGGTACGTGTTTTTAGGAGTCGTAAAATAGCTGACTTCACTCTCTAGTAGCCGAAATTTGAGCTGATTTTTTTCATTCAAAAATCGAACCCACATACTCAAGAAAGTATGTGTGCGAAATTTGGTGACAATTCCTTCTGTAGTTTTTCCTACAGAGAGATCTAAACGACTCACGAT
This sequence comes from Amaurobius ferox, assembly GCA_951213105.1. Classification (NCBI taxonomy): domain Eukaryota; kingdom Metazoa; phylum Arthropoda; class Arachnida; order Araneae; family Amaurobiidae; genus Amaurobius; species Amaurobius ferox. Next base: position 73,271,824 of record OX578152.1, on the reverse strand, counting down.
TAATTAACCCTGTAGTTACCAAAATGTGGGCAAATTACTTATTTTCGAACGCACAGTATGCCAAATATATAAAAAAAAATCTCATGTAGGCAGCACATAATTTTTCCTGAGAGACTGATATTCACGTTTCCTTTATTTTTTCAGTAATTCATTAAATTTAATTTAATTAATTGAATATAATTCAAAATAACACCCATAATTATTTTAACACACACACTCACACACACACACACACATACAGACATCACTTCAAAAATGTTCGATTCGTGATCAGGGATGCTTGAAACGTGCTCTCCTATCGAAAACTCGAATTCGAATTTTCGTCCCCGTCACAATACTTTCCTTATACATTATGTATATAAGGAAAGTAAAAATCTGACTGGCATCCAGTCGGAATAGAGTTTACTTATCGTCTGCATCATTAAAAATATTCTTTGCTTTAAAATGTTGCTGGAAAATAAACAATGGATCGAAAGCTATATTTTTGCGCTTTCCGAAGAGAAATACTCTTATTAAATTACAATACTCTTATTTGATTATTAAAAAAGTATGTAAAGAGCATGGTTTTAATATTTCTACTCGTAAATTAAATGACATAATTAATGAAAAAGGGAAGAAACGCCAAAATTTGCATTTGACTGGGAAAAAAGTAAAAAATGCATACCCAACAAAGGTTGGTTTAGAGAAAACAAGGAAATTTTTGCTAAAGGTTTTATGGCTATTGCTGGATTCTCTTCTAACGGAAAACTTAAAATAGGGAAAGTAGAAAAAATGCAAAATTAACTCGGATTGGTATCCGAAATATGTTTTAACACCTGTTTTAAAAAGAAACATTCCATCTCTTTTCCCAAACAATCTTCACTGTGTTAAAATGAAATTCCATCAGGATAAGGCTATCAGCCGCACCTATAAATTTACTGCTTTATTTTTTGAAAAGATGAGAATTGAAACAAGAATTGAGGCTATTCTGTTTAAATGCATTCCACCCAAGTCCTCCGACTTGTCTTCTGTGGATTACTGTTCATTTGAACTTTTACAAGCTCTTTATAAGCGGCATCCCAAATAATTGTATGGACTCTGGAAGATTGTGATAGAGAAATGGAACAAATTCAATCTTGATATTTTAAGAAAAGCTCTTTTATCTTGGAAAGCAAGATGCAATATGATAGTTGAACAAAAGGGCTATTAGATTGAACATATTAGTAGACAAAATTGTTACCTTTGTTTATATATATATTTTTTCAAAATCGTTATAAAAATGTATGAACAAACACCCTCTGTATTTTGCCCTGATTTAGATCTGTCAGTCTTGAGAGGTCTAATTAAAAACCTATAATCAAAATTAAATTCGTTTCTAAATATAACGCTATGCATGACTGTATAAAACTTTGTATCAGGGTATAAAGTTTTTAAATATCTGAAAAATTGTCTTAAAAGTTATTGATATTTTATAAATATAACAAGTCTTAAAAGTTGTTGAATTTGTCTTGAAAGTTGTTGCATTTGTCTTGAAAGTTGTTGAATTATTCTGAAAGTTGTTAAATCTGTCTCTAAAGTTGTTGAATTTGTCTTGGAAGTTGTTGAATTTGTCTTGAAATTTGTTGAATTTGTCTTGAAAGTTGTTCAATTTGTCTTGGAAGTTGTTGAATTGTTTTGAAAACTGTTAAACTTGTCTTTAAAGTTTATTGAATTTGTCTTAGAAATTGTTGAATATGTCTGGGAATTTGTTGAATTTGTCTTGAAAGTTGTTGAATCTGTCTTGAAAGTTGATCTATTTGTTTTGAAAATTATTAATTTTTTTATAAATACAAAGAAGCTACCTACATTGATCGTACGATTCTATAAGGAAAATATTTTGATTGCTTGATTATATATCATGCACATCGTATTGGATGTACTGTCAATTATCATTAATCACTGGATAGAATATCTCAGAAATCGACAAAATTCTTGTATATTACACATGGTAAGTAGATATCAAATAGCGCAAAATGCTGATTTAGAAATCTTACTGCATTTATAACCATTAAAAACATAGCATTTTACCCTTCTAAACTTTTGATATTCAAATAAAATACCGGCATTACATATTTTCAGCTTCATTTAATAACCGTGGTGAGACTCTTAAGTGTATCAGTAATATTCCTTTTTGGCAAGATTGGCGATTTCAAGATATTATAAAATTGATGATTTCAAGATTGCATTTGGCAAGATTGGCGAACATGAAATTAATAATATCTCAATAATCTGTTAGTACCTGTAGAAAGTCGCGGTCGACTCAACATTTCACACACAGAAACACAAATAAAAAAATCTGATGTGAGCAGCACATGACTTTTCTTATATAATGCAATGGATTTACTAGTTTTACATTCAAAATATAATGTATAAGATCCACGCCGCTGTGTTTTTATCGTTGAATTGTACATTTGGCGATTTTCCGGATAACAACATGTAAAACTATTTCAAAATACTCAATCAACTTATACTTCGCGCAATTCCAAATACACAATTATCAATATTGATAGTATCCTCAATAAGCTATATCCTCCATATATTAAAATATTTTAATAATTACTTCATCAATTAGGCGTAATTTTCAGTAATTTAACGTCATTTTTTCAATTTTGACGATATTTTTGTCAATCTGGGGTGACCTATCGCCAAGTTGGCAATACTTTGCTAAATTATTTACTACGTTTACAAAATACAACACAAAGTGTTACAGACAAAGTATTCTAGTATTTCTTAAATACTAGAAGGTATGCCCGTCATATGACAGAAATCAGAATTTGCGATACATTACTTCCCAATTGGCGTCCTTTTTATCAATTTGGCTACGTTTTTGTCATTTTAGCAACATTTAAAATAGTCGCCAAGTCAGCGACGCCAAGCGTTACGGACGGAGGGAGAAATGTGTTATTCTTAAAGTCTACGCTTATGTTCTTTCAAATACTTTCATCATCTTGTCGGCATTTTCATTGATTTGGTGTTATTTTTATCAATTTGGCAACATTTTCGTTAAATTGGCAACATTTAAAAAAGTCGCCAAGTTGGCGACATTACGCCAAAATCTTTCCAAGCGTTATGGACGGAGAAATAAGTTATTCTTGTGGCAGATAAATGACTATTGGAGTACAAATTCAAAAGTATTTGGTATTCAAAAGTATTACGATTCGTGTTAACGTTCTGAAATTTATGTCAGTCGTTTTCTAATGAAAAATTACATAAGAAATGACTATTTACGTAACTTTATTAAAGGTTTTAATTTTTCGATGATTTTTTCAAAATTTTCCTCGAAAATTTAGAGGGTTCTGAACGTCTGATTGCGTATAAAAACAATAGGCTTCCTGTATTCACGGATTGTAATTTTTGTACCAAATTTTGTTCCAATCTCTGCATTCGTTCGTTAGTTATCTTCTCCAAAGGTCACTGACACACATGCATACACATACTTTCACACACATACACACATACTTTCACACATACACACACACATCATCTCAAAAACATCTGATTCCTGTTTAGGGATGCTTGAAACGAATTCGAATTCGAATTGTTTTCGACCACGTCACAATACTTTCTTTATACATTATATGTATATAAGGAAAGTAAAAATAAGACATGTAATTTAACTTCATAAAGAAATATGTGATTTAGACGAAATTTAGACTGTTCGTAAGGAAAATACGGATCTAGGATCATGTATATAAGGTTACGCCATTAGATTCCTACTTATAAGGCCCCATAATAGTTTTAGCTGATTTTAGATGACGTAGAGGTTACGAATTTTAATTGATACTCTCAGAATTACGTATTTGGTTTGTTACAATCTCTAAGGCTGCTCTTGGTTTATTATGACGTGATGCATTGAAAGAAAATGAAATGAAATCTTCTGAGCTTCATAACAGCTTCTCCCAAATCCAACTATTCGACTTAGCTCGAATTTTCGATACAGGCAAAAAAAGTTATTATTTTTTTACCTCACACACCTGAAATTCGTGACTATTCCGAGTATTCAAGGGAATTTTTATTTGATGAGGAGTTCTGACCATTAGACTGTCCTCAAATTTAAACTTTTACTTTTTAAAAGAATATTTAAATTCATGTGTCGTATCTTGATAACTTACAAATTAAACAATCAATAATAAAATTTTCATTTTGGCAGGGTTATTCAATATAGTTGACAGACTTCAGTTACAAAAAAATCTGATGTGGGCAACACATGACTTTCCTTATATAATGCAATGAATTTACTACTTTTACAGTTAGAAAAAATGTTATTCTTTTAGTGCATACTTATATTCTTTCCAAGATATTGAAATTCCGTCAATTAGTCGTGTTTTTCTTTGATTTATCGTCATTTTTACTAACACTTTACAACAAAGTTGAAAAGTGTTTATGACTTTGTTCATTCTGTCTGTCTGTCTGTCTGTCTGTCTGTCTGTCCGTTAGCACGATAACTGCCGTAAAAATGACTTTATCAAAATGAAATTTTAGTATGTTGTTCAGACGGTCTGTAGGACCTACGGGAATATAAATAAATAATATCACCCAATTAGTTTTTTATTGAACCCGGGATGAAAAAATGAAATACATTGAACCCTATGGGACCTAATTTTTCAAACATTTTTTAAGTAAACTTAAAATTCACGAATTGCTTCGAAATTTTTAGGAAATATTCACATTATCCCATAGAATATATAAAAAAAATTCAGTAAAATATATTAAGTAGTTTTTTAATTAAAAATTATTTAATATAGGGAAAAAAACAAATTCAATTAAATTCTGGCTTTGGGATACATTACAGAAAGAAAAGAGAGATATATTATATAATAAATATCTTTCCATTTGCTTAAACGTTTTGCATATGGGAAAGGCTTCACATTCTAAAATGAATTTGGTAGATAACAATTTTTCATTTTTTTTAAATTTTATATAACTCTTCATGATACACTTATTTGATGGCATTTTTAATGCACTTTCCAACGTCCTAGACAGTTAAAATTTGGTACACAGCTTAAATTTGTTGAACATTTTATTCGACAAAAATTTGATGGATCTTTAAATATAGATCATACATTTTTTTTAAATGGCCTGAAAATAATCCCCGTTTACTTCTATAAATCATTGTTGTAATATTGTTAAAAATTCTGATGTGGACAGCACATGTCTTTCCCTGCAGACTCATATTCGTTCTCTTTATTTATTCAATAATAATTTGAGTTTATCTGCACAAAATAACAACCATGAGTATTTTAAATGACATTGAATTTACGCGTTAAACTTAAATTTGGTTCTCATTTGATAGCTGGACTTATTGTCAAAGGTGGCGTAGCGAAAACGCGAAAAAACTAGAATATCTCAAGAACGGCTAGTCCTAGAGTAATGGGGTTAGTCTTATTCTTTTTGTTGTCAAAAATCACGTATAAAATAGGAATTTAATTGATATAATTGAGCACACGTAGTCTTTTATTTTTATATATAATGATTTTTGCGGGCCATTTCGCAAAAATAGACCGTTCTTTTTTCACGAATCGTACTAGAATAACCTACAAATAATTTATATACCAAATTTTGTTAAATTTAGTGTATAAATCACTTGTAGGTTATTGAAATATTATACACCAAATTTTGTTAAATTTGTTCCATTAGTTTTTAGCTAGAGTGGATAAAGACAATTTCTGCGGCCATTTCGCAAAGAAGGCAGATTCTTTTATTACGAATCGTACTATAATCTAATGAACATCAGGATTTCCCACAAAAAACATACCTACCAAATTTTATGAAAATCGGTCCATTAGTTTTTCAATTAGAGTGGATGTAATATCCACACAGACACACCGAAACATACACAGATACACCCTTACACACACAGACGTCTTCCTAAAAATAGTTTTTTCGTGTTCTAGAAGTCCCAAAACGTTGAGATCCTTTGAAAATTCGAGTTCCGATCTTCGGCGCGATTCCAATACTTTGAGTATATACACATACACACATATATTATCTGTGTATCTGTGTATCTAAATTCCGTGCCTATGCAATTACAATAGTTGTGATTTTAAATGATTCCTAAACTTTTATTATTTCTTCAACGAAGCCTAATTTTAACATATGCAGAATGCAAATATCTCAAGCGATTGTAAGATGAATTACATAAGAATTGCTGAATTTTTTTCACACAAAATTATTTAGCTCTGGAGTCTGGAATACAAGTTATATGAATGAAAATTCATTGATTTTGCATAAAGAATAAGAAAGATTTATATTTCGATACAATTTTAAATATTTAAGTATAATAAATTACTGTAGTACTGTGATAATACAAAAGATATCACCACTGAATGCATCACATTTTAGAAATTATTAAATGAAATTACATTTCAGTTGGAAAGTGTTTCATAATCAATGCTTATGCATGATTGATCTTTCTTGTTATCCATTCAGCGAGATTTTCGTTAATGTGGCAACATTTATAAATATAGCAGAGTTGGCGACATTTCACTAAATTTGTCGCCAAAATATCGCCAAGCATTATGGACGGAGAAATAAGTTATTCTTACAACAGGTAAATGACTATTACCGTTCAAATACAAAAGTATTACTCAAAGTATCTTTTCTCGCGAATGGAACGAGTTAGATCCATGAGAATGATGGCACTCAATTTATCGCATGATATTACATATGAAAAGTAACCATGTTTCTCAACAGTTAATTTTTTTTTTTTTACTTTATGGGGTTTTTTTGATAAATTTATTTGAAAAATGTGCAATATCTCGTGAACGGTTCATGCTAGCGTTCTAAAGTTTATGTCAATCATTTTCTAAGAAAAAATTACATAAGAAATATCTATTTGCGTAACAGTATTAAAGGTTTTGATTTTTTGATGATTTTTTCAAAATTTCACTCGAAAATTTAGGGGGGTTCTGAACATTCGATTGTGTTTTAAAACATTAGGCTTCCAGTATTCATGGATTGTGATTTATGCAGCAAATTTCACTCGAATCGCTCCATTCGTTCGTCAGTTATCGTCTCCACAGACTCACTGATACACACACAGAGACATCACTTCAAAAATGTTCGATTCGTGATCAGGGATGCTTGAAACGTGCTCTCCCGTCGAAAACTCGAATTCGAGTTTTCGACCCCGTCACAATACTTTTCTTATACATTATGTATATAAGGAAAGTAATAGTTAATTTACTATCAGGCAAATTTTTAGTTCATCAGTTTAGATCGACAATTTACAATAAAAATTTTAGTTGAATCATGACTATAATCGACATTCTATTCCAAAGTTTTATTTTGATATTTTTTGTTATGCTATAACTATAAATAAATTGTTCTTCCAGACTCAGAAAAGTATTGTTCTTTATAGATCATTATACGAGTTAGTTTTTTTCCGTATTGATTTATTCAGATGTTTGAACGTAATTCAGATTGCTGCTTTTCAGTTTTTAAGACATCGGTTAAAATTTTTATTTGATGGCATTCAAAATGAATGCCTTTTCTATAATAATATCTGAAATTAGTTTTAAAGGAGGCACATAATGATTACATTTTTCGAAATAACAATGATAAAGTTTTATTATACGTCAATTTTCACGCTCCATACAGATGACGGCATATACTTAACAGTTAACAGATGTTTATCACGAAATCCTGTCAGATATCCGTCAGAAATTTCTAACTATTTTACGAATGAAGTTTTGATGTATCACATTTACCAATACCATAAATGCGGAATAACACCAAAACTGTGTTATTAAGTAATAATTCTATGTAACGTCAAAACAGAATTTCATTTAAAATGCATGAGGGAAGTGACTCTGAGACACGCTATCGTGATTCTATGACATTAGAAAAAATCTGATGTGGACAGCATATGACTTTTCTTATATAATGCAATGAATTTATTACCACTTTTACAGTTAAAAGAAATCTGATGTGGGCAGCACATGACTTTCCTTATATAATGCAATGAATTTACTACATTTATAGTTTAAAAAAATGTTATTCTTATAGTAGATACTTATATTGCTTCCAAGATATTGAATTTTCTTCAATTAGTCGTCATTTCCATTGATGTAGCGTCATTTTTATCCATTTGGCGAGATTTTCGTTAATTTGGCAACATTTAAAAAAGTCGCCGAGTTGGAGACATTCCGTCAAATTCGTTGCCAAAATCTCGGCAAGCGTTATGGACGGAGAAATAAGTTTTTCTTACAGCAGATAAATGACTATTGGAGTTCAAATACAAAAGTATTACTCAAAGTATCCTTTTTCATGAACAGAACGAGCTTGATTCACGAAAATGATGTCATCCAATTTATCGTATGGTATTACATATGAAAAGTGAACATGTTCCTCAATAGGAAATATATATATTTTTTTTTTTTTATATGACTGTTTGATAATTTTTTTGAAAAATGTGCAATATCTCGAGAACGGTTGATGTTAGCATTCAAAAGTTTATGTTAATCGCTTTCTAATGAAAAATTACATAAGAAATGTCTATTTGCTTAACTTTATTAGCGGTTTTGATTTTTTGACGATTTTTTCAAAATTTCACTCGAAAATTTAGGGGAGTTCTGAACATTCGATTGCGTATGAAAACAATAGGCTTCCAGTGTTTATGGATTGTGATTTTTGTACCAAGTTTCGTTCGAATCGGTCCATTCGTTCGTCAGGTATCGTCTCCATAGACTCACTGACACACACACACACACACACACACAAACACACACACACACACACAGACATCACTTCAAAAATGTTTGATTCGTGATCAGGGATGCTTGAAACGTACTCTCCCGTTTAAAACTCGAATTCGAATTTTCGACCCCGTCACAATACTTTCCTTATACATTATGTATATAAGGAAAGTAAAATTGTTATTCTTACAGTAGATACTTATATTCTTTCAAAGATATTGAATTTTCTTCAATTAGTCGCCATTTTCATTGATTTAGCGTGATATTTATCCATTTGGTAAGATTTTCGCTAACTTATGTTAACTTTTGTTAACTTTCGTTAAGAGCAAAATTTCCTATTCACTAGTAAGTGCAAAAAAAGTTAACCAATCATGTTTTCTGAACACTAGCGTTTTCTGGACTGTAAAACTGTGAATCTCTGATAACGAATATGTATAGTGAAATGTGTTTAACATTATAAATAATAAAATCTGAAATATTTTGGATAAATCCGATGGTTTTAGTTTAGCTCAATATATTTTTAAAACTGCAATTTAAATTCTAACCATATTTCATAACATGCCTTTCATAACATGTGTGTTATCATTTTCAATATCAATGACTGTTTAAAACTGGAATTCGTTTGGCATTATTTGGCGTATCTAATTTTATGGCAACCATATCAAAGTTTTAAGAACTCGTTTTTAAAGAATTGATTTCGAAATTCTTTTGAAGATTAAACGTATTGCAGACGATTTAAAAAATATTATTCTTTAGTTATATTTTGCTAATCTACTGCATAAAACAGCATTCTATATAAACATTCGTTTATTTTGGTATATTTCTTGTAATTACTTTTCAAGTAAGTACTTTTTTCAGTGCAGGTAGTAAAATTAGTATTAAGACGGTTAGAAAAATATTTCTGACCATAAAAGGTTCTATTCTACAATGCCCATTTTATTTTGTATCCGTATTTTACTTTTGTAGTGTTTTTTCAAACATTCTTGTTAAATTTCGTGATAAATAGATTAATATATCAGTCATAAGCACAGAAGTTCGCCAAATGTGCGTATAAACTGATAAAACGAGCACATGACTTAAAGAAGGATGAAAAATGGTAATTAAAGATTATTAATATTGCAAACTTTGTATCTATACTGTTCTATCTATAAAACTGCAGTTATACTGTGTACAACAGTTGTAATAACAATAAAGAAAAGAAATAGAGGGTATTTAATGGTATATTCCTCGGAATAAAGCTTGCAATGAATTTTATACATGTAACTCATACTAATATGTTCTTATTCATGTGCTGTCCTCTACTAAAACCTTCAGTTGCTTTATTTAAAAAAGTTAGTTAATCATTTAAGCTGTTAATTTTTCATAGCACTGTGGCAATAATACATGTTTCAAAAAAATTCAAGCATCCATAAAAAGTTGAGCTACGACCGCGAAACTCGGCATGCAAATGTGGTTTTAAGAGTTATGCAAATGATCAAATGATCAGCGTCAATGTTAACAGGTTGGTAAGTCAGTATGTAGCAAGACAGTTAATCAATTAGTAGCAAAACAACAGGTCGGTAAGTAGCAAGACAGTAGATCTGTAAATGTTGAAATAGCAGGCTAATAAGTAACAAGGCAGCAGGTCAGTAAGTAGCAAGACAGCAAATCATTCAATGACAAATCACTGCTAAACATTAATCTTTGAAAAGTCATTCTTATTTAATGTATTGAGATTTCTAATCTATGGGCAAAATACTGAATTATTGAAATTCAGAATCGGGAGCTTGAATTTGCAATCCATAATAAGCAAATTTAAATATCGGCAGTCAGTAATTAGCGAATACCAGATAAATCACAGACATCAGTGTACATTTCAACTACATCAGATCATTTAGAAAGTTCGTAATCTCAAGTTACTCATCTAGTTAATAGTTTCAATTAGCAACTTAGTAAATAGTTGTTAAATCAGTAGATTGAGACACAAATTTCCCAGTTGGCAAATCGATAATTTTCAAATTTCTAGATGGCAGATCAGCGATCTACATTTTCTAATTCGCAGGATTATAGTTAAATAACAAGTAAGCAGTTGAACCTCTTCTCCTTGATAGAAATAATTAAATAAAATAGTTATATCATTTCACTCTTTACAATTTATTGTTTTAACAAGTCGATAAATTTATTCTTTCTGGAGTGTGTGGCTGTAATTTTTTTTTCTCCAAATGTTAACTATAGTGCCGTTATATTATAAACATGTTTCACCAGGATTCAAAATACGGGGTACATTTTGTACATAAGATCTTCTGTTCTTACTATTTTAAAAGGAACATATTCCATTTATGAAAAAGGATGCATTAATACAAATATATAAAGCTTCAAGTACGATATAGATGAGGACATATCATTGACTGAAGTGTAGAATTAAATATAAGTTTATTGTATTGTGTTCTTATGGACTGCTTGTCTCTTAGATAAATGCATAAAGACAGAATCAAATAGGACATTTTATTAATTGGACACAATTTATTAGGATCAGAACTTCATTCAGCAATTGAATTGGATATAAAATCGTTATTGATTTTTAAAATCACTCTCAATAGACAAATAGTATTCGGGTAGTTTTGAGGTTCAAGGAAAACTGTATTGATTTAGGACATGAAACGTGTTGGTGAACATGAACATTCATTCACATTAAAAGCAGAATCTGTCGAAACAGGAAAAAAATTCGTTGGATCTCTTAGGTGTAATGTGGGGGTATACCGCTCAGGTATGCTGAGTCGTAGTACAGTGTCCCGAATCTACTACTATATTGGGATCTGCCATTTAGCCCTATTTAGTTTCGCCGACATAGTCGTCTGCATATTTGGGCTTTCAGGTTCAGACTTTTTGCACTGAGGGAGGAAATCAAAATGATTTTCGAAACGTGTGTATGCTTATTTATCTTTACTTGCGCTGCATTTTACGTTGTGAACCAATGAATTGTTCATTGTGCGCAAAATCACGTGCTTTAATTAATGCTGCACAGTGTTTGGCATAACATAACATTTCTCCCATCTGAATCAAATTTCTGTTAGGTTTTAAGAAGATTAAATTTCTATACAATTGCTATCAAAGATTGCTCAGTGTTCAAATGATTGTATAACAAGGGGTAGGGAGTTTTAAAAGACAAAAACAGCATATGGCCAGTTATATTTAAGATTGTTAAAAAAAATATGCCTATTTACGTTGAATGATACATAAACTAAAGCAATGCAAATGCAACCTCCCCAAAAACTTATGAAAAGAAAGCCGCCAATGTCCCCCCACCGAATCCAGATCTAATTTTTTTTGGTCGCTAGTACATCTTTAGTGATCATACGCAAAATTTCAAACTGCTTGAAAACTTCACAAAAATTCTTAAAATATGACTTCCTAGATTGACTGACAAATTTTCGATAATTCATTTTTATTAATTTCTAATACATGTTTATGCATGATCAAAAGAATGTATCCGTTATGTCAAATAACCAATACATAAAGTGGTACACATGATAAGGTGAAGAGCCAACGGCCCTACCGTGCTGAAAACACCTGATCTCGTTAGTCAAGCAGCATCGGGCGCGGTTAGTACTTGGATGGGTGACCACCTGGCAACACCGCGTGCCGTTGGCACATTTCGGATGCGGTAGCCCGGTGGTTTGCGCGTTGGATTTGCACGCTGCCACAACTGCCGCCGTGTTCATGAGGAGTACAATCACGTTAAACATGTGAGTCTGTAAGTTCTTCCGAGAAGTTGGTGATAGGGGAAGGAGGATACGGTCCCTGTGGATGCCTCCCCCACTGGGTTCCGGTCTATATTGGCTGGCACTTCCGGGCCGTCCAAACAGTTACCTTACACTCTTCTGGTAGGTCGGACGGTCTGGGTCTCAACAACAACATGATAAGGTGAATAAAGTGGTCCGCCGGATAATTAAATACCTAAAATGTGACCTGCGTAAAGCAGAGGTATGCCGGTTATATTGTATTATATTGCAAAGAGCCTTGATGTCCCAACCGGAAATAGAATCCTGGATCTCCGAACCGACCAGCTGACTCTCTACCGTTGATTTACTGGGACGAAATCGCAAACTTTTATCGTCTAAGTGCACTCTGCCTTCTCCAAATTCTAATGTCAGATTGGCGGGCAACTGACAATCTGACTGACCACTTCCTGCGATTTTTACCCCAGGTTGGCCTTCTGCTACTACTATTTTTACCCAGGTTAGTATCCTGTGTGGTCGTTATCCTCTCAATTTTTGAAATAGGTGCTCAATCTTCCTAAGTCCACTGAATCCGTACTAGTATTACTAGGGTCACTTTCAGATCTCCGACATCTTTGCAGTAATACAGGGTTGATTTGTTCAGGCGCTATTATAAAGAGACTTGCTGCCCCAACTGGGATTCGAACCCTGGATCTCCGAACTGGCCAGTCGACGCTCTACCATTGAGCTACTGGGACGAAATTGCAAACTCTTATCGACGAATTGGACTCTGCAATACGAATGTTTAAAAATATGCTTATGAAATCAATGTTAGTGATCCGTAAATGAGATTAGTGACTAAACAAGAATGATCAATCATGCATAAGCATTGACAATGAAACACTTTCCAACTAAAATGCAATTTTATATAAACATCTCTACAGTGTGATACATTCAGCGGTAATATTTTTTAAATTATTGCAGTACTATAGTAATTTATTTCACTTCATAGAAATATAAATCGTCTACTTCTCTATGTAAAATCAATGAATATTTCATTCATATCGCTTATATTCCAGCTTCCAGAGCTAAATAAATTTAGATGAATACAATTCAGCTATTCTTATACAACTCATCTTACTATCGTTTAATTTGTTTACATTCTGCATGATATAGAAATTAGGCTTCGTTGGAAGGTTATAGGAATAATCAAAGTTTAGTGATAATTTAAAATAAAAAAAATATTGTAATTGTTTAGGCATGGAATTTAGATGCATAGATAATACGCAAAAATAAAACGTTTTTGTGACGGATGCAACACTAAATATAAATTTAAAATATCCTTAAATATCACGATCTTTACACACGGAATAAAAAATTTTAAGCCATATTTCTATTTGCAATGAGTCACGTGATCTCTTCATATATCCTGGGTGTAATTATTATTTCAATTTTTATTTTAAAAACTGCCTAACACATTTTCAGAAAAATTTTCCCCATATTTTATGTGATAATTTGAATATTTCCTAAAATTTTCGAAGCAATTTATGAATTTTAACTTCGCTTAATAAAGTTTGAAAAATTAGGTCTCAAAGTATTCAATGTATTCATTTTTGCAACCCGGATTAAATCCGAAACTAATTTGGTGTTATTATTAATTTTTATTCCTATATGTCCCACAGACCGTCTCAACAACATAATAAAATTTCATTTTAATAAAGTCATTTCTACGGCAGTTATCGTGCGAACGGACAGACAGACAGCCAGATAGAATGACTAAAGTCATAAATACTTTGAACTATGTTGGAAAGTGTTAAAATGACGAAACGCCAATAAGACAAATGTTTAAAAGTAGGTACTCTTAAAAGGTCTATGTTGATGAAATTATGGTTAAACAAAGATACGCTAATAATCTATATATATTAATTGCCAAGTGTCCGTTTGTTCGTCTGTCTGTCTTTCTGTCGCGCTTTTTTAGGCACTTCTTTAATAGATAGAGACTTGCAATTTGGTACACCTCTCGGTCACTCGATAACTCCCCCTGAAAAAATCGAATTTTTCGAAAATGTTCTCTAGAGGGGGTGCTCCACGCCAAAACGTTCGAAAGGTGAAATGATAGGAAAGCATGCTTTGCGATAAAATAGAGAATTCAAATTTGGTGTATGGGTAAATTGTTCGTAAGGAAGTAAGTGAGCAATTTCAGATTTCCAATATTTTCTACTAAAGGGGGTACCGCACACCAAAATTTTCTATTTACCGAATAAATGAGAAAATGCTCCTTTAAAATTTGATAGAGGCTTGAAATTTGATATATGGGCTAATCCTTTGAGGAAAATACCCAAGACGAATATAGTTTCTCAAAAATGTTCGTTTAAGGGGGTGCTCTAGAGAAAGACGTTCGAAAGGTGAATTGATGAAAAAACATGCTTCAGGATGAGATAGAGATATCAAATTTGAGGTAAGGGTAGATAGTTTGGAAGGAAGAAAGTGTACAATTTCAGTTTTTCACCACACGACCAACCCTAAGGCTAATGGTAGCTTAGTGTGTGGCCGGTTACTTTAGGGGATGTCGCACACTAAAATGTTCGATTTTCGTAATAAAGGAGAACCGCCCCTTTTAAAATTTGATAGAGACTTGATACTTGGTATATGGGCGAATCATCTGATAGAAAACATAAGAGGAATAGAGTTTAAAAAAAATTATCTTTAAGGGGGTGGGTACTCCACACAAAAACATTCTAAAGGTGAAATGATTGAAAAAGCATGCTTCATTATGAGATAGAGACTTCAAATTTGGTGTACGGGTAAAAAGTTGGAAATGAAGAAAGTGTGCAATTTCAGTTTTCCAACATTTGCTATTGTAGGGGGGTGGGGTGGAGCTCACTAAAATATTCGATTTGCCGAAACAATTGAAAAACACCTCCTTTGCACTGTAATAGAGGCTTGAAATTTAGTATATGAGATAAGCATTTGATAAAAAAACCAAAGATGAATACGGTTTGACAAAAATGTTCATCAAGGGGGTGTTACACAGAAAAACGCTCGAAAGGTGACGTGATAGAGAAAATATCACCTTTCGAGCGATAGGATAGAGACTTCAAATTTGGTGTATGGGTAGATAGTTTAAGAGGAAGAAAATGTGAAATTTCAGATTTCCAATATTTGCTACTTTAAGGGGTACCGCATACTAGCATGTTCGATTTTCCGAATAAATGAGGCACGCTTCCTTTTAAATGTGATAGAGGCTTGATGTTTGGTATATGGGCCAATCATCTAATAAAATACCCAAGACAAACGGAGTTTTTCAAAATAGTTCATTTTTGGGTGTGCTTCACAGAAAAACGTTCGAAAGAAGAAATGAAAAAATAGCATGCTTCGGGATGAGATAGACTTTAATATGGTGTACGGGTAGATAATTCGAAAGTAAGAAATGCGCAACTTAATTTTCCCAATATTTTCTCCTTTAGGGAGTTCTGCACACCAAAATATCCGATTTACTGAATAAATGTGAAACGCGAATTTTTAAAAAATTTGGATTATTCAGGGGTTGCTTATTGCGAGACTGTTGATTTTCAACAGATATTCGGCTAGTATATGTCTAAAAACAGGTTTGCCGACAAGATCTATGTATAAGTGATATGCCGATAAGATTAATGCACAAGTGATATGCTGATAAGATCAATGTGCAAGTGGTACATCAAGGAGATCAATGTGTTGAGAGGTGTATACTGATGAGATCAAGGTCTAAAAGAAGGAATGCCTGTGCTATTAAGGTTTAAAAACAGGTACGGTAATGATATGAATATATGATAAAGATAATGCCAATTAGATGACTGTCAAAGTGAAATTCGCCCATGAGATCAACATCTAAAAATAGGTACACCAATGAGATCAATGTTAAATTTAGGTCTGAAAATCTAATAACTGTCTAAAATGAGGAATGCAGAGGAGAGCAGGGTAAACCGATAAGATGGATGTCTAAAAATATATGAGATCATTTTCCCAACAAATGAAACCCATATGATATAAGGAGGAGTATCTGAAAGGAGGAATATCAATATTAATGTCTAAACAAGGGAACATCAATCGGATGAATGTACAAAACAGGTACGTTAATATCAATGTACAGTAAAACTTCGATTAACGGTCACTCGTTTAACCGTTAGTTTCCGTTATCCGTCATCGTCTAAAAAAAATGCGTGAGTATCAACAAACAGACATCTTTAAAATTGTCCACGGATTACTTTTACACCCTACTGTATAAAGCTGGAAATGGCTGAACTGTATGATGGCGGAAGTGACTGTACTGCATGACGGCGGAAGTGAGCTTGATCTGGACAAACTTATCACTAACCAGTCGCTATTATGTCTGGTCTCAGTCGTGACAGAGTAGCCTGTGTGTTCCAATGAATGTTTTGTTGAATAGTGCTCTGATTAACATTTTCGGTATAACATTACGATAGTGCTACTGTTCTGTATTTTTAAGCTGTGTTTCGATTTTGCCGCTTATATGTAGACCTGAAAAAGTAAGACCTAATCTCTTTAATTTTATTGTTCTGTAAAATTGTTTTAAAATGGCTGAAAAGCGGAAACGTGTAGTGCTAGGTTTTAACCAGAAACTTGAAATTATCAAACAGGTTGAAGAAAGGTGAAACTGCCACTAGTACTGCTCATATTTATGGTGTTGGAAGAACAAAAGTTAATGATATCAAACGCGATGCTGAAAAGATTGCACAAGATGTGTCAAAAATGCAAAGTATCGATACAGATGTTAAGAACCGTAAAACCATGAACCCGGCAAAATTTGACCAGCTGGGTAATGCGATGTACCAATGGTTTACTCAAGCCAGAAGTCAAGGGATCCCACTTTCAGGTCTCATAATAATGACCAAGGCAGTTGAAATACATAAGAAACTAGAAAGAGGTCCAAATTTTAAAGCAAGCATAGAATGGCTTGGTAAGTTGAAGTTTTGTTGCGGTATTCGATAACTAAACATTAGTGGAGAAAAACTTAGTGCAAATAGCGCAGTCGTTGCTGATTTCAAGGAACAACTAAATTTTAAAATATCTGAATTGAACCTCATTAGGGAACAAGTTTACAATTGTGATTAAACCGGGCTCAATTGAGAAGCTTTGCCACAAAAGACATTGGCTTTACTGTCTGAAAAATCAGTCCCAGGTTTTAAGGTCCAAAAAGATCGGATGCTATGATCTGTGTAATCATAGATTACCCCTGCTTGTAATTGGTAAATCCAAAAACCCACGTGCTCTCAAAAATTTAAATATGAGCGCTTTGCCTGTGAACTATTATGTCCAAAAGAGTGCTTGGATGGACCAAATAATTTTTTCAAAATGGTTCCACAACGTTTTCGTGCCTCCAGTTGGAGTTTATACGGCCGAAAAGCAGTTGCCTCAGGAAGTACTGCTGTTAATGGACAATGCACCGACACATCCCTCTGGTGAACTCAGAAGTGATGATGGCAAAATAACATGCCTCTTTCTTCCAGCGAATACAACTCCACTTATCCAGCCTATGGACCAGGGCATAATTGAAAATATGAAACGACGTTAAAGATTTTATCGATGGCTTGCTTACATCTGATGATGCCATGATTGTCAAAGAATTTTGGAATAGATACAAGATAAAAGAACCTATTTTCAATGTCGCCACTGCCTGGGCTGACCTTACAGTGTCTAACTTGAAGAATGAGTGGAATAAACTCTTGCCTGAACCTGTTGACGAAACTGGAGGAACTGAGACTGTTAGTGTTGACGAAATTGTGCGACTGTGCAACAATGCAGGATTAAACAGTGAAAACATTATTCCAGAAGAAGTAACAGATTGGTTGGAATGTGACAAAATGGACTGAGGCTTTGAAATTTTGAACGATGATGAAATTGTTTCTAGTGTGACTACCAGAAGAAGAAATTGATGACGATGAAGGATCAGTTATTTCTTAACTAAAAACTTACAACTAGCCACTCAGAAGCAGAAACAATATTATCAAAGTGCATCGACCGTAGCGTCTTTAAAACGAAAGACCATTTATTAAAACATCTTAAAAGACTTACAAAGCATTTTAAAACCACCAGAGCGCTTTCGGGCGTTAATACGCTCTTCATCAGTGGCTACATGAATGGTAAAACATGGAATGTTCATATATGGAAACCAGTTATACAGCAAATTTGCATAAAAATATAAAATGGTAAATGAACATACTATAAATTAATACATAATAATCTAAGAAATATACACGGAAAATACAAAAATTACTTTAAACGCTTTCAAATTTTACAATTTGAAAGCGTTACTGTACATATGTATTAAGATATTTCTGTTATCCGTCTATTTGGTTATCCGTCACAGCCCTAGTCCGAAAGGTGACGGTTAATCGAAGTTTTACTCTACAAGTAGTGCTAAGATGAGCTAAATGTCTTCAGAAGGGCGTGCTAATGAGATCAGTTTAAGAAGGCCAGACTAATGAGCAAAAACGGGTTGGTCAATATCTAAATAGGGATACGCCAATAATATGAATGCATACGAGTATAAAAAAATAACGCTAATTATAATAATGTCTGGAGATAATTAGGTTAAAGAGATTAGCATTTTAAAAAAAGTACGCCCATGATATCAATGTCTAAAGATAAATATGTCGATAAAATGAATATCTTAAAATGAGCTTGGCAGATATGGGTGTACGTCAATGAGACGAATTTCGCAATAAGGTACGCTGAAGAGGATGAGTACGCTAATTAAGCATTGTACAGCCGTAAAAAAAATCCGATTGCAATTGCACAACTTATATCGCAGAACAAAACCGAGGATACCATTTGGTAGGGATTAATGTCTTCTACAAGTATCAATATTTAGGATGAGTTTGTGTACGATGTTCGATGTTTTTATTCATAGACGATTTTCAAAAAAACATTCGAGGTTTTCTTCCAATGACTTTGGGCATGGTTCCCAATAAGTGTAACAATCATCGAATTTTGAATAAAATTTGATAGCACACTCAATACTGTAAGGATTACACTGAAATTTTGTATACCAATGTTTCAGACGCTGCTACATCGAATAGTGTTAACATGAATATCTGTTTATATTCATAATTTTTATGAATATTAATTTAACAATTAGTAATAAGCATTTCAAATATGTTTGAATATTAACATCTCTATGAATTTGTTTGGATTTTTTAGTAGAAAAGTATGCAAAAACAATTTTGCTGGAAAATTGATTTATCGCAAATGTGTATTCGATAAACTGGAATATCCATTGAACATTAGGATCAGCAAATTCCAAACACTATCAAATAGATGAAAAATCCATCAAGATGGTTAACGTTCTCCTTAAATTCGCTTGAAAATTTCTATAGAATCTGAATATGTAGTGATCAATGAGGGTTGCTTTTGAATATTTTGGAGTTAGTGCCAAATAACTAGGGAAGACGGTTTCTTGAGTAAATTTTAAATATTAATATTAGTAGGGATTAACTATACAATGATATATATTTTTTATGACTGTAAATTGCACAAGATGTAAGATAAAATATTGAGAGAGGGAAAACACTATTTTAATGAATATAATTCTTCCGAACATATATGACTTATACATGTTTATTAGAGTTTTGCATAATTGATTCAGATGAAGTAGCTAGACAATTTATATATTGCTTCTTTCATTCAAATGATTTATAAACTCATGTATAGCTCTTACTTTTATATATATGTATCGCATTATGATGTTTTATTATTAATAGGTAAATTGATTGCAGGTGTTGTCCTTTTAGACAAGTAAATATATTTCCCCATTTTCAAATAACATTTCTTTCATTTTGCTCAATAACGATATTAAAAAAATCTGATGTGGGCAGCACATGACTTTCCTTATATAATGCAATGCATTTACTACCTTTACAGTAAAAGGAAATAGGCTATTCTTATAGTAGATACTTATATTCTTTCCAAGTAATTGAATTTTTGTCAGTGAGTCGTCATTTTCATTGATTTAGCTTCATTTTTATCCATTTGGCGAGTTTTTCGTTAATTTAGCAACATTTAAAAAAGACGCCAAGTTGGCGACATTCCACCAAATTCGTCACCAAAATCTCGCCAAGCGTTATGGACGGAAAAATAAGTTATTCTTACAGCAGAAAATGTCTATTGGCGGTCAAATACAAAAGTATTACTCAAAGTACCTTTTTTCATGAATGGAACGAACTAGATCCACGAGACTAATGTCATCAAATTTATCGCATGGTATTACCTATGAAAAGTGAACATGTTTCTCAATAGGAAATATATATATTTTTTATTTTATGTGAATTTTTGATAATTTTTTTTAAAAATGTGCAATATCTCAAAAACGGTTCATGTTAGCGTTCTAAAATTTATGTCAATCGCTTTCTAACGAAATTTTATATAAGAAATGTCTACTTGCATAACTTTTTTAGAGGTTTTGATTTTTTGACGATTTTTTCAAAATTTCACTCGAAAATTTAGGGGGGTTCTGAACATTCGATTGCTTATAAAACCAATACGCTTCCAGTGTTTACGGATTGTAAGTTTTGTACCAAATTTCGTTCGAATCGGTCCATTTGCTCGTCAGTTATCGTCTCCACAAACTCACTGACACACAGACACACATACGTTCACACACAAACACATACACACATATATCACTTTTAAAATGTTCGATTTGCGATCAGGGATGCTTGAAACGTGCTCTCCCGTCGAAAACTCGAATTCGAATTTTCGACCCCGTCACAATGCATTCCTTATACATTATCTATATAAGGAAAGTAAAAATTACACAGATATTCACTTCAGAGAATTATGTTCCATGCTTTTAGTTTTGGCAGTAACTTTAGTTTTGTCTATAATTTTATTAATGCTGTTCAGTTTTATTCTATTATTAATATTTAAGTCTGTGAAGAAGAAGGAAACTAACACTCCAAAAGAATTAAGTTACAATATTTTTAATAAGTTTTATTTTGTTTAACAATGTATGGCGCTTGGACTCGGAAATAGTCGGTTCAGTCAAACATTGGTTAAGTTAGTTACTTTCAGAAGTCTGTATACAAGTGTGTAAAATATCAGTCTTCTAGGTAAACGGAAAGTTTCTGAACAGTCCGGAAAAACTTTCTGACTCCCCCTCACCCATTTAGTTAGCTTCTAGGGGAGAAATCGGGAATCCGGCTTAGTTAGGTTCTGTAAATTGCATTATACCACAAGTTTGCAAAGATAAAGTTGTGGATCACCTGAAAGGGTTCTGGTGGGTCTGTAAATACATTTTGACCCACCCTAATTTTGTCAATCTCTATAGGAAAAATAAAAACGCTGATGTGGGCAACACATGACTTTCCTTATATAATATAATGAATTTACTACTTGTAACAGTAAAAAAATAGGTTTTTCTTATGGTAGATACTTATAATCTTTCCAAGATATTGAATTTTCGACAATTAGTCGTCATTTTCATTGATTTAGCGTTAATTTTATCTATTTGGCGAGATTTTCGTTAATTTGGCAACATTTCAAAAGGTCGCCAAGTTGGCGGCATTCCGCTAAAATCGTCGCCAAAATCGAGCCAAGCGTTATGGACGAAGAAATAAGTTATTCATAGAGCAGAAAAATGACTATTGGCGATAAAATACAAAATTATTACTCAAAGTATCTTTTCTCATGAATGGAACGAGCTAGATTCACGAGAATGATGTCACCCAATTTATCGCAAGGTATTACATATGAAAAGTGAACATGTTTCTCAATAGGAATTTTTTTTTTTATTTTATATGACTTTTTGATACTTTTTTTCAAAAATGTGCAATATCTCGAGAACTGTTCATGTTAGCGTTCTAAAATTTACGTCAACCGTTTCCTAACGAAAAATTACATAAGAAATGTCTATTTGCGTAACCTTATGAGTGGTTTTGATTTTTTGACGATTTTTTTCATAATTTCATTCGAAAATTTGAGGGGATTCTGAACATTCGATTGCGTATAAAAACAATAGGCTTCCAGTGTTTACGGATTGTGATTTTTGTACCAAATTTCGTTCGAATCGGTCCATTCGTTCGTCAGTTATCGTCTCCAGAGACTCACTGATACACACACACACAGACACACATACACACACACACACACACACACAGACATCACTTTAAAAATGTTTGATTCGTGATCAAGGATGCTTGAAACGTGCTCTCCCGTCGAAAACTCGAATTCGAATTTTCGACCCCGTCACATACTTTATACATTATGTATATAAGGAAAGTAAAAATGCCAGCATCGTTAGATTCTATCCAGTTGACGATACTGTAAGGGCTCAAAGATTCAATATTTTTTGTCAGACAAAAATATATTCGATAATTAATATATAGACATATATTCGTTGTATTGTTCTTGTAGTTTAATGATTTTATTCTGAAGCTCTATTTAATTAAACATATTTTCTGTACAGGGAATAACTTAATCTTAAATTTAATCTTAAAATATGTTTGTGCTACATGTGCTATAATTGTTTTTACATATGTTTTATATGTTATAATACTGTGTTTTATATGTTGCAATACCTTTATTCTGAACAATAAGTCCTTTACGGGTGCAATGGAAACAATTTTATGGTTGGAAAGACAACGGGGTGATTGATCGTACTAACCACAGTGAGACTTTGTGATTTATCGAAAATAGATAATAATATATATGAATGTAAATGAAATGAACTTTGACTTTTCTAGTAAAAACAAACATCTAGTAAAAACATAGCGCCGTAGCCAGGCAGGGGCCAGATAGGATTAAACCGCCCCTCCCCAAAAGGTAAACTCAGCCCCCCCCCCCTTGATAAAAACATTAAATTTTTAGCAGTGATATGAAATTCCATCTAATATGTCATTCAAATTTTGCATAAAAATTTCATTATGAGATTTCTTTTCATAAATTACTTCGTTTTGACATTTTTTAGTTTAGATTAATTTGTGGTTATACAAATGATCAATTTATTTGCATATTTAATTTAAAAATTAAAAAAAATAAGACAATATCATTTGAATACGTTTTCATTATTGCGGGGTTTACTGTCATCTATTACAGAGTTAAAAAATCTGATGTGGGCAACACATGACTTTCCTTATATAATATAATGAATTTACTACTTGTAACAGTAAAAAACTAGGTTTTTCTTATAGTAGATACTTATAATTTTTCCAAGATATTGAATTTTCGGCAATTAGTCGTCATTTTCATTGAGTTATCGTCAGTTTTATCCATTTGGCGAGATTTTCGTTAATTTGGCAACATTTCAAAAAGTCGCCAAGTTGGCGACATTCCGCTAAAATCGTCGCCAAAATCGCGCCAAGCGTTATGGACGAAGAAATAAGTTATTCTTAGAGCAGAAAAATGACTATTGGCGATAAAATAAAAAATTATTACTCAAAGTATCTTTTCTCATGAATGGAACGAGCTAGATTCACGAGAATGATGTCACCCAATTTATCGCATGGTATTACATATGAAATGGGAACATGTTTCTCAATAGGAATTTTTTTTTTATTTTATATGACTTTTTGATAATTTTTTTCAAAAATGTGCAATATCGCGAGAACTGTTCATGTTAGCGTTCTAAAATTTATGTCAATCGTTTCCTAACGAAAAATTACATAAGAAATGCCTATTTGCGTAACTTTATTAGCGGTTTTGATTTTTTGACGATTTTTTCAAAATTTCACTCGGAAATTAGGGGGTTCTGAACATTCGATTGTGTATAAAAACAATAGGTTGCCAGTGTTTACGGATTGTGATTTTTGTACCAAATTTTGTTCGAATCGGTCCATTCGTTCGTCAGTTATCGTCTCCAAAGGCTCACTGACACACACACACACACACAGACATCACATCAAACGTTCGATTCGTGATCAGGGATGCTTGAAACGTGCTCTCCCGTCGAAAACTCGAATTCGAATTTTCGCCCCGTCACAATACTTTCCTTATACGTTATGTATATAAGGAAAGTAATATACTACTGAAAAACTCCAAACTGCACAAGAAAACGTTTCGTATAATGTTTGTGCTGTGGAAGTAATGTATGCAAATCAAAATTAAATCACGATGCTATTTTTTAAGTTTATTGACTTATTTTCGAAGAGGAGTATGTTTAAAATGATTTCAACATTACTATACTTACTATTTAATTCTTACGAAATAAATAATATAAAATGAAAATATATCTAACGTTATATTTTTTTAAGTAATATAATTTAATTTCATGCACGGAAAATATGATTTTTTTGAAAACGAGTGTAACACAGAAAATTTGTACTTTGTATTTTACCAAAATGAACCCAAAATTTTCACCCCAAACTAAATTTTTTGTCGCAAATCATGTTTACAAGATAGATGAATGCACTATATATTTAAATTAATAAATTAATTACATTTCTACCAACCATTACTTAATCCTGGGTTTTAAATTAAACCTGCTCTTGCCAAATAAATTCATGTTCTAAATTTTTATACCAAATGAATTCAAAAACTCAATTGCAGAATTTGAGAAACGAAAATACAAAATGGACCTATTACAGGAAAATGGCAAAAACAGCTGCCTATTAAGTCATAATTTGTCAAAATATGTCTTGGGTGTGGATTTGTTAATTTTTTGGCCGTTGTATCCGTTAAATTGAAATTTTTTAACGGTGAAAGACACAATGTATCATGGAAAACTAAATAAATAATAAAAATAAAATTATATGAAAACACTACAAATATATGAAAGCACCCTTTAACTGTTAACGTCTAATTTAGCACATTATTCCCCCCCCACCTCCCTCCTGCTTTTTGGAGGAGAAATAATCAATAAAATCACAACGGCTACTTCAAAATCTATTGGATATATTATAATCACGTTATTTTTACTTTCCTTATATACATAATGTATAAAGAAAGTATTGTGACGGGGTGGAAAATTCGAATTCGAGTTTTCGACGGGAGAGCACGTTTCAAGCATCCCTGATCACGAATCAAACATTTTTGAAGTGATGTCTGTGTGTGTGTGTGAGTGTGTATGTCAGTGAGCCTTTGGAGACGATATGTCACGAACGAGTGGAGCGATTCGAATGAAATTTGGTACAAAAATCACAATCCATGAATACTGGAAGCCTATTGTTTTTAAACGCAATCGAATGTTCAGAATCCCCCTAAATTTTCGAGTGAAATTTTTAAAAAATCATCAAAAAATCAAAACCTTTAATAAAGTTACGCAAATAGACATTTCTTATGTAATTTTTCTTTAGAAAACGATTAACATAAACTTTAGAACTCTAGCATGATCCGTTTTCGAGATATTGCGCATTTTTCAAATAAATTTATCAAAAAATCCTATAAATTAAAAAAATATATTAGCTGTTGAGAAACATGTTCACTTTTCATATGTGATATCCTGCGATAAATTTGTTGACATCATTCTCGTGGATCTAGCTCGTTCCATTCATGATAAAAGATACTTTGAGTAATAATTTTGTATTTGAACGCCAATAGTCATTTATCTGGTATAAGAATATCTTATTTCTCCGTCCATAACGCTTAGCGAGATTTTGGCGACAATTTTTGCGGAATGTCGCCAACTTGGTGGCTTTTTAAATGTTGCCAAATTAACGAAAATCCCGGCAAATAGATAAAATTGACGCTAAATCAATGAAAATGACGACTAATTGACGAAAATTCAAAATCTTGGAAAGAATATAAGTATCTACCATAAGAATAGCATTTTTTTTAAACGGTAAATGTAGTAAATTTATTGCATTATATAAGGAAAGTCATGTGTTGCCCACATCAGATTTTTTAATTATTTGATTGTGATAATAAAATATTTCGCTGTGAAATTCTCAGAACTATAAGAAAAATGTTTACAATATAGAAACACTGGAAAATAATTTCTCAGCCAATCCCATTATCTGTGCAATTTTGCATAGATAATTGACAGAAATATGAAATAAATATATATATAATAAAATTAAAAATTGTCGTATTAAATTTAAAACATATCTTGGGAGAATCAAACTCAATCTCCTCTCATTACTAATCGTTTATCTAACCTCGATAAAAAATCCGATAACTGTTTATAACTCCAACCCGTAAACCATCCGGTCGTTAAAAACTCATTTCCAAGTTTCGCAGTTAAAATAACCTTCACAAACCACCCCAACATATCGTTAAAGTTTTTCGTTGGTGGTTTCCACTATTAGTTATCTCGTGTAAAATCCCGGAAATCATTTTATATAAAGGTGATCTGTTATTTCTGCTCATCTTTGAATAAAAGGAAAAGAGGCAAACATCGCTATAAAGGATATTATGATGCGTGTCAAGGATTTCTGGATCAGGAAGACGTCCAGAAGTGAGAAAATGAGATGTTCTTTATGGTTTCAAGGTTTCAAGGAAGGGGGGATGAGCATCCACATAATAATTTAAACCACAATAATTGAGCAAATAGGAGTTGTTGAGAAATGTATCAAGCCTGTTATATTTACCAGGGTGGACGTAATAAAGAGGATGGTTTAGAACTCGATAGTCAAAAATCTCAACCAAACTCAAGCAAATTTGGTCCAAACACTATATTTAAATTTGAGGCCATGGAATTTTAATTTCTAAAAAGAAAGTTCAGACTTTCGTCAGAGAGAAAACTGCGCTGCAATCTTGCAAATATGCAGATTTTTCCGAGAAAAACAAATAGATAATGCAAATTTCAGTGAGTTGACGTCATAGTTTTGCCGATATGATGAACACAGAAATAGCCACGTGTGTTTAACAGAAAGAGACGAGAGTTCCCTACGGGGTTGCCAGCTTGTTTGCTTGGTCTCACCCCTTTTTCTTCTTCGACCCAAACCGTCCGACCTACATGAAAGTGTAAAGTGTCTATTTGGACGGCTGAAAATGCCATCCAATTTAGACCGGAACCCAGTGGGGTTAGCATCCGCAGAGACCTTACCCTCCTTCATCAACCGCCAACCTCCCGGAAGGATTTACAAACCACATATTTAAAGCGTCCGTACTCCGTGTGAACACAGGGTCTGTTTCGGCAGAAGCGAGATAATCTCACTCCTTGTGACTTTTGGTTGTGGGGTCATGTTAAACGCTTGATGTACCAATAAACCGTGGATAATTTAGCCACTTTAAATGACTGAATAACGCTGCACAGCAAGTACATCAATGAGCAATGAAGACCTGCTGAGTTCTGCAGTAGAAAATGCTGTTCTGTGTTTCCTTGCACATGTTTTTGAAACACGTGTAAGGAAAACATATAGAACCACGTCTGTAAGTGATGTCAAAACAGAAATTACTGTAAAATGTTAACTTTCTTTGCTTCCTGAGCCTAATTTACTCCGAAAATAAAGCCTACAGCGCGATTTTTTCTCTGGTGTCAAAAATCTGAACTTTTTATTTTTTTTCTATATTTTTAAAAATTAAAACCCTATGGCCAAAATAGTATTTACACAAAATTTGGTGGAGTTTGGTCCAACAGCTTTTTGACTACCGGACTCTAAACACTTCCTTTTAATTATGATCATTCAATATTTAATCCTGTCAAGGATAGGAAAAGTAAAACGTTTATAAACTTAGTTGCAACTACTTTTAATAAATTTTATTTTGTTTAACTTGAATGATACTCATCGTCCAAAATAGTCGCCTTAATAAAAAATTAGCTCGGTTGGGCTCTCTCTAGTGGTTAATACCATAAGAATGCAAATTCTCAGACTTCTAGGTGACCAAGAGGCTTCTGAAAGGTCTTAAAAGTTTAAAAGTATATTTACCCCCCCCCCCTTTTTTTGTCCATCTCTCGGAGAGAAATCTAATATCCGTCTCCGTGAAATTCAGACACGTGACCAATATTATTAGTGTGTAAAGATTTAACCGTCTATTTTCTTTATTAGGTTCTGTGTCGTAACAAGTTTACAAAAATTTTGTCCTCTAGGTTACTTCTGGAAGACGAGGAATGACTTGCTGAAATCACCCATTTCCTCCACCTCCAGGACAGTGTTTCTTTCTGGACTTTTTGGCCAGGGGGATAAAAGAAATTTTAGGGGGGCGGGAGGGCAAGTTTTCTATTTGCCTATTATAAATATCTCTAAATGCTGTGTCACATAAATAGAAACTAGGTTAATATAAAATGTCTCCGGAGGGGTTTTTCGCACCTCCGGAGGTATTCCTGAAAGAAACACTGCAAGGGGGTGAAATCAAATCGAAATCTTGGTTAGATTCTGCTCTGTTTAGTCGATACTATAAGTGTGCAAAGAATCAGTCTTCTAGGACATTTTGGGACTTCTTTAGGCACACAAACGCGTTAGACAATTATTGCATATATTCAAGGGACTTTCTTACATGGACAGAGTGGAGTAGTGGTAAGATCATTGAGACTGTGCACAATCCTGGAGACTCCTGTTCCGTTACACGTTTTGACTGACTGCCTTTCATAATCAAATACCTTCATACTAACACGATCTGCGCATCATAACACTCTAAAAGTTATGATTGCACACTTGTTGAAGACTTCATCGTTCTTCACACAGAATATATAATAGAAAGAAAATGTGGGCAGCATATGACTTTCCCTACATAATGCAATGACTAATGACTACATAAGCCAATGTATGTCAATGTACATAACACTGTAAATAAGACTAATGCATACTACATATTGCAATGACTAGTGTATGGTGTATAAGATCCGCAGCACAATATTTTTAGTATTGTGTAAATGCCATGTAAATTAAAATTGAGAGTTTTTGGCAACTTATTAATCCAAACGGAATGTATTAATCCTAAGCACGCAAAATTTTCATCAAAATGCAATTGACGTTAATATCCCATGAGATAAATGACTATTTAAGAATTCTTTGGTATCAAAGTACATAGCTATTGCAAAAGATAACTTCTCTCATGAATGGAAAAAACTAGACACACGATAATGGTTTTAACAGATTTATTGCATAATTAGAAGTATATCAGTCTTTTGTACGGAATATACAATGTAAAAAAAATAAAAATCACAATCATGTGTAAATTCCTATAGAATTCTAAATGGCATTGTTATGCAAAACCTTCTATTAAAATATTAAAATTAATCCTTCTAAAAAGAAGTTTAAGAATCTCAATTCTCGCTATACAGAATTATCTTCATAGGCAGATCTGGAAAATAAAACATCTGGTGCCGTTAATAAACAAATTTACAAAAATATGACATTAAATCAATATATGCCAAAATGATAGCTCTAAAATATATTAGAACATACACCCGTACTACTTATATTCTCGTAGATTAGAAGGTATACCCGTGTATTAGAAGATATACCCTTACTACAATATATGAGCTTGAAAATGTTTTGCCATAATAAAACAGGTGAGGTAAGAAATTGAAAATATCCATAACTCCGTAATATTTGAACCCAAAAGTCGTAATTGATATACTTTAGTCAAAAACATAATTTTGTTGAAATGTATTTTTGAATACATTTCTTAATTATTTAAATCGTAAAATATTTCATAAAAATCGTCAGCCATAAACACATTGGATTGAATCCCGATACTGAGAGACATGATATAATTTTCTTGAAATAAATTTGCGGAAAAAATATCGTCTACATAATGCTATCTCTATGGAAGGTTTCATTGTATGTTTTTTATTAATATTGAGACAACCCTTAGTCCTAAAAAGTCGCAACATGAACGAAATTTTAAGTGGGGCTATTCCAAGGGTACCCATAAATTTTCAGAAAATTATGTGTTCTTCCGTAGTGTTGAGACATACACATACACACCTACATACGCATAGACAGATTTTCAATTTTATTTATATAGATAACAGCATTCATAGAACGGTTTCGTGCATTTTATGATCTTGTTAGCTGTAATAGCCGATACCTGCAAGAAATAAACTGTCGCTCCAGGTGCTGGAGACCAAAAATATATATGAAGACCTGAACGGTCTTTAGTCAAAGGTGAGTGGGGCCCATGCCCGGACTTCGCCTCTTAAGGGCCCAGCGGAACGAAAGCGGGACATGGTCGCCGAAAAGGAAATGGGTTTCACGTATTCTATAAGGTGCCTTGTGGGTCTATAGGAAGAAGTTTCCAACAATTTAAATACAAACAAATTATTTTGTTTTTAGTACAACTTATGTGAGTTGAAGAAAATGACAGACGGCGATTTTAAAAAATGCTACATGGGGGGCTTGAACATCAGACTTCGCTATAATTTTCAACATGATAATAATGGAAGTGAGCTGCATTAAGAATAAAAAAAATTCTGGATGCCTGTTGCAAAAATTTAACAAGCTTAAAACTTTTGGAATACTTTAAAAAAATTATACCTATGTAATTTGTGATTTATTTCTGAATGTTACAATCACATTAAGAATTTCGTTAACAATAGTCGAAGCCAAAGAAGCTTTTAAAATTTAAAATTAATAAAAAAGTTCAAGTTTGTTCACTAACTCAAAGTTTCGTGATTTTTAAGTATAGATTTTATATATCATTTTAATAAATACAATTCATGCTTCTCCAAATTTACACATTTGTTATTAAAATTTCTTTAAAATAACTAATTTTAAATAATGTATATATTTGCAACTGGATCTCGTTTCCTGAGCTAATTAAAAATTCAAACGGTAATTATAATAATTTTAACAATTATAATGTCTTCATACTACATTTATTGTGTGCATGATTATAAAATATTGCAAGAATTAAAATTATCATAATTCTGTCGCAATGTTATCTTTGTCCGGGTCAAAGGCTCCTGCAGTTAAGAGAAAAAATTTAACTCGTCAAGAAGCACTCAAAGATCAGAATGCTGTACTGGCAACTTCTTTATATCTCGACTTTTTTATATCGCAGTTACAGTTATACTCTGCATATTACAGTAACAGTAATGCTCTGCAAGTTGAATTTACAGAAATACTTTGCAAATTATAGTTACAGTAATATTTTTTAAACGACAGTTACAGTAATACTCTTCAATCTACAGTTACAGTAATACTCTTCAATCTACAGTTACAGTAATACTCTGCAAGTAACAATTAAATTTTCAAGTTACAATTATAGTAATACTTTGAACGTTACTGTTACAGCATAGAAAATAAAAGTATTATAATGCTGTCACAAAATTCTCTTTGTCCGGGTTAGGGGCTTCTGTAGCTAAGAGTAAATAATTTAGCTTGTCAAGAAACACTCAAGGATCGGAATGATGTACTGATCACTTGTTTATATCGCAAGTTCCAGTTCCAGTTATACTTTGCATATTACAGTTAAAGTAATACTCTGCAAGTTGCATTTACAGTAATGCTCTGCACGTTATAATTGCAGTAATATTCTTTAAACTACAGTTACAGTAATACCCCTCAATACACAGTTAGAGCAATACTCTGCAAGTTATAATTACAGTAATACTCTCCTCAAGTTACAATTATAATAATACTCTGTAAGTTACAGTTGCAGCATAGAAAATAAAATTATTGTAATGCTGTCACACAACTGTTTTTGTCCGGGTCAGAGGCTTCTCCAGTTAAAAATTTAGCTTGTCAAGAAGCACTCAAATATTTGAATTTATGCACAAGTAAATAATTTATATTAAAGAAGACACGCGAAATTTACATTTTTGTATTTTCTTGATGTATTTCTTGTCGATCTTGAAAGGTTACTGTCCTTAACCTTCGATAGCATCCTGCGGAGATGACTTTCTGTATATCAATTTGATGCAAACCGCCACTAAGTTTTGCCATTATCAACAACATTGCTCATCGTAATTCAAAAAGATAACGGTAATAAATCGTGTGTGTACAAAATATTTAAAAAGGCTGTATTTAATTCCGTGGACTTACTTGATTGATTAAATCGTCTAATAAGGCTTTGAGATTGAATATGGGGGAGGGGCGGGGTTAGTTACTACTAGTATTTTAGTCTGTCAAAGAGAGGGAAATTAAGAAGATTAAAAAATTTAGTTGCAACATTTTTTACTTTCCCTGCAATGCATGGTAATGTATAGGGAAAGTATTGGAATCATGCCGAAAATCGCAAATCGAGTTTTCGACGGATCTACACGTTTCGAGACCTCTAGTATACGAAAAAACTATTTTTAGCGCGACGTCTGTGTGTCTGTCTGTGTGTGTGTCTGTCTGTGTGTCTGTCTGTCTGAGTGTCTGTGTGTCTGTCTGTCTGTGCAGATTTTGTATCCACTCTAACTGAAAAACTAATGGACCGAATTTCACAAAATTTGGTAGGTAAGTTACTTGTGAGAGAGTCTGATGCTGATTAGTTTTGGGTACGATTCGGGATAAAAGAACCCGCCTTTTTTTGTGAAATGGCCCGCAAAAACTTGTATCCACTCTAACTAAAAAACTAATGGACCGAATTTCACAAAATTGGGTAGATGAGTCGCTTGTAGGTTACTCTGGTGCTGATTAGATTTTGGTATGATTCGGAAAAAAATGACCTGCCTTTTTTTGCTAAATGGTCCGCAAAATCCTCCAAATCTAAACTAAAGAACTGGGTATACTCAAATATATCCATTAAATGCTGATTTAATACGTAATTTTTAACGACGAAAAGAATAAGACCAACCCCATTACGCTAGGACTAGCCGTTCTCGAGATATTTTAGTTTTTCGTACTTTCCCTACGCCACCTTTGAAAATAAGCCCGGTTACCAAATACGAACGAAAATTGAATTAAAAGTGAAATAAATTTAATTAAAATAAAAAGAACGTTAATATAAGTCTGCAGGGAAAGTCATGTGCTGCTCACATCAGAATTTTACTTTCCCTGCAATACAGGGTAATGTATATGGATAGTATTGGAATCATGCCGAAAATCGCAACTCGAGTTTTCGATGGATCTACACGTTTCGAGACCTCTAGAATACGAAAAAAACATTTTTAGCGTGACGTCTGTTTGTGTGTCTGTCTGTGTGTCTGTGCAATGTATGTATGCACTCTAACTAAAAAACTAATGGACCGAATTTCAAAAAATTTAGTAGGTAAGACTGTTGGGCGTGACCCTGGTGCTGATTAGTTTTTGGTACAATTCGGAAAAAAAGAACCCGCCTTTTTTTGCGAAATGGCCAGCAAAAATCTCATGTATCCACTCTAGCTGAAATACTAATTAACCAAATTTCACAAAATTTGGTAGATAAATCACTTGTGGGATACTCTGGTGCTGATTAGATTTTGGTACGATTCGAAAAAGAACAACCTGCTCGAACCTTTTGCGAAATGATTCGCAAAAATCGCCAATATCTAAAATATAAGACTACGTATGTTCAAATGTGTCAATTAAATGCTTCTTTTATGCGTAATTTTTGACGAGGGAAAGAATAAGAACAATTCTATTACTCTAAGACTAATCGTTCTCGATATATTTGAGATTTTTTGTATTTTTGTTATGCCGCCTTTGGAAAAATGTCCAATTACCAAATAAAACCAGGAATTGAATTAAAAATAAAAATTTTGTGTTTTTTTGTGCAATTCAACTCAATTTAATGAGTTCTTAAAGAAATATAGAAATAATGAATTCACGTCTGCAGGGAAAGTCATGTGCTGCCCACATCCGATTTTTTAAATAAGTTTTATTTTGTTTAATAATATATGAATGCTCACCGTTGAAAATAGTATGGTCGTCTTAATGGAGATTTGCTGAGTTGGGTTCTGTCTCGTGGTCAATAAATAAAGTGTGCTAAATTTCAATTTTCTAGGTCGCTGGCTGGCTTCCAGAGGGTATGGAAAGACTTTTCACACACCGCCTCTCACCATTTGCACGCTACCACAACTGCCGCAGTGTTCATGCGGAGTACGATCACGTTAAAAATTTGGGTCCGTAAATCTTTCCTAGAGGTTGGTGGTAGGGAAAGGAGGGTACTGTCAATGTGGATGCCTCCCCCACTGGATTCCGGTCTAAATTGGGTGGCTCTTCCCAGCCGTCCAAACAGTTACCTTACACCTTTCTGGTAGGTCGGACGGTCTGGGTCTCAACAACAACAACACCGCCTCTCTCCATTTTTATTAGTGAATTATTCCACTAGTAAACGTTTCTGGAATTATTAGATATACTGTAACCGTGCTGAACAGAGTTTCTGCATGTGCTCGAATTTCTACCAACCAATTTGGTTGGTACATCTAAATTTTTACCGGCTATCTGCTAAAACTTACCAGGCAAATAAAATAATTGATAAATTTGAAATGTTAAGACTTTTCAAACACCGCCTCTCTCCATTTTTATTAGTGAATTAATCCACTATTAAGCGTTTCTGGAATTATTAGATATACTGTAACCGTGCTGAACAGAGTTTCTGCATGTGCTCGAATTTCTACCAACCAATTTGGTTGGTACATCTAAATTTTTACCGGCTATCTGCTAAAACTTACCAGGCAAATAAAATAATTGATAAATTTGAAATGTTAAGACTTTTCAAACACCGCCTCTCTCCATTTTTATTAGTGAATTAATCCACTATTAAGCGTTTCTGGAATTATTAGATATACTGTAACCCTACTGAACAGAGTTTCTGCATGTGCTCCAATTTCTACCAACCAATTTGGTTGGTACAGCTAAATTTTTACCGGCTATCTACTAAAACCTACCAGGCAAATAAAATAATTGATACATTTAAAATGTGCTTAAATTTAACAAGAAAAAGAGTGCATATAAAGCCCTACATACATGGGAATTTTCGATATTATTCCCACTGCTCAAAATCAATACTCCTTGCCCGTGTCCTAGTTTTACCTCACTCTAAAATTTCAATCACGAAATTCAGATGCGAAAGTATTAAAACATCACATTACAAAAGTATTTGTCTAACATGTTAATCACTGAAGCATACGTGGACATGCTGTGCATATTATAGTAAAAGTTATGGTGGTTAAAGTTTATAGGTGAAGTGTCTGCCTTTTCAGTCATCATTCATATCGCGTTTTCTTCCGTTTAGAAGTGTGAACGACAGCCAGCCTTCACTTAAATTTAGACTTGAAAATAACCATGACACCCCCCCCCCTCCTCTATTTTCTTATTTTTCTTGATAGGATAGAGAGTCTTACCAAAGAGTGATGTAAAGGGTTGGTTGATCTCTATATCGAAAAAGTATATTTATCTAAAATTTATAAATTGTTATTTATAGATGAGAAATACTATCTTGAGAAGTACAAAGATAGAAAGAAGTAGAAAGGAAGGTAAATGTACAAAGAAGAAAAGAAGAAAGTTCAAAGAAGTACAAAATAGATTTTAATTTTGAACATCAACATTATTTTGCTGTGACGATAAATATGCATATAATTTAAAAAGAATAAATATTATAATATTACATAATAAATATTCAATACATATTTGGGTAGAATGCTTCAAACAGTACTATCAAGATCATATATTGGAAAAATCTAATTCGTTTTCTTGAAGAAAGATCATAAGATCTCGTGAAAAATTTTACTCTCCATAATGGCATATGGATTTAAAATTTTGCACGCCTTTATCAAAAATTTTGTTGCCATTTGGTGAGTGGCGACAGACATTCAGAAACCCAGGTACTGAAGAATGTTAAAGAGCGCGAAACTTATCCGCGAATGTTGGTTTCAGCAATTGAAGCACAATTATTAGTACAGCAAAAATGTTGCACACTTTTCTTGATTTTATTTTACATACATTTAGTTGTATAAAGTGACCACTGAGAATTGTTCTTTAGCAGATATCTGAAAACCCTTCGGTGTGATGTCATACGCTTTAATTTCTCCGCTTTAGAACATTCATTTGCATGTTGTCTAGACTTATCCGACTAGACAAAAGACAAAAGACTTATCCGACTACACAATTATTAGTACAGAAAACTGTTGCACACTTCTCTTGATTTTATTTTTCGACATCTGAAAACCCTTCGCTGTGATGTCATACGCTTTAATTTCTCCGCTTTAGAACATTCACTTGCATGTTGTCTAGACTTATCCGACTAGACAAAAGACAAAAGACTTATCCGACTAGACAATTATTAGTACAGAAAACTGTTGCACATTTCTCTTGATTTTATTTTTCGACATCTGAAAACCCTTCGGTGTGATGTCATACGCTTTAATTTCTCCGCTTTAGAACATTCACTTGCATGTTGTCTAGACTTATCTGACTAGACAAAAGACAAAAGACTTATCCGACTACACAATTATTAGTACAGAAAACTGTTGCACACTTCTCTTGATTTTAATTTCGACATCTGAAAACCCTTCGGTGTGATGTCATACGCTTTAATTTCTCCGCTTTAGAACATTCATTTGCATGTTGTCTAGACTTATCCGATTAGACAAAAGACAAAAGACTTATCCGACTACACAATTATTAGTACAGAAAACTGTTGCACACTTTTCTTGATTTTATTTTTCGACATCTGAAAACCCTTCGGTGTGATGTCATACGCTTTAATTTCACCGCTTTAGAACATTCATTTGCATGTTGTCTAGACTTATCCGACTAGACAAAAGACAAAAGACTTATCCGACTAGACAAAAGACAAAAGACTTATCCGACTAGACAATTATTAGTACAGCAATTTTATCTTATAGATATCTGAAAACCCTTCGGTGTGATGTCATAAGCTTTAATTTCTCTGCTTTAGAACATTCATTTGCATTTTGTCTAAACTTATCCGACTAGACAAAAGACAAAAGACTTATCCGACTAGACAAAAGACAAAAGACTTATCCGACTAGACAATTATTAGTACAGCAATTTTATTTTATAGATATCTGAAAACCCTTCGGTGTGATGTCATAAGCTTTAATTTCTCTGCTTTAGAACATTCATTTGCATTTTGTCTAGACTTATCCGACTAGACAAAAGACAGAAGACTTATCCGACTAGACAAAAGACAAAAGACTTATCCGACTAGACAATTATTAGTACAGCAATTTTATTTTATAGATATCTGAAAACCCTTCGGTGTGATGTCATAAGCTTTAATTTCTCTGCTTTAGAACATTCATTTGCATTTTGTCTAGACTTATCCGACTAGACAAAAGACAAAAGACTTATCCGACTAGACAAAAGACAAAAGACTTATCCGACTAGACAAAAGACAAAAGACTTATCCGACTAGACAATTATTAGTACAGCAATTTTATTTTATAGATATCTGAAAACCCTTCGGTGTGATGTCATAAGCTTTAATTTCTCTGCTTTAGAACATTCATTTGCATTTTGTCTAGACTTATCCAACTAGACAATAGACTTATCCGACTAGACAATTATTAGTACAGCAATTTTATTTTATAGATATCTGAAAACCCTTCGGTGTGATGTCATAAGCTTTAATTTCTCTGCTTTAGAACATTAATTTGCATTTTGTGTAGACTTATCCGACAAGACAAAAGACAAAAGACTTATCCGACTACACAAAAGACAAAAGACTTATCCGACTAGACATTTATTAGTACAGCAATTTTATTTTATAGATATCTGAAAACCCTTCGGTGTGATGTCATAAGCTTTAATTTCTCTGCTTTAGAACATTCATTTGCATTTTGTCTAGACTTATTCAACTAGACAATAGACTTATCCGACTAGACAATTATTAGTACAGCAATTTTATTTTATGGATATCTGAAAACCCTTCGGTGTGATGTCATAAGCTTTAATTTCTCTGCTTTGGAACATTCATTTGCATTTTGTCTAGACTTATCCGACTAGACAAAAGACAAAAGACTTATCCGACTAGACAAAAGACAAAAGACTTATCCGACTAGACATTTATTAGTACAGCAATTTTATTTTATAGATATCTGAAAACCCTTCGGTGTGATGTCATAAGCTTTAATTTCTCTGCTTTGGAACATTCATTTGCATTTTGTCTAGACTTATGCGACTAGACAAAAGACAAAAGACTTATCCGACTAGACAAAAGATAAAAGACTTATCCGACTAGAGATTTATTAGTACAGCAATTTTATTTTATAGATATCTGAAAACCCTTCGGTGTGATTGCATAAGCTTTAATTTCTCTGCTTTAGAACATTCATTTGCATTTTGTCTAGACTTATCCGACTAGACAAAAGACAAAAGACTTATCCGACTAGACAAAAGACAAAAGACTTATCCCACTAGACAATTATTAGTACAGCAATTTTATTTTATAGATATCTGAAAACCCTTCGGTGTGATGTCATAAGCTTTAATTTCTCTGCTTTAGAACATTCATTTGCATTTTGTCTAGACTTATCCGACTAGACAAAAGACAAAAGACTTATCCGACTAGACAAAAGACAAAAGACTTATCCGACTAGACAATTATTAGTACAGCAATTTCATTTTTTGATATCTGAAAACCCTTCGATGTGATGTCATAAGAGTTACTTTCTCTGCTTTAGAACAATCATTTGCATTTTGTCTAGACTTATCCGACAAGACAAAAGACAAAAGACTTATCCGACTAGACAAAAGACAAAAGACTTAAACGACTAGACATTTATTAGTACAGCAATTTTATATTATAGATATCTGAAAACCCTTCGGTGTGATGTCATAAGCTTTAATTTCTCTGCTTTAGAACATTCATTTGCATTTTGTCTAGACTTATTCAACTAGAGAATAGACTTATCCGACTAGACAATTATTAGTACAGCAATTTTATTTTATGGATATCTGAAAACCCTTCGGTGTGATGTCATAAGATTTAATTTCTCCGCTTTAGAACATTCATTTGCATGTTGTCTAGACTTATCCGACGGGACAAAAGAGAAAAGACTTATCCGACTACACAAATATTAGTACAGAAAACTGTTGCACACTTTTCTTGATTTTATTTTTCGACATCTGAAAACCCTTCGGTGTGATGTCATACGCTTTAATTTCTCCGCTTTAGAACATTCATTTGCATGTTTTCTAGACTTATCCGACTAGACAAAAGACAAAAGACTTATCCGACTACACAATTATTAGTACAGAAAACTGTTGCACATTTTTCTTGATTTTATTTTTCGACATCTGAAAATCTTTCGGTGTGATGTCATACGCTTTAATTTCTCTGCTTTAGAACATTCATTTGCATTTTGTCTAGACTTATCCAACTAGACAAAAGACTTATGCGAATAGACAATTATTAGTACAGCAATTTTATTTTATAGATATCTGAAAAGCCTTCGGTGTGATGTCATAAGCTTTAATTTCTCTGCTTTAGAACATTCATTTGCATTTTGTCTAAACTTATCCGACTAGACAAAAGACAAAAAACTTATCCGACTAGACAAAAGACAAAAGACTTATCCGACTAGACAATTATTAGTACAGCAATTTTATTTTATATATATCTGAAAACCCTTCGGTGTGATGTCATAAGCTTTAATT
Source organism: Amaurobius ferox (assembly GCA_951213105.1). Taxonomy (NCBI): domain Eukaryota; kingdom Metazoa; phylum Arthropoda; class Arachnida; order Araneae; family Amaurobiidae; genus Amaurobius; species Amaurobius ferox. The sequence goes on along the minus strand of OX578152.1, from coordinate 73,232,062 downwards.
TCTCTGCTTTAGAACATTCATTTGCATTTTGTCTAGACTTATCCGACTAGACAAAAGACAGAAGACTTATCCGACTAGACAAAAGACAAAAGACTTATCCGACTAGACAATTATTAGTACAGCAATTTTATTTTATAGATATCTGAAAACCCTTCGGTGTGATGTCATAAGCTTTAATTTCTCTGCTTTAGAACACTCATTTGCATTTTGTCTAGACTTATCCGACTAGACAAAAGACAAAAGACTTATCCGACTAGACAAAAGACAAAAGACTTATCCGACTAGACAAAAGACAAAAGACTTATCCGACTAGACAATTATTAGTACAGCAATTTTATTTTATAGATATCTGAAAACCCTTCGGTGTGATGTCATAAGCTTTAATTTCTCTGCTTTAGAACACTCATTTGCATTTTGTCTAGACTTATCCGACTAGACAAAAGACAAAAGACTTATCCGACTAGACAAAAGACAAAAGCCTTATCCGACTAGACAAAAGACAAAAGACTTATCCGACTAGACAATTATTAGTACAGCAATTTTATTTTATAGATATCTGAAAACCCTTCGGTGTGATGTCATAAGCTTTAATTTCTCTGCTTTGGAACATTCATTTGCATTTTGTCTAGACTTATCCGACTAGACAAAAGACAAAAGACTTATCCGACTAGACAAAAGACAAAAGACTTATCCGACTAGACATTTATTAGTACAGCAATTTTATTTTATAGATATCTGAAAACCCTTCGGTGTGGTGTCATAAGCATTAATTTCTCTGCTTTAGAACATTCATTTGCATTTTGTCTAGACTTATCCGACTAGACAAAAGACAAAAGACTTATCCGACTAGACAAAAGATAAAAGACTTATCCGACTAGAGATTTATTAGTACAGCAATTTTATTTTATAGATATCTGAAAACCCTTCGGTGTGATTGCATAAGCTTTAATTTCTCTGCTTTAGAACATTCATTTGCATTTTGTCTAGACTTATCCGACTAGACAAAAGACAAAAGACTTATCCGACTAGACAAAAGACAAAAGACTTATCCGACTAGACAATTATTAGTACAACAATTTTATTTTATAGATATCTGAAAACCCTTCGGTGTGATGTCATAAGCTTTAATTTCTCTGCTTTAGAACATTCATTTGCATTTTGTCTAGACTTATCCGACTAGACAAAAGACAAAAGACTTATCCGACTAGACAAAAGACAAAAGACTTATCCGACTAGACAATTATTAGTACAGCAATTTCATTTTTTGATATCTGAAAACCCTTCGGTGTGATGTCATAAGCGTTAATTTCTCTGCTTTAGAACAATCATTTGCATTTTGTCTAGACTTATCCGACAAGACAAAAGACAAAAGACTTATCCGACTAGACATTTATTAGTACAGCAGTTTTATTTTATAGACTAGCAGCATACCCGTTCTTCGTAAGGAGTGTATAATATAAAGAAATTTATAATTCGCAATCATGTGCAAATTCTGTTAAAATTTTAAATTTATTGCTCATAAAGAGAAGTTTAAGAATATCTGTTCTCACTATGCAAAATTATCTTCACGGGCAGATCTGAAGAATAAAACTTCCTGGCCCCTTTTGTAAGCAAATTTGCAAAAAAAAAAAAAGGATTTGAATCAATATATGCAACCCCGTACTACTTATATTGTCGCAGATTAGAAAATATGCCGGTGTGTTAGTAGAAGTTTACCCGTATTGCAATATGTGTCTCAAAAATATTTGCAAAAATAAAAGAGATGACATAAAAAATTGAAAGTATCAAAAATCCCCGTAATCTTAATACCAGAAGGTCGGAATAGATACGAATATATGCCAATATATATCAAAATATATGCCAATATACCTGTACTACTTATATTCTCGTAGATTGGAAGATATACCCATGCATTTGTAGAAGATTACTCGCACAACGTACTATATATGAGTTTCAACAATTTTCGTAATAATAAAACAATTCCATAATAATTTGAAAATATCAGTAATCCCTGAATCAACAGTCCCCGAAAATATCAATAATAATGATGTTTAAACCTGAAGACCGTAATTGATATTATCCAGTCAAAAATTCAATGCCAATGAAATTTATTTTATATACATATTTTTACTATTCAAATCGGAAAAGATTTAATAAAAATCATATGCCGCATAACATATTGGATACGTTGCTAAGCGACATGATATCAATTGCTTTAAATAAATTCATGGAAATCATCTCATCTGAATAATGCAATCTCCATGGAAGGTTTGGCGACATTTTCGTCAATTTAGCTATAACTTAAAAAATCGCCAAATTTATCGCCAAGTGGGACTGTAGAACTGATAATCCCATTATGCGACAAATTGACGAAACATCATCACCATACTGTCCCCTAACAAAACACAATTAATTTCATTTATTAAGCGCGATTTTATCAATTTCATGATATTTTTATGGATTTAGAATATTTTTACCAGTTTGGTGATATTAAAAAAGTTCCTTAAATGTGTTACTAAATAGGATGGATGGACTGACCGACAAATGCTACAGAAACATCATTTCAGTACTTTATTCTAAAAAAACAAATTTAATTTCATTGATTTGGGTCATTTTTATCAATTTGGAGACATTTCCACTAATTTGGTAAAGTTTAAGAAAAGTTACCAAGTTATTTAGAGGTATTCCTCTAAATTCATAGCTCTGAATTTGCAGCCCCTCAGGGGTTCACTTCTTTAGTGAATACGGGTGTTGCAATCCCGAGGTACCTTAGCAAGGCTTTTCTTTCCTTTTTCTTACTCTCTCTTTCTTTTTCCTTCCTATTTTTTGTCTATCCTCCTTTCCCCTTCTTTTTGTTTTGTTCTCCTTTTGTGTTTTGTGTTTCTTGTCCCTCTGGGCTGCTGGTGTCATCAATGCCGAGCCCTTAGTAAACATCACATCTGCTCTATGGGCCCTAGTACCACTCTTCGGCCTCTGCCGTAAGGTACACCGTTTGGGCTCGGGAATGGGTTCATGTGGGTGTGATGCGAAAGGGGTTGAGCTGCGTGCATTAGTAGTTTTGCTTTTAAGAAACGTTTGCAGTAAACGGTTCCAGAGGTGAGTCCCTTGGTTGCGTTGGTTAGATGGTGGAGAGTGTTTCATATCGAGAAATCCCCCATGGATCTTTGTTGGTCCTTGGGCCCTGTGCACCAGGTGCACGTTATGGCCCGCTCTCCATCATCTAGCTTTGCGAATGACTCCGGCGGTTACACTTGGCACGTTAGAAAAGTGTGGGGAGACGGAGCCTGGCGGGGGCTCCGATCGATCTGGAAGTAAACCGTGGTTTTTTTATAAGTGGTTACAAGCATGGAGAATTTGAGATTGCTTTCTGTCTCAGATTCTTCATGCTCTTTTTCAGATGAGAACAATGCTGTTCTGCCTAATATATCACGCATGGATTGGGCTGAGAGGGTTGAGATTACTGAATCCTCAAAGCCAAAATATGTGACTCCCAGAGGCATGGGACAAAGTGGTGTAACATCAGGTAATGCCTCAAAAGCTAGATATTTTATCATAAAGAAGTCTGAAGGAACTTTTGAAAATTGTTCACCTTTTTTGATTCAAAAAAGTATAGCTGCGTATGTAGGTGATGTAAAAATGTTAAAAAACTAAGATCCGGTGACCTTTTGGTCCAAGTTACCACAAATGCTCAAGCTACAAACATAATGAAAATGACCCATATTGGAAGTTTCAAGATCACAGTAAACTTACATATGTCACTTAATTATTCTAGAGGCGTAATTTCCGAATCAGATCTAATTTATGACAGTGAGGAAGAAATTTTGAACAATTTAATTGACCAAAATGTGTGCGCTGTAAGACGTATCAACATTCGTAGAGAAGGGAAAGTCTTACCAACTAAACACCTCATACTTACCTTTAACTCGCCAGATTTACCAAAAACCATTAAAGCAGCCTATCTGATGTGCAAAGTCCGTCCTTTTGTACCAAATCCATTAAGGTGCTTTAAGTGCCAAAGATTTGGACATTCCAAAAATTCATGCAAAGGGAAATATGAAACATGTGCCCGGTGTGCTGAGCCCGGACATGAATCTGAAAATTGTTCCAAAAAATTTCTGTGTGTTAATTGTAATGGCGAACACCCATCATATGCTCGATCATGCCCGAAATGGAAGATCGAAAAGGAAATACAAACTGTTAAAATCAATAATAATATTTCTTTCCCTGAAGCACGTAAAATAGTAACAGCACGTACACCTGAAGGTGTATCCTATGCCACAGTAGCCACTAAATCCTCAACTTCAGTTGCCACGCAATGTGAGAAAAGATCCATTGCTACACAAACCGAACCTATCTTTGTGCCCGAAGACAGTCCAAATCCTACTAGCCCATCAAGTACTCAATTTAAACCTAAATCTGCCATACCCTTAGCAACTTTTAGACCAGAGTTTTCACAGCCAAATAAACCAAGTACCAGTCGGGATACTGAAACATATACCACAATAAACAAAAAAAAATCCAACCAAAAATCTAAATTAAAAAATGAAAAAGATGAACTTGCACATAGAAAATCATTAAAAAGATTAGATTCAAAAAATGATACCAATATTGATGATGCAGTACAACTATGTGTTTCGGAAGACGAAACAATGTTGACGGATGTGTTGCTACCTTCATCCAATAGGTCCAGGGTGAACAGTTCTCGTTCACCAAAAAAGAAAAAACCTACATAATGGGTTCTTTAGTTTCTTGGAACTGCCGTGGTTTGCAGACCAAGTTGTTTGAGGTTAAATCATTAATTAATACTTATCATCCCATTTGTGTCTGTCTTCAAGAAACATTTTTAAAAGTTAACAATAGTATAAATTTTAAACATTTTACTTGCATTCGCAAAGATTTTGATCAAAACAGTAGGGTTTCTGGGGGAGTAGCTTTGCTAATTTCCCATAACTATCCTACCTCCAATGTACAACTTACCACTAACTTACAAGCTGTTGCTGCTCGTATCCATATTAAGACATTGATTACAATATGCTGTATATATATTCCACCAAATGATAAGATTGATCGCAAGGAACTTGATGATTTGATTGGTCAACTACCTCCGCCATTCGTAATATTGGGTGACTTTAATGGTCACAACCCTCTTTGGGGTAGTTGTGACATGAATCACAGAGGACAGCAAATTGAACAGTGTATTAGTGATCACAGCCTGTGCCTATTAAATAGCAATGAACATACCTACTTTCATCAACCAAGCAAGACATTCCACACTATCGATCTTGCTTTCTGTTCCCCGTCAGTCCTTCCATACTGGTCCTTTTTAGTCGACAAAGATCTACACAATAGCGACCATTTTCCCATTGTTCTCTTTAACAGTCAAATCAGATCACCTGTGAAACCATCGCGATATATCTTTTCGAAAGCTGATTGGTTAACATTTACTTCCCTAGCTGTGATAGCTGATGACGCAGTTCAGAGCTGTGACATTGATACAGCTGTAAACAATATTACAAATCTCTTGATTAACGCTGCTGATAATACAATCCCTAAGAATTCTGGAAAAACATCTAAGTATCACTTTCCTTGGTGGAATGAAGAATGTCGCGAGGCATACAAAAAACAAAAGAAAGCCTGGGCCAAATTTCGAAGGTATCCTACGACTGATAATCTTACTGCATTTAAATATACAAAAGCTGTTGCTCGTAGGATACGCAGACAAAGACAAAGAGAGTCATGGGAGGAGTATGTCAGTGGACTAAACTGTTCCATTTCCAGCAAGAAAGTATGGGAAAAGGTCAAAAAGTGTTCAGGTGTCTATAATGACCACCTTATATCTGTTATAAATAGTAATGGCTCAATTATTAGCTCTCCCGCAGAAATAGCAAATGAAATAGCCAAAGCCTTTGCAGATGTTTCAAACTCAGCAAGTTATTCAGAACCATTCCTGTCACATAAAATCAGATCAGAAAAGAAACCAATTGTCTTCTCACAAGCCAAACACTTGCCATACAATTCTCCGTTTACAAAGTTTGAACTTCTTACAGCATTGTCACAGACTCAGGGAACCAGCAGTGGGCCAGATGGTGTCCATTATACTATGCTGAAACACCTTTCTCACGAGTCTTTATTGAACCTTTTATATCTGTACAACAGGATTTATATGGAACATAAGTTTCCGACATCCTGGCAAAGAGCAATCACCATACCCATTTTAAAACCAGGAAAAGACCCCAAAAGTCCTTCAAGTTACCGACCCATTGCTTTGACAAGCTGTATTTGCAAAATTATGAAAAAAATGGTAAATGCCCGACTTGTTTATTTCCTTGAAATAAATAAACTTTTATCTCCACATCAAAGTGGTTTTAGACGAGGAAGATCTACCTCTGACAATATTATTGCTCTGGAATCCCAGATCAGGACTGCCTACCTTAGGCGAAATCATTTAGTGTCAATATTTTTTGATATTGACAAAGCCTATGATCGCACATGGCGCTATGGTATTATTAAGGACCTTTTTGATTTTAATTTAAAAGGAAATCTTCCCATTTTTATACAAAACTTTTTAGCACATAGGACATTCAAAGTTCGTATTGGTACTGTTCTTTCAAATCCTCACGTACAAGAGGAGGGAGTGCCACAAGGAAGTGTATTGAGTGTGACTCTATTTTCCATAAAAATCAACAGTATTTTAAATCATCTACCACCATCAGTTCATAAAAGCCTATATGTGGATGATTTGCAAGTTTCATACCAAGCACATGATATGCGCACTGTTGAAAGACAGTGTCAAACTGCAGTAAATGGCATTCTGCATTGGGCTAATCTAAATGGATTCAGGTTTTCAATCCAAAAGACTTGTTGCGTTCACTTCACCAGAAAACGAGGTCTACACTTACCTCCAGAGATTTTCATGGAGAATGCTAAAATTGCTGTTGTGGATGAAGTGAAATTTCTTGGAGTCTGGTTCGATAGAAAACTTACCTTCCTACCCCATGTTCAGAAATTGAGAAAGAAATGTGAGAGAGCCATGAACATTTTAAAAGTTCTGTCAAATACGAAATGGGGTGCAGATACAACTTCAATGCTACGTATATATAGGGCCATTATTCGTTCCAAGATTGATTATGGATGCAATGTTTATGGGAGTGCACGAACATCTGTTCTTCAGAAACTGGACACAATACATAATAAGGCATTACGTGTATGTTCAGGTGCCTTTAGAACATCTCCTGTTCAAAGCTTATATGTGTACTGCAATGAGCCACCTCTAGAATTCAGGCGTGAACAGTTGATGCTGAATTACTACTATCGGGTCATGTCCTTACAGAACCACCCTCTGCAACGACTAATACTAGATGAGCATTATGATCGACTCTACGACCACAGACCCTCATGCATTCCTTCTTTTGGCAAGCGGATACGAAATATATTATCAATAACCCCACAAGTAGATGTAAATATAAGGAAAACAAAGTGTTTTGAAACACCTCCATGGCATGTTCCAGATTTTAAATATCTGAACCCATTTAGTAATTTTACTAAGGGAAACACAGTTCAGACTATTTATCTGCAACTGTTTGCTGAACATAGAAATCTCTACAACGGGTTTACTCCTATTTTCACAGATGGTTCAAAAGCTGGCAATTACGTAGGGTTGGCTTATGTATCTAAAAATACTATAGAGTCTTTTAAACTGCATGCATCTTGCTCTATTTTTACTGCTGAGATTATGGCAATATACCAGAGTCTTATATTCATATCGCATCAAATTTCCAAAAAGCACATCATTTATACCGATTCATTGAGTTCGCTACAACTTTTATCATCTAGGACTGCTATGAATTACCCTATTGCCTCTGATATTCTCAAGTATGAACATCGTCTAAAGGTACAGGGATACCATACGGAATTTTGTTGGGTGCCTGGACATGTTGGTATCAGAGGAAATGAGTTGGCAGATATTGCTGCTAAATCAGCTACTCAAAATTTAAATCTGACAATCCCTTTAACTGACATCAAACCATTCATTTTGAAAAATATTTATGACAAATGGCAGTATTCCTGGAACCAGCAGTCTCGTAATAAGTTGTATGAAGTAAAGCCCGTAATACAAAAGTGGACTAGTTTCCAATGTAGGAAACTTGAGGTACTTTTAACACGCTTGCGAATTGGTCATACTCGTTTTACCCACAGACACTTACTTTTAGGAGAATTTGAACCCTTTTGTAATAGTTGTCAGACCTCAGCAAGTATCAAACATATTTTAATTGAGTGTACTAAATATAAACAGTTTCGTTTCAAGCATTTTAAGACTTATACATTAAATTTGGCAGAATTGATTGGAGAAAATCCTCATTTGGAGCTTTTCCCATTCCTATTGGACATTGGTTTTTTCCATCATTTTTAACATCACCTTTTATAACCTTTTAGCCATTTTTCATATCATTTGCATTGTTGCACATGTTCCATAGTATTTTCACTCATTATCACTATTTTAAATTATACACGTGTTATCAATACTATTTTATGTATCTCGGTACCATATGTCTGGCGCAGCATATCCTCTTTGGATCTTGTGCCATTAAACCATAATCAACCTCAACCTGAATTTGCAGATCTGAAGAATAAAATATCCTGATCCCGTTTGTATAATCTAAATAAAAACAGTAAAATTGTATTAGAAGATACAAACACCCGTTCTACTCTTTTTCTGCTTCAACAATCGGCTAAATGAATTTATTGGGTAAACACAATATATGAGTTTATTAGCTAAACACAATATATGAGCATGAAACCTCTTTGCTAAAATAAATGAAAGTGATGTACGCAGTCCGCAATGTATATAATTAAAAGAACAATCGAACCGTTCATTTACAAAATATATTTTTACATCCATTTATTTATTATACAAATAAAAAAAATAATAATTGTTATTAACAACACATTTAATTTCATTCCGTTGCCGAGCAACATGATATAAGATAGAATCTTCCTCATAAAATGCGAAATTAAATAGCCATTTTGATTTCTTTATACTTTACATCGTTGAGTAAAAGCTTGTGAGAGATGAACCATGGAGGTAGATTTTTCCATTAAAATTCATGTTTCAAACAATTTATGTTCTCCTATAGTGACTAATTAATGCAAAAAACCTGCACCAAACTCGGAAATAACGTTTTATTTCATTTTGGCGTTTAAAACAAACGATTTTCATCCTTTCCGTTTGGATAAACCATGGAGTTGGAGAGTAGATCTCCTAAGAAAAAGTTCCGTTTTTCATTAATATATCGACAACCCCTGGTCTTAGAAACTCGAAACTTGGAAAAAATTTATGGGGGGTTATTTCAAGGCTATCCACAAAATTTCATTAAATTCGGTTTAGCCGTTTTCCCGTGATGATGAGACAAACGAAAATTTCGTTTTTTACTAATATCTCGAGAACCACTGGTCGTAAAAACTCAAAACACGGACTAAATTTTAAGTGGGGCTATTTCTAGGCTATCCTCAAAATTTCATCAAATTCGGTTCAGCCGTTCTCTCGTGATGATGGGACAAACAGACAGACAGACAGACAGACAGACAGACAGATTTTCAATTTTATTTATATAGACTAGCAGCATACCCGTTCTTCGTACGGAGTATATAATATAAAGAAACTTGAAATTCATAATCATGCCCAAATTCTTATAGTATACTAAACGACATGTTTAATCAAAATATTCGGTTAAAATATTTAATATAATGCTCCTAAAAAGAAGTTTAAGCATCTCTGTTCTGGCTATATAAAATTATCTTCATGGACATATCTGAAGAATAAAACATCATGGACCCCTTATGTAAGCAAATATAAAAAAAAATATGGAATTGAATCAATATATGCAAAATAAAAGCGTTAAAATTGTATGGGACCCGTACTAATTATATACGCGAATATTAGAAAATATAACCTGTATTAGTAGATTACATGTATAAATTGAAAATAACAATAAACCCGCAATCTTTAAATCTGAAGACAGTCATTTATTCCAATATATGTCAAAATTAAAGTGCTAAAATTATATGGGAAGATATACACGTACTACTTATAATGTTCGATTATTAGTAGAAGATTACCCGTTTTGCAATATGAGTCACAAATGTTTTTTGGTAAAATACAACAGACGACGTAATAAATTGAATATATAATTAATCCCCTTAATCTTCATACCAGAAGACTGTACTTGATTCCAATATATATGCCAATATATGTCAAAATATATGCCAATATACCTGTACTACTTATATTCTCGTAGGTTAGAAGATATATCCGTGCATTCCTAGAAGATTACTCGTACAACGTACAATATGCGTGTGTCAGCAATTTTTGCCGCAATAAAACAATGGCGTAATAACTTAAAAATATCAATAATCCCTGAATCAATAATTCCGGAAAATATCAATAATAATAATGTTTAAACCTGAAGAGCATAATTGATATTATCCAGTCCAAAATGAAATGGCAATGAAATTTATTTTATATACATATCTTCATTATTCAAATCGGAAAGGATTTAATAAAAATCGCCTGCCGCATAAACACATTGGATTTAAATCCGTTGCTAAGCGACATGATATCATTTGCTTCAAATAAATTGGTAGAAAAAATATCGTCTAAATAGTTATATTTCTATGGAACATTTGGCGACAGTTTCGTCAAATTAGCGACATTTTAAAAAATCGCCAAATGGGACTGTAGAACTGACAGTTCCACTTTGCGACAAATTGACGAAATATCATCACAATACTATCCCCTAACAAAAAACAATTAATATCATTTATGTAGCGCAATTTTATCAATTTCAAAATATTTTTATAGATTTGAAAACATTTTTATCAATTTGGTGACATTTTAAAAATTCGCTAAATGTATTACTAAGTAGGATGGTTGGTCTGACAGATAAATGCTAACCAAACATGATTTCCGTACTCTCTTCAAACAAAACAAAAAAAAATTTCATTGATATGTAGAAGACCCAAGCCACACGACCAACCCGAAGGTTTATGGCAGCTGTTTGTGTGTCGTTTATATCAATATGGCGACATTTCTGTCAATTTGGCAAAGTTTAAGAAAAGTTGTCAAATTAGCGATATCCCTCCAAATTCGTAGCTTTGAATTTGCAGATCTGAATGAAACATTCTTATCCCGTTTCAATATACTAAATGAAAACCCTACAATTGTATTAGAAGATTACCCGCTCTACTCTTTTCCTGTTTCAACAATCGGCTATATGAATTTATTGGCTAAACACAATATATGAGTTTAGTAGCTAAATACGATATAAGCTTGAAAACTCTTTGCCAAAATAAATGCAATTGATGTACGCAGTCAGCAATTAATATAATTAAAAGAAAAATCAAACCGTCCATTCATAAGATATACTTTTATATCCATTTATTTATTATTTAAATCGAAAAAAAAATAATAAAAACATTAACAAACACATTTAATTTAATTGCGATGCCGAGCAACAGGATATATCCTCCTAAAATGTTAAAATTTATTAACCACTAACAGCACACCCGTTATTCGTACGGATTGTATAATTTAAAGAAACTTAAAGTTCGCAATCATGTGCAAATTCTGTTAAAATATTAAATTTATTGCTCCTAAAGAGAAGTTTAAGAATATATGTTCTCACTATGCAAAATTATCTTCACGATCAGATATGAAGAATAAAACATCCTGCCCCCTTTTGTAAGCAAATTTACAGAAGAAAAAATAGGAATTGAATGAATATATGCAACCCCGTACTAATTATATTGTCGCAGATCAGAAAATATGCCAATGTGTTAGTAGAAGATTACCCGTATTACAATATGCGTCTCAAAAATATTTGCCAAAATAAAAGAGATGACGTAATAAATTGAAAACATCAATAATATCCGTACTCTTTATACCAGAAGGTCGTAATTGATTCCAATATATGCCAATATATATCAAAACATATGTCAATATACCTGTACTACTTATATTCTCGTAGATTAAAAGATATACACGTGTATTTGTAGAAGATTCGTACAACATACAATATATGAGTTTAAACAATTTTTGTCATAATAAAATAATTGCATAATAACTTGAAAATATCAATAATCCTTGAATCAATAATCCCCGAAAATATAAATAATAATAATTTTTAAACCTGAAGACCGTAATTGATATTATCCAGTCCAAAATGCTATAAGAAAAATCAAATCGTTCTTTTCTAAAATATATTTTTATATCCATTTATTTATTACTCAAATCGAAAAAATAATTATTGAAATTAACAGACAGATTTAATTTAATTGCGTTTCTGAGTAACATGATATAAGATAGAATCTTATAACATGTTAAATATGTCATGTCTTATAACATAAACTGCGAAATTAAATAACGATTTTGATTTCTCTATACTTCTCATTGTTCCGTAAAAGATTGTTTAAAATAAACCATGAACCATGGAGATAGATTTCCCCTTTAAATCATGTTTCAAACAATTCATGTTTTCAGAAAGTGACTAATTAACGCAAGAAATCTCCCATCAAACTCAGAGATTAAATTTTAATTCACTTTCAAACGATTTTCAAGCTTTTCGTTTGGATAAACCACGGAGTTAGGGAGTAGAACTCCTAGGAAAAAGTTCCGTTTTTCATTAATATCTCGACAATCCCAGGTCTCAGAAACTCGAAACTTGGACAAAATTTATGGGGGGATATTTCAGGGCTATTCACCAAATTTCATTAAATTCGGTTCAGCCGTTTTTCCGTGATGATGAGACAAACGAAAATTTCGTTTTTTACTAATATCTCGAGAACCACTGGTCGTAGAAACTCAAAACACGGATATAAATTTAAGTGGGGCTATTTCTGGGCTACCCACAAAATTTCATCAAATTCGGTTCCGCCGTTCTCCCGTGATGGTGTGACAAACAGACAGACAGACAGACAGACAGATTTTCATTTTTATTTATATAGATATCTGAAAACACTTCGGTGTGATGTCATAAGCTTTAATTTCTCTGCTTTAGAACATTCATTTGCATTTTGTCTAGACTTATTCAACTAGACAATAGACTTATCCGACTAGACAATTATTAGTACAGCAATTTTATTTTATGGATATCTGAAAACCCTTCGGTGTGATGTCATAAGCTTTAATTTCGCCGCTTTAGAACATTCATTTGCATGTTGTCTAGACTTATCCGACTAGACAAAAGAGAAAAGACTTATCCGACTACACAAATATTAGTACAGAAAACTGTTGCACACTTTTCTTGATTTTATTTTTCGACATCTGAAAACCCTTCGGTGTGATGTCATACGCTTTAATTTCTCCGCTTTAGAACATTCATTTGCATGTTGTCTAGACTTATCCAACTAGACAAAAGACAAAAGACTTATCCGACTACACAATTATTAGTACAGAAAACTGTTGCACACTTTTCTTGATTTTATTTTTCGACATCTGAAAACCCTTCGGTGTGATGTCATACGCTTTAATTTCTCCGCTTTAGAACATTCATTTGCATGTTTTCTAGACTTATCCGACTAGACAAAAGACAAAAGACTTATCCGACTACACAATTATTAGTACAGAAAACTGTTGCATATTTTTCTTGATTTTATTTTTCGTCATCTGAAAATCTTTCGGTGTGATGTCATACGCTTTAATTTCTCTGCTTTAGAACATTCATTTGCATTTTGTCTAGACTTATCCGACTAGACAAAAGACAAAAGACTTATCCGACTAGACAAAAGACAAAAGACTTATCCGACTAGACAATTATTAGTACAGCAATTTCATTTTTTGATATCTGAAAACCCTTCGGTGTGATGTCATAAGCGTTAATTTCTCTGTTTAAAACAATCATTTGCATTTTGTCTAGACTTATCCGACAAGACAAAAGACTTATCCGACTAGACAAAAGACAAAAGACTTATCCGACTAGACATTTATTAGTACAGCAATTTTATTTTATAGATATCTGAAAACCCTTCGGTGTGATGTCATAAGCTTTAATTTCTCTGCTTTGGAACATTCATTTGCATTTTGTCTAGACTTATTCAACTAGACCATAGACTTATCCGACTAGACAATTATTAGTACAGCAATTTTATTTTATGGATATCTGAAAACCCATCGGTGTGATGTCATAAGCTTTAATTTCTCCGCTTTAGAACATTTATTTGCATGTTGTCTAGACTTATCCGACTAGACAAAAGACAAAAGACTTATCCGACTACACAATTATTAGTACAGAAAACTGTTGCACATTTTTCTTGATTTTATTTTTCGACATCTGAAAATCTTTCGGTGTGATGTCATACGCTTTAATTTCTCTGCTTTAGAACATTCATTTGCATTTTGTCTAGACTTATCCAACTAGACAAAAGACAAAAGACTTATCCGACTACACAATTATTAGTACAGAAAACTGTTGCACACTTTTCTTGATTTTATTTTTCGACATCTGAAAACCCTTCGGTGTGATGTCATACGCTTTAATTTCTCCGCTTTAGAACATTCATTTGCATGTTTTCTAGACTTATCCGACTAGACAAAAGACAAAAGACTTATCCGACTACACAATTATTAGTACAGAAAACAGTTGCACACTTTTCTTGATTTTATTTTTCGACATCTGAAAATCTTTCGGTGTGATGTCATACGCTTTAATTTCTCTGCTTTAGAACATTCATTTGCATTTTGTCTAGACTTATCCAACTAGACAAAAGACTTATCCGACTAGACAATTATTAGTACAGCAATTTTATTTTATAGATATCTGAAAAGCCTTCGGTGTGATGTCATAAGCTTTAATTTCTCTGCTTTAGAACATTCATTTGCATTTTGTCTAGACTTATCCGACTAGACAAAAGACAAAAGACTTATCCGACTAGACAATTATTAGTACAGCAATTTTATTTTATAGATATCTGAAAAGCCTTCGGTGTGATGTCATAAGCTTTAATTTCTATGCTTTAGAACATTCATTTGCATTTTGTCTAGACTTATCCGACTAGACAAAAGACAGAAGACTTATCCGACTAGACAAAAGACAAAAGACTTATCCGACTAGACAATTATTAGTACAGTAATTTTATTTTATAGATATCTGAAAACCCTTCGGTGTGATGTCATAAGCTTTAATTTCTCTGCTTTAGAACATTCATTTGCATTTTGTCTAGACTTATCCGACTAGACAAAAGACAAAAGACTTATCCGACTAGACAATTATTAGTACAGCAAATTTATTTTATAGATATCTGAAAACCCTTCGGTGTGATGTCATAAGCTTTAATTTCTCTGCTTTAGAACATTCATTTGCATTTTGTCTAAACTTATCCGACTAGACAAAAGACAAAAGACTTATCCGACTAGACAATTATTAGTACAGCAATTTTTTTTTTATAGATATCTGAAAACCCTTCGGTGTGATGTCATAAGCTTTAATTTCTCTGCTTTAGAACATTCATTTGCATTTTGTCTAGACTTATCCGACTAGACAAAAGACAGAAGACTTATCCGACTAGACAAAAGACAAAAGACTTATCCGACTAGACAATTATTAGTACAGTAATTTTATTTTATGGATATCTGAAAACCCTTCGGTGTGATGTCATAAGCTTTAATTTCTCTGCTTTAGAACATTCATTTACATTTTGTCTAGACTTATCCGACTAGACAAAAGACAAAAGACTTATCCGACTAGACAAAAGACAAAAGACTTATCCGACTAGACATTTATTAGTACAGCAATTTTATTTTATAGATATCTGAAAACCCTTCGGTGTGATGTCATAAGCTTTAATTTCTCTGCTTTGGAACATTCATTTGCATTTTGTCTAGACTTATTCAACTAGACAATAGACTTATCCGACTAGACAATTATTAGTACAGCAATTTTATTTTATGGATATCTGAAAACCCTTCGGTGTGATGTCATAAGCTTTAATTTCTCCGCTTTAGAACATTTATTTGCATGTTGTCTAGACTTATCCGACTAGACAAAAGAGAAAAGTCTTATCCGACTACACAAATATTAGTACAGAAAACTGTTGCACACTTTTCTTGATTTTATTTTTCGACATCTGAAAACCCTTCGGTGTGATGTCATACGCTTTAATTTCTCCGCTGTAGAACATTCATTTGCATGTTGTCTAGACTTATCCAACTAGACAAAAGACAAAAGACTTATCCGACTACACAATTATTAGTACAGAAAACTGTTGCACACTTTTCTTGATTTTATTTTTCGACATCTGAAAACCCTTCGGTCTGATGCCATACGCTTTAATTTCTCCGCTTTAGAACATTCATTTGCATGTTTTCTAGACTTATCCGACTAGACAAAAGACAAAAGACTTATCCGACTACACAATTATTAGTACAGAAAACAGTTGCACACTTTTCTTGATTTTATTTTTCGACATCTGAAAATCTTTCGGTGTGATGTCATACGCTTTAATTTCTCTGCTTTAGAACATTCATTTGCATTTTGTCTAGACTTATCCAACTAGACAAAAGACTTATCCGACTAGACAATTATTAGTACAGCAATTTTATTTTATAGATATCTGAAAAGCCTTCGGTGTGATGTCATAAGCTTTAATTTCTATGCTTTAGAACATTAATTTGCATTTTGTCTAAACTTATCCGACTAGACAAAAGACAAAAGACTTATCCGACTAGACAAAAGACTTATCCGACTAGACAATTATTAGTACAGCAATTTTATTTTATAGATATCTGAAAACCCTTCGGTGTGATGTCGTAAGCTTTAATTTCTCTGCTTTAGAACATTCATTTGCATTTTGTCTAGACTTATCCGACTAGACAAAAGACAAAAGACTTATCCGACTAGTCAAAAGACAAAAGACTTATCCGACTAGACAATTATTAGTACAGCAAATTTATTTTATAGATATCTGAAAACCCTTCGGTGTGATGTCATAAGCTTTAATTTCTCTGCTTTAGAACATTCATTTGCATTTTGTCTAGACTTATCCGACTAGACAAAAGACAGAAGACTTATCCGACTAGACAAAAGACAAAAGACTTATCCGACTAGACAATTATTAGTACAGTAATTTTATTTTATAGATATCTAAAAACCCTTCGGTGTGATGTCAAAAGCTTTAATTTCTCTGCTTTAGAACATTCATTCGCATTTTGTCTAGACTTATCCGACTAGACAAAAGACAAAAGACTTATCCGACTAGACAATTATTAGTACAGCAATTTTATTTTATAGATATCTGAAAAGCCTTCGGTGTGATGTCATAAGCTTTAATTTCTATGCTTTAGAACATTCATTTGCATTTTGTCTAGACTTATCCGACTAGACAAAAGACAGAAGACTTATCCGACTAGACAAAAGACAAAAGACTTATCCGACTAGACAATTATTAGTACAGTAATTTTATTTTATAGATATCTGAAAACCCTTCGGTGTGATGTCATAAGCTTTAATTTCTCTGCTTTAGAACATTCATTTGCATTTTGTCTAGACTTATCCGACTAGACAAAAGACAAAAGACTTATCCGACTAGACAAAAGACAAAAGACTTATCCGACTAGACAATTATTAGTACAGCAAATTTATTTTATAGATATCTGAAAACCCTTCGGTGTGATGTCATAAGCTTTAATTTCTCTGCTTTAGAACATTCATTTGCATTTTGTCTAAACTTATCCGACTAGACAAAAGACAAAAGACTTATCCGACTAGACAAGAGACAAAAGACTTATGCGACTAGACAATTATTAGTGTAGCAATTTTATTTTATAGATATCTGAAAACCCTTCGGTGTGATGTCATAAGCTTTAATTTCTCTGCTTTAGAACATTCATTTGCATTTTGTCTAGACTTATCCGACAAGACAAAAGACAAAAGACTTATCCGACTAGACAAAGGACAAAATACTTATCCGACTAGACATTTATTAGTACAGCAATTTTATTTTTAGATATCTGAAAACCCTTCGGTGTGATGTCATAAGCTTTAATTTCTCTGCTTTAGAACATTCATTTGCATTTTGTCTAGACTTATCCAACTAGACAATAGACTTATCCGACTAGACAATTATTAGTACAGCAATTTTATTTTATGGATATCTGAAAACCCTTCGGTGTGATGTAATAAGCTTTAATTTCTCTGCTTTGGAACATTCATTTGCATTTTGTCTAGACTTATCCGACTAGACAAAAGACAAAAGACTTATCCGACTAGACAAAAGACGAAAGACTTATCCGACTAGACATTTATTAGTACAGCAATTTTATTTTATAGATATCTGAAAACCCTTCGGTATGATGTCATAAGCTTTAATTTCTCTGCTTTGGAACATTCATTTGCATTTTGTCTAGACTTATCCGATTAGACAAAAGACAAAAGACTTATCCGACTAGACAATTATTAGTACAGCAAAATGTTCACACTTTTCTTGATTTTATTTTAAATATATTTATTTGTTTAAAGAGACCACTGAGAATTGCTCGTTAGCAGATATCTGAAAACCCTTCGGTGTGGTGCCATACGCTTTAATTTCTCTGCTTTAAAATATTCATTTGCATTTTGCCTAGATTTACTAGACTTGCATTTTGTCTCCTATACAGTGTGTTTCAAAAATGTTATGCGACTAAATGTATCTTGAGCGATTTGTCGCACACTGATTGTTCCATTTAAAAAATGTTTCGAAGAAAACATAGTTTCAGACTACGACATTTTTAGTCACGTGACACGTTTCAGCTTTAAAAAATTTACTTTTTATGCGAGCCCTCTAGAAAGAAAGTTCTAATTAATAAATTGTTTCTTATTCTTTTAAAGTATTAAAAAGACGGTAAAACTGACTGTAATACTTACGTACTAAGAGTGAAAAATTGACAAAGTTATAGCTCTTAAACGACTTTCATCTAATGAAAAAACTTTTATTAATGAAAAGTGGTAGGTATTTTAGAGTTTTTGCAATTTACTGGCATGTTGTATTCGTTATTTACAAAACTAAACTGAAAAATAAGCATTGTGTGTAACAAACAAAATTTATGTATGGGTATAAATGAATTTATCAATAGTTAGTTATTATATTTAAATATATATGTATTCAGCATGGTGTGAATGGTAATCCCTGTTGCATTTCCCAAAGATAAAAACTATATTTTCATTAAATGTCTGATATTTCTTTTTAATATTTCCTGTCTGAATTGTGGAATGCTTCCATGGACTTGCTTCTATGTTTAGTTGGTACCTTATAGAAAGGACTTTTTTCAAATTTCAATGTAGCATTCTAAAGTATCTGAATTGACTTTTATTGAGTTCGCCCTTTTGAGCAAGACATTTTGTATCACACATACTTTATATATTAAAAGTTTAACATATTTAAAATTGTTCTTGAGAAAGTCTCACTTATTCCATGAAATGTTAATTTTTTAATGAATGATTCTAATGACAACACTCGTAAAAGAAATCTTTGAAAATAGGATAGGATAATTTCTATGTTAATAATAAACTGGATAACAATATAAAATGCAGCAAAAAAAAGAGCATACGTATATTTATTTACCTTGCATTTTATATTGTGTTCTAGTTTATTATATTGATTGTGCGGAAAGTTATATTCTTTACTTAATTTCTGTGTTATATAGGAAATAAAGTGAAATGTGTCTTCACAAATTAATAACTAATATCAAAAATAAGTGATCAAAATTCACTTTCAAATTTCAACGCACTACAATTGTTTTAAAAATAACTTTATTTACCTATATAAGTCAATAAATAACGTTATCTTATCAGTAACGAATACTGTCGTTGAATTTGGTATGGCACTACTATACCAAATTTATCGACAAAAACCCTTCTCTAGGTTAAAATATATAACACAATAGCAGTAACATTATTATTATTGTTATTATTGTCATTATATTCCCTTGAGTTTTCAATTGGGAACACAGAGATTGGAATGTAATATGCACTTTTGCATGACCTGCTTTCTAGACTAGAATTCACCACTGTACCGTATGTTAAATATTTTTGTTGGATTTTGATCAACTTTGCTCCCTAGACAATTTGTAAAATTGTTGCGTATATACCTTCAGCTCGGTTTTTATGTCATAAAATAAATGAATTTTTTTTTTGCTGTCAAGTTTGGTAAGTGTTATATATTAAAATGCTTTAATGGATATATAAATATTTTTATGGAAAATATTTTTATAATTTAAAAATGTTTTCTAAGGGGTAGTAAAAAATTCCAGTTGTACTGTTTTACTAAAAGGTCTCACATGATAAAAATAATTGCTTACAATTACAAACATATGTACCTATTTTTAGCAAAGTTTTATACAGTCTATAATTATTAATTGAAAATGTTAATTACTGATATATATTTAATAATGATATATCTCTGATAATTTTGATCGTATCACAATGCAACTTTATTGTTTGACTAATTGGGCTATGGAAAATATTTTTATAATTGAAAAATGTTTTCCAGGGAGCCGTATAAAAATTACATTTCGTACTGTTTTACTAAAAAGTATCGCATGATAAAAGAAAAAATCACTTAAAAAGATAGTCTATCTTACGTAAAGCATTTATTAAATCGAAACCAAATGTTTAAGTGATATTTTGTAGAGCAATGTTTACTAAATATTCTGTATATTTCATTTCAAAAACAATGAAGCTATGCAAAACATCAGATTTACCATATATAGATATTTTACCAACAGGAAGCTAGCAAGAAAGTAAAATATTTAAAAAGATTAGATAAATTATCACAGCGAGTATCAAAACTGGCAAAATATGCAATTTTCACACATCTTGTATAAGCCTACCTTTTCAAAATGCGAACTTTGAACCACATCATTTTATGCAACATCTTTTTGTGGTTAAACTGAAATGTAGGTGGGCAGTAGACACCAATTCAGCGGCTTTGCATTTTTAGACATCATTTAAATTTTTATTTCGCTTTGAATGTTTGTAAAATGCCGGTGTTCCTGTTTGCGAAGAAAAGAATACATAGAAAAGAATACATTTCAAACTTGCAATTCAACTGACTTCCTCGTGCAATTTACATGATTGTGTATGAGAAAAGCTATTTCTCATGTCGACTTTTCTGGGAAAGAAAAATAGTTTTCCACAGATATTTTCATTAATTCGGTCCTCAAATATTATAAGCCAGAAAGCAAAATAGACTGTTAAATATAACAATAAATAACACTGCGGAAATATATGTGGAATAAATCTTCCAACTCATTCCATGAGCATATGAGGAAAAACTATAATAGCAAGCGCACGCTCAAAAACAGAGGATGATCATGTCGGTGTATGACTGAATTATTTATACGTGCCTCTGCGCATAGGATGACATGGAGATTAAGAACGCGCGCATTTTGTTCTTAGGCTCTCAAGAGGGATCGAATTTGTTAATTACGACTCCCACCTTACTCCATCGACGTCACTAAATTTCTTGGACGTCACTGGATCTTGTGTGCACAGTACAATTTAAAAACTATGCACAAGTTTACGTCTAGATATTGCCACTTCAAAATTAACAAACCATTTTCAACTGTAATAAAGCGTACGGTTTGGCAACTCCTCTCAAAGTTTACAATGATGAATCTTAATTCCCATTACGTCAAACTGACACCTTTTTCATTGGCTGCCAAGCGGAGTGCCCACACTTATATTAAAGAACCTTGCTCAAAAATATATGAAAAGTACTTTACTCAATTCTTAAAATAAGGCAAATATCATTTTAAACTTACAAAAGTTTCATTCCAATAAAAATGAAAAATCGATCTTTATTCCTTTTAACTTAAAGGGTCACCTTAAGTAATTTAACCGCTGACGTAATTTATTTCTCTGTCAGTACTCTCAGAACAAAACGGTTTGCATACTTATGCAATCTACTCACAGCAATGCCATTTTTCACACCATTCTTATGAACATGAAAAGGTTTTTCATGGCTACACCAGTCATGCGCATATTCAAATGTACCGAAAATGTGGCACAGGGTGCGCCCTTATCAACGTCCATAATTAGTTTAGTCACAGCTTTGTTTGCATTTTAAATGTGTCACGGCTGCAAAAGCCGGCTCATCATTCTCGCATTCAAAAGAGGTGCTGTTGAAAAGCCAGCCAAGGTGCCAGTGAAGGTTAAGGACAGGAGTCTTTTAGATCTGGAATTAATTAGAAGCATTTCTATAGATCACGTAATTTCCGAGATGTAAACACGTGACCCAACATACAGTTTTTATGACTATTTTTTGACAAGTGACGAATATTGTGTTGGAATCATATGTTAACCCGAGAGAAATTTCAACCCACACACATTTGTTTTCGTGACTGAAAACAATTGCTCGGATATTTGGTCTCAAATGTTAAGGAAAGATTTGGAATTTTAATATTTCTCTTAATTGTGTGTTTGATACGTTGTTTCTTGATATCCATTCTACGATTTATCCTATCCAAGATGTTCGGTCTTTAATGATCCCAATTATTGATGCCCCTAAATTTTTGATGTCCAATATTGTACTTACGAGGCAATGGGTGCACGTGAATCTATTTATGAAGAAGCACAGTTATACAGTACCAAATTCATAACCAATTTCAATGTTCTGGCTGTCTATACCACCATTTTAAAATATACACATTATGAAGAAAAATGAGATAAGTAGCCAAATTTTCAGATAAGTTCTGAATCTGTGTTTTGTACTCCTCATTGGATAGACTCACAAGCTGTCGCTAGTATGATATATCTGTGAGGCTTCAATGATTTTGTTAAAGAAAACTTTGAGCTCACAGAGTAGCATGAAAGAGGAATCACATGACTTATGTCCTTCTAGATCTAACATTTTTAGAACATGTCTACTATGATTATGTAAAGCATGTAAACCCAGAAAACTAAGGTAGACCAAACATTAGAAAGCATGAAAGAATTTGGATATAATAAGAGAAGATGGTTACAACTTTGTTATTATACATCGTTTGCACACTGTGATGCATAGCGTTACATAGCGGGAGTATGCACTCATTAACCTCTTGTGTTCACCCAAGAAAGCGGCTTGTTTGCATTTCAAGCATGTTTCGCAGAAAGGTGCATATTGCGGTTCATATTCCGTGCTGAAGATGGATATGATTCTCCTCTCACTAACGCATACTGTATATTGTCTGGTTGAGTTCCGCTGTCCTATGTTTGTCTCATACACCCTAATGTATGACTAGCTTAGGTGTTAAGCCATTTAAAAGTCAACATATTCGATTGTTCTCCGATAATTCACAAACTCAACGAAAAATATCAATCACTTGCACGAATGCTCATAATTGCCCGGAAATTAAGATGCAAAACTCTAAAAAAAATCATTAAATTTACGCTAGAGTGTACAGCGAATTCTTGAAAACAAAACAACGCTTTTGCGATATATCTGCTTAGAACAAAAAATAAAAACTCACTGCACAGGCGTAACAAACCCCAAGAAGGTGCCTAAATACGAATTCGTCTTCTTCTGCATGGGAATAACACATCCTAAATAAGAACTCAGTGCTCATTTAATCCAGGTACACGGCCCTCATTGGCTCAAATTAAAAAATATAGTCTTCGAAGCTAAGCTTTAATATATTATACGATAAGATATGTGCATTTCAGGATTTGACACCAAATCCATCGTCGCTTTCAAAGTTCTACGTTAATCATTTCTTCACGTAAAGGCATGATTAAGGGTGAGCGTCAGTAAATTTTCTGCCCTATCCGCGCTTTGTTAACTTTCGCGGCACACATATTTCGCCGAAATTCTGCTCAAACAGTTGCGAAATATTTTCTTATAGATAAAATGCTATGCTTAGATTATATTAAAACTAAATTTAATACCCAATAAAACATAGAATATATGTTTTATTTCAATTTAAATATTTTTGGTGCTGCCATCTGTTGTCGTAATTTAATTCCTGCCGACTATTTTTATTTTTTAATGAACATTTTTAAATGTCTATTCCTTCTAATACGCTATTAAATACAACAACAGATCATATATAATGCCATAATCACGGAAACGTAATTGAACTTGGACTTGAAGACAAAGGAATTTGAAGATAAAACTGCAGTCCTCAGTGATGTACATTCAGATCTTTTATCAAATTTATAGAATGATAAATTACCTTTCCGTGATTGTGGCATTATTATATATGATCTGTTGTTGTATTTAACACTGTATTAGAAGGAATAGATATTTAAAAATGTTCATTAAAAAATAAAAGTAATCGGTATGAATTAAATTACGACAACAGATGGCAGTACCAAAAATATTTTGGATTAAAATAAAAAATATATTCTATGTTTTTTGGGGCATTAAATTTAGTTTTAATATAATCTAGGCATTGCATTTTATCTTTCAGAAAATATTTCGCAACTGTTTGAGCAGAATTTCGGCGAAATATGTGTGCCGCGAAAGTTAAAAAAGCGCGGATAGGGCAGAAAATTTACTGACGCTCACCCTTAAACCATGAAGATTTGGAACCATGCTCGCAGTACAGTAATCAGTATCTGTGGATCGGTTTAGTTTTTGTTAACAACTGGCATTTGTATTCAGAGAAAAAACTTGAACAGTAATTTTTCAACTCTTTATAGTGCCTAACTTATCTCAAGTGTGTAAAGAACCTTGCTAACCTAATAGAACCCTGAATCTCCAAACTGGCCAGGCGATGCTCCACCATTGAGTTACTGGAACGAAATTGCAAGCTCTTATTGTCGAAGTAGACTCTGCATTCTCCACTCTCCAATGTCAGATTGACGTGCAACTGATAATTTGGCTGACACCCCTGCTATTTTTACCTCAGGTTAGCCTCCTGATGTTATTTTTATCCTCCAGGTTTGCGACCTGTGTGGTTATTATCTTCTCGATTTGAAATCGGCACCCAATCTTCCAGAGTCAATTGAATCTTGTCGTTCTAGTATCTCTTTCAGACTTCCGACATCTTTACACTAACCTTCAGGGTTGATTTGTTCGGGCGCCATTGTAAAGAACTTTGCTGACCCAAGCGGGAATTGAACCCTGGATCTTCGAACTCGCCAGACAACGCTCTACCGTTGAGCTACTGAGAATTGTAAGTTCTTATTGTCAAAGTTGACTCTGTAAGTGTAAGAAAATTGCTTCATTATAAATTCATGGGCCTTATATAAACTAGAAATAATTTAGATCAATAAAAAAATTGTGTTTGAGATATCAGGAATCTTTGCGTAGTTCAAAAAAATAATTTAACCATCATAATTAGAACTCAAATTATTCAAATTTTAAGATTTCCACAGTATTATTTTTTAGAGAAAACAATGATAATTCCTGCAAAAATGGTGGTAGTATGTATACATAATAAGGAGGGGATGGATATTTAGAACAACTAAATGTATATACACATAAAAATTGGTTTATATTACCAAAAATAAGATAAATCGCAACCACTGGCATCAGTAAACTATTGACAACTCGAAAATAGAAACTCATAAAGATTGAGTAAGAAATCCGAAATCGTTTCTTGCAATAACACAGATATTTTGCAAAACCTTGACACCTTCAATAACGGTAAAACGAGAAGGTAATAGAAATATTGCTAAATGAAAATTCAGGTAGTTAAATTAATGATGGTGTTCTTTTATTCCCTGCTTCTCAAAAGGAGTGTATCCAGTAATTATATAATATAAAGAACAGATTTCTACATACATGTGCATGCGAAGTCATGGCCTACTAGTGAAGATTTGTTCTAAATTGTTCCAAGATTAATAAACTAGCAATTTTTGGAACGTTTCAAGTTCTCAAGGACCGTGTGACATCTCCAGGAAGTCCCACGTGAATAAATTACTTCGAAATTGGGCAGCCTACTATTTCAGTCATAAAGTCGTTACGATAACAGGTTCACATTGTCCAAAACATGAGCAAGAAGATATTTTCAGAATGTATAATCACTCGAATCGTATTTAAATATTGCAAGAGATTTGAGTCAAGAAAGAAATTAATTGAGAGAAGAAACAAGTTGAAGTAAGAAATTATTATTGAAAAGAGGAGCATATTGGATTATATGGTACTCGGGTAATTAGGGAAGCTCCACATCGGCCACTTTTTGCTGATAAGGGAAAAGGTCAGTTAGAACGGGTAACATATTTTATTTTATATATATCAAAATTTTATTTTATTTCTGGTTTTTGCATCAATTTTTTACACCACTGAAATATAGAACTGAACAAAAGAATAATATAATTTTGTAGTTGGTCTGCTGTAGCATTATAAACCGCCGGCTCGGTGGCTCAGACGTCTATGATAAGCTCGTGCTCTCTTGGCTGCCGTGTTGAGGATTCCAGTATCACCTGCAAGCATAGATATTGTTGTGTCTATTAAGGGCATAGTGCGCTACGCCCCCTCTAGTGCACCAGAGGAACGTCATATGATGACAAATGGTTCATGATTCGGCCGCTAAAAATTGGCAAATTAGTGGACAATCAAGTGTCTGGTCATTAGAAAAAAAAATTTATCATAAACCTGCACTATTAATCGAAAACCTAAAGGATCATACCATTATTAGTACATATTCACAGAACAAACCTGCAGAGGGCGTTTCCAAAATTAGTATCGCGCTTCTATTGCTGATAAAAGCATTCTTGACCCAGTGTTATTATATTATGTGCCCCTCAACATGGAATAGACTATGGCTGCAATGATATCTGTGTTGCAAGGCAAACTCTCCACTTTACCGATCCATGGACGCTGGATCTGTAATGGGACAGCAACTTAATGTTAAACGCGCTTTCTATGGGCAAGTTTTGTGAGTATGAACTTAGCTGTTATAGCCAGTGGGGGTAGGGTCATCCCGGGCATAACTGCATTTTTTTATTGTGGCTCTGCGCATATGATGTCAAGAGAATAACAAACGCGCGCATTTTGTTTTCAGGCTCTTTGAAGAGACCGATAATCTCTATGGACGTCACTGAGAAAGGTGTGCACGTTAAAACTCTCTGCGCATGTTGGTTACGTCTGGACATAGCCACTTCCAAATAAACAATTTTTAATTGTAATAATGGAAAAACTTGCTGTGGTTTGGCAACAACTCTCTTGGTTCGTGACGTCACGAATGACGAAATGCTAAGATCACCGACATCAGGCTGACAACTTTTTGATTGGTTACCACGCTGATGACCCAACCTTATGTTAAAAAATCTTGGTTACAGCGCCCTGAAGCCTGAGCTCAACAATTTGAAACTGACAGCGTTGTAGACGTCAATATTTCGGTTTCCATGGGATTTCTCAAAATTATGGTACATGCCAACATTCCTTACTAACCATTGCAGATATTGGCTATTCCACAATAATGAGTGCATAATAAACGTAAAACTGGGTCATGGATGTCAATGGAAGCGCTATCCATTATCACTACACCCCAAAATTGCATTTTCTCCGTAACGCTTCTTGATGATATTCATGGATTTTTGCGACCTTGGGCAATCATATCCATCTTCAGCACGGAATATGATCCGCAATCTACACCGTTCTTCGAAACCGTGACATGTTTGAAATGCAAACAAGCCGCCTTCTTGGGTGAACACAGAGGTTAATGAGTGCACACCCCCGCAGAGCTTGCATCAGGAAATGTTTGGAAAAACACACAAACGTCATTCATTCCAGAGGGCGGATGCTCTTCAAACATAAGACACTTTTAGGAATGATTGTCAGACGTATTATCAGACAAGGTTAAGTTATGGGAGATCTTGTAGATGTCGACTTTTTATGTTAGTTAAATTTTTCAAATATCTTACAGCACCGACTTCGTGTGTTTAAATCTTTTTTTCTTTTTTGTCTCTCGTTCTTAAGATACTTCGAGTCTGTAAGATTCCAAGCTTTGTCGCCAGTGGTGTAGTTGTAAAATAACTTGCGCCGGTGTACTTATTATTATTATTATCACTACTACTGTTATTATTATTATAACTTTGACTCTTACGCAAGAAAGACAGCAAAGGCGTACGTGACACACATAGTGTATTACCGGGCTATCACATAGTGTATTACCATTCGTGTTATTTTTTATTTATAATTTTGTGGTATTGACCAGCCGAAGGCAGTGCAGTAGCTACTTTCATCTCAAGTGTCAGCTAATAAAATAATTATCTTGTTGCTATACAACAAGAAAATAATTATTGTGCTACGTTAAAGAGTCATTGTATTACGTTAAAAATCATTGTGCTACGTTAGATTTTATTTAGATAGACATTTAACACAGCAGAACTAAATATTTACTTTCAATTTATGAGGTAATGCTTGATCTGATTATATAAAAAACCGGGGTGGAGCCGTGGTGCGACCTAGCATGGCTACACCACTGTTTGTCGCCATAGCTTTGATATAAAACATATGTCTTACGATCGAGCAACGATGTTTCTGTTCCTGATGACGGCGAGAGCAAAACAAGTTTAATACATAGACTCTTGGACTTTGCAATTGGT
Organism: Amaurobius ferox; assembly: GCA_951213105.1. NCBI lineage: Eukaryota > Metazoa > Arthropoda > Arachnida > Araneae > Amaurobiidae > Amaurobius > Amaurobius ferox. Next base: position 73,203,563 of record OX578152.1, on the reverse strand, counting down.
TTGTATTGTCTATAAATCTTTGTTGTCAAGTTCGTTATCCAAACTTTTTAAATTTTTTACTAGGCTTGCTGCAATCACTTTTATTCAATCAGCCATGGTCACTTTACTATAGATAGACCTAACGTGTAGGTTTATCTATAGTAAAGTGATCATATCTCAGAATGTTTCTTACAAAGTTATTGAGGGGCTATAAAATATTGCACTTTCGAGTGAAACTAATATTTTTATATTGGTGGACTCGTTGGGATTTAAGGAACCAATGTTAGGGCAAACAAATTCTAGGCAGCTTTGAACACTTTATGATCAACTAAGCTAAGAAACTCCTGTGTCTAAAACCCCCTGTTCTCAAAAGTCCTGAAAATGTCAAAGTTCCCAAAATGTCACATTCGAAATTCTTAATTTATGAATTTCAAAACAATTTTAACACAGTAAAAAGTTCAATATGATCCTGAATTTGCACCGTTTCATAAAACTGTGACGTTCTTGAAATGCAAACAAGTCTCCAAATTGTTGAAATTCGAATTCAAATTTTCGACTCAGATTTTCGATTCAAATTTTCGATGTTTTGCAGATGGCAATTTTTCTTTCAAGGCAAGCCACTCTGTAATAAATAAATAGTAATAAAATGAACATGTATTCAAAAATGTAAATAAATTATCGTTTGTCAAAAACTGGAATTCACATTTTCGACTCCAATACATTATATCCCTGCACCTTCTATGTTTGCAAAGAAAGTAAAAATATTTTCTTAATGAGCGGTGACCAATATTACCGATGATGCATCGAACAAAACTTTCGTTTTACTTATTTCATCTATAATTATAAAATATCCCGGAAGAGCAATATTGAAAATTTTCTATACTCTCGGATTTGTTGATGCCACCGTCAGGTTGTCATCCTTGACCATCATTAAGGTTGCTTTGCTGTTATTTCCTGAATAGGTCACCGCTATCTAAAATATTGTAAACCATGACATACTTTATATGTAAATAAACATGTGTGAGACAATTAATAAATTTAACTAATTTTGCGCTTACATCAGGTATTACATTACCATTGACGGATTTCAGTTTGCTGGCGCCATAAGCTTTAAAGTGCATGCCAGCCTTCTTGCAGCGATCGAGACATTAAGAAATATAATGTGAGCACCACATGACTTCCCCTATGTTCTTAAATTCACTTTTTCCTTACGTAATATTTTTCTATTAGAATTTTTCGAAGTTTTATCGAAAAGAGAGAGAGAAGAAAATTGGAGATTTATTGGAGATTTATTCCTGCTATGTTTCTTCCAATTATTACAAAATATTAGCAACACCAGTATAACGTATAAAATATTTAACTAACGTATTTCAAGAAATTTTGTCGGATAATATTTTAGCTGGGGTGGATATATACATTGCATAAAATCACAGAACCAATTCCAATACATTCCGTATCCAATACATTATCATACACAGGGTTTCCAAGAAAGGCCTTAAGCACCCCAATAACTTTGTAAGGAAATGTTCATGAGTGTCAGAATTGTCATTAGGTCAGAAAATAGCAGTGGTGTTCAACCCGTTGATAGAGATCTACTAGTCGATCGCTATGGCTTGTCGAGTCGATCTTTGGATCATTTCGGGGAAAAGAAGTTTTGCAATATGCTTTAAGGAGACAGAAAATTAAATTTTACCTTAAAACCGCCATTAAGTATATGAGTGGGATTTAAAATATTTATATTTTGATTACTTAAAATAAAATCCAATGCTGTAAATAGTCAGTTTAAAAAGTAGTCCAATATCCAGCTTCTCTTTTAGTATCTGATGTCTTGCTCAACGTAAAGCGCAAAACTCTAGAGATTATTATAATATCCATTGTTGTAAACAAGTTAAAAGAAGAGTCCAGAAACCAGCTTCTCTTTCAGCATTTGATGTCATACTCAACTTAAAGCTTCCGAATTGTTCTCTTTATATATAGATCTACAAAAACAGGTTCGCAATAGTTATGACTTATAAAATGTATATCAGCACGTAAGAAATGATCAAACAAATTGATTCAATCAGGTTTCATATGTCGCAAATAATGGCATGGGGAGGGGGGGATTCAAACACCCCAAAATACTTCCTTTTGCGTTGCTACGTGTTAAAAATTAGAAGCAAGGTTGAGTATTGGACACTCTGTTTACATATTTTACAACAATAGTTATTATCATGGAGTTAGAAAGCAGGCAATGATACTCCTATGGATGAAACTCTAAAATGCTATAATGATTTTAGAATTATATCTAGATCTCGCTAGTGTCAGTAAAGTAGCTGATATTGTTAGTTGGCATAATAGAAAGACGTAGTATTTAGTACATGTATATTTAATTATTGTTAAATTAAGGGTTCCCTCATTATGAGTGTAATTAACTAGTATTTTACTTTCCTTATATACATAATGTATAAGGAAAGTATTGTGACGGGGTCGAAAATTCGAATTAGAGTTTTCGACGGGAGAGTACGTTTCAAGCATCTCTGATCACGAATAGAACATTTTTGAAGTGATGTCTGTGTGTGTGTGTGTGTCTGTGTGTGTGTGTGTGTGTGTGTGTGTGTCAGTGAGTCTGTGGAGACGATAACTGACGAACAAATGGACCGATTTGAACGAAATTTGGTACAAAAATCACAATCCGTAAACGGTGGAAGCCCATTGTTTTCATACGCAATCGAATGATCAGAACCCCCCTAAATTTTCGAGTGAAATTTAAAAAAAATCGTCAAAAAATCAAAACCGCTAATAAAGCTACGCAAATAGACATTTCTTATGTAATTTTTCATTAGAAAACGTTTGATATAAATTTTAGAACTCTAACATGAACCGTTCGCGAGATATTGCACATTTCTCAAAAAAATTATCAAAACGTCATATAAAATAAGAAAAATACATTTCCTATTGAGAAACATGTTCACTTTTCATATATAATACCATGCGATAAATTTGGTGACATCATTCTCGTGGATCTAGCTCGTTCCATTCATGAGAAAAGATACTTCGAGTAATACTTTTGTATTTGAACGCCAATACTCATTTATCTGCTATAAGAATAACTTATTTCTCCGTCAGTAAAGCTTGGCGAGATTTTGGCGACAAATTTGGCGGAATGTCGCCAACTTGCCGACTTTTTGAAATGTTGTCAAATTAACGAAAATCTCGCCAAATGGATTAAAATGACGCTAAATCAATGAAAATGAATACTAATTGTCGAAAATTCAATATCTTGGGAAGAATATAAGTATTTATTATAAAAAAAACCTATTTTTTTACTGTAAAAGTAGTAAATTCATAGCATTATATAAGCAAAGTCATGTGTTGCTCACATCAGATTTTTCTTATAATTATAGGACAGAGTACGGAATATAGGGAGATAAAAATAAATCGAAAGGTAAAATAATTTTAAATACGTAGGAATATTCTGTATTGTTTCAATTTTGCTTTATACTGTGCTAACAATTTATTCTCACAAAATTGACATTTTAAATAAATATTTTAGGCCTTTCGCCATAGAATTGCATACAATGCAGGACTACTTATTTTATCCCAGCGCCACCTGTATAATTGTCTCAAACGATATTGGCGTTTTATTAATACGAAGTTTTAACGCTTTATTAACTTCCATGGTAATTATAATGCCTCTTCTTTGCTTTGCCACGTATTAAAATGTTTATATTATATATTATTATGTATATAATATGCTTATTGTTATTTGGCAAACAATAATAACGTGCGTAAATTACTCACACACGATGTTGTTTGATTCTAGATTAAGACAAACATTTGCCATCATCCATATTGCGTCAAATAAACGACTTCTGCAACAGTTTTATTCTCAGTTTCTACTTTCTGCACAATGCTCTACAACTGTGCAATTTCCATATTATCTCACATCTATCTCACTTTGTTGCCAAATTCGTTATACTAACTACCGATCTCAGTACTTCACAGTTAGTAGTTCTTCATTTACAGACGATTTTAAAAATGCCTCAAGGAAAGGTGTTAAATGAAGTGGAAGAATGAAGGCGTGGAATCTGCATAGCAGTTGTATGTCAATTCGAAATATTGTTAAAGCTATACAAAGGTCAAAAGGGGTAGTTGATAAGGTGATTAAAAGAAGATTATACGGTTAAAGAGAATAACAGGTTCCAAAAGGAAGCTGTCCGAAAGAGATTAAAGAGATTCAGTGCGCATAGCAGTTCTGCGAAAAAGGCAGCAGGAAAATTTACAAGTAATTTGAACATGCATGTTTTCCTCTCTACTGATATTTGTGTTTTGAAAAAAAAAGGGATATCATAAAATACGTAAAAATGAATAAGAATCTAGCTCTGACAAAACAGCATAAAATCTTGCATATAGAGAGGCTGTACTCAAATGGATGCAAGACAATGTCAACAAAAAAATAATTATATTTTTCGATGAAAAACCTTTCAACCTTGATGATCTATGGTTAACATTGTTACTAGCAGGATTTACGGCTGAACAAGGACATGAGATGAAACCAACGTTTCAAAGGTGGGTCTTTGATGATGGGTCTTGTAGGTGGGTCTTTATAGGTGGGTCTTTGTTGGTGGGTCTTTGTTGGTGGGTCTTGGTCTTCTAGGTGAGTCTTCCATGGTGGGCCTTCCAGATGGGTCTTTAATGGTGGGTCTTTAATGGTGGGTCTTTAATGGTGGGTCTTTGATGGTGGACCTTCTAGGTGGGTCTTTAATGTTGAGTTTTTGATGGTGGCCCTTCTGGGAGGATATTTAATGGTGGGTCTAGGTGAGTCTTTCTAGGTGGGTCTTCTAGGTGGGTCTTCTATGATTCATTTTAGCTAGTGATATGACTGATTTAATACTATTACCTACTCTACCGACAATGGACTCAAAGTATATATGCAAATAATATATCTAGAAGTTTTGGGCCATGGATTACCTTCAAGGAGGGGGCAATTTTCTATTTCAAAATAGTGCATCGAATCACACTTCTAAAACAATGAAACATTGGTTTGAAGAAAAAATGAACTGCTGACCTGACCAGCGAATTTCCCAGACTTCAACATCTTCGAGAATGTCTGTAGAGTTCTTATTAGAAACATTTATGCAAATGGGAGATAAATTTCTTCTCTTACAGAATTTGAAGAATGTGTTTATGTTGCAATGGGGTGAAATTACTTTTAATTATTTGCAGAATTCGGTGGAAAGTATGCCACTAATAATGGCACAATGCCTAGTTAAGAAAAGTGGTTTAACAAATTAATGTTTAAATAACTGAATTCACTAAAGAAAGAAACGAAAGCATCCTTATAATTATGCACATGAAAAAAATGTGGGTTTCGTAATTTATTTCATTTTGTGACAAAAAAAATGTGTAAATACTTTTTGATTCATTAAACTGCAACATACATTGATACATTCAAATTTAAGACATTCAATTAAATTTTGGTATATAACTTAAATATAATATTTTGAAGTAAATGATTCTATAGACATTTCCAAAATATATACTATCTTTATGATTATGAGAAACAGTGTATGCAGCTAATTCATTTCACCTGCTACTTGTCAAATGTGGAAACGACGTAGCGTCATACAATTTTTTCAAGGAACAAAATTATTTTGACGTTACATTATTTTTAATATTTCAGTAAGATATTGCATAAGATAATTTCCGTGGCCCCTTAAAATTATGTTTTTATTCGTAGACCGCCTGGAAAGCCATATGACTTCCGTTCTGAACTGCTGGTGTAAATGCATAAACAAATTTAATACCAAATATCGACTCCATTCTAAATGTATATTTTACTATTTATTATAGGTATAAAATGTAATTTTATCGCGAAAATAACAGGCCATATTCGCGAAGCAGTCGCGGGGTAAATCACGAAAATTTCGGGATCGAGGAATAACACTAACATTTCCAAAGAAAGTTTACTAGTTGGTATTGCTGTTACTAATCCTACCGGATCTTGCTAGGGCCTATACCAGGTCCATGAATCCAAGTATCCCCAAGAAATTACATACCCATAAGGGCCTCTCGAAAATATCTTCTTTGGATAAACCCAAACAGTACAAGAGATGATCGGGGGAGGACTGTTCAATATTACATTTGGAGCAAACGGTATAAATTTTGTGCCCTTGTTCGAAATTAAGGCACTTTGTATGTCCACTAACAAATCGAGTTTACTAATTACAAAGCAGTGATACAAATACATTGCAGCGTAACTCAAAAAGTAGTATATAAGTTTTTGAAATTCATACTTACATTTATAAACCATTTAAATTCTAGTAATATAATCAACGCCAAGATCAAGATCAGTGGAAGGTATTTTGATACATTATATTGTATATGCACAAATTTTCTTCTTTAATGCGATGTTTGTTTTTCTGTCACACGTTTTTAAATGTAGAAAATACTCGTTCGACATCGAAACCACTTGTGGGTTTTGGGACAATAGATGGCGACTTTATGTAGCTAGGAAAATGACCTTCTTTTCGTATTCCAGAAGTCTATGCAACCTTCGCTATCACGAATTCTTTTACACTCATATTATATGAACGAAATTCGCATTTTAGTGGGTTCGCATTTTCGAACATAGGAATGTGACTGAAAACAAACGACACTTCTTCATCGTCTAAAAGGTCCAAACACGGGATGTTTTCTTATATTCGCGAAATTTCAGAACAGACTAAAATTCGCGAAAAGATATAACATAAAATCACGCTGCGAGACAATCTAAAAAAAATTATAATAATTCGAGAATAACAGGGAAAAAATCTAAAATTCCCGAATATATTTAATACTCGCGAAATTTCAGAAAATTTCATAAAATTCGCGCCCCGAAACAATTACTGCCCTTAATAGGAAAAGTAAAAACATTAGCCTATATGCTCTAATCATTACTGTCTAATGACGCATCGATCAAAACTTACATTTTACTTATTTTATATGGTGAAAAGTCATCTTGAAAAGACAGTATTAAACATTTTATGTGCTTTTTGATTTATTGATGTCAGCGTCAAGCTGCCATCCTTGACCATCCATGAGCTTACGTAGCTGTTACTTCCTGAATAGGATACTGTTATCCGAAATATACATTCCTCTGTAAACCATGACATACTTTATAGAAGCAAACCTGTGTGATATAACTAATGAATTTCCCTAATTTGCATCAGATATAACGATGTATTAACAATCATGATCAATTCAAGAGAGTGGAATAGTTGATATAAATATTGTGATTAATCCCGTAAAGAACACAATGCTAATTACTTTTTTCAAATCTATATTTTCGGTAAATAGAATGGCATTAAAAATAACAGTAAAAAAAATAACAGTTAAAAATAACAATCGGTTTAACTTCGTTTTAATTCAACTCGGGTTTTAATTCAACTAAGAGCGAAATCGATCCATGCCATTTATTATTTTCAGTGCCCCATTCAATGAGTTTCCCTATACATTATGTATAGTAGGGAAAGTAAAAATCTGATGTGGACAGCACATGACTTTCCCTGCAGACTTATATCCACGTTTTCTTTATTTTAATTAAATTTAATTCACTTTTAATTCAATTTTAGTTCTCATTTGATAACTGGACTTATTACTTTCCTTATATACATAATGTATAAGGAAAGTATTGTGACGGGGTCGAAAATTCGAATTCGAGTTTTCGACGGGAGAGCACGTTTCAAGCATCCCTGATCACGAATCAAACATTTTTGAAGTGGTGTATGTGTGTGTGTGTGTGTGTGTGTGTGTGTGTGTGTGTGTGTGTGTGTGTGTGTGAAAGTATGTGTGTGTGTGTGTCAGTGAGACTGTGGAGACGATAACTGACGAACGAATGGACCGATTCGAACCAAATTCGGTACAAAAATCACAATCCGTAAACACTGGAAGCCTATTGTTTTTATACGTGATCGAATGTTCAGAACCCCCCTAAATTTTCGAATGAAATTTTGAAAAAATCGTTAAAAAATCAAAACCGCTAATAAAGTTACGCAAATAGACATTTCGTATGTAATTTTTCATTAGAAAACGATTGGCATAAATTTTGGAACGCTAACATGAACCGTTCTCGAGATATTGAACATTATTAAAAAAAATTATGAAAAAGTCAGATAAAAAAAAAAAATTCCTATTGAGAAACATGTTCACTTTTCATATGTAATACCATGCGATAAATTGAGTGACATCATTCTCGTGGATCTAGCTCGTTCCATTCATGAAAAAATATACTTTGAATAATACTTTTGTATTAGAACGCCAATAGTCATTTATCTGCTGTAAGAATAACTTTTTCCTTAGTGCATAACTCTTGGCGAGATTTTGGTGACGAATTTGGCGGAATGTCGCCAACTTGGCGACTTTTTTTAAATGTTGCCAAATTAATGAAAATCTCGCCAAATGGATAAAAATGATGCTAAATCAATGAAAATGACGACTAATTGTCGAAAATTCAATATCTTGGAAAGAATATTAGTATCTACAATAAGAAAATCCTATTACTTTCCTTATATACATAATGTATAAGGAAAGTATTGTGACGGGGTCGAAAATTCGAAATCGAGTTTTCGACGGGAGAGCACGTTTCAAGCATCCCTGATCACGAATAAACATTTTTGAAGTGATGTCTGTGTGTGTGTGTGTGTGTGAGAGAGAGTCTGTGAAGACGATAACTGACAAACGAATGGACCGATTCGATACAAATTTGGTACAAAAATCACAATCCGTAAACACTGGAAGCCTATTGTTTTTATACACAATCGAATGTTAAGAACACCCCTAAATTTTCAAATGAAATTTGGAAAAAATAGTCAAAAAATCAAAACCACTAATAAAGTTACGCATATAGACATTTCTTATGTAATTTTTCATTAGAAAACGATTGACATAAATTTTAGAACGCTAACATGAACCGTTCTCGAGATATTGCACATTTTTAAAAAAAATTATCAGAAAGTCATATAAAATAAAAAAAAATATTTCCTCTTGAGAGACATGTTCACTTTTCAGTAATACCATGCGATATATTGGATGACATCATTCTCGTGGATCTAGCTCGTTCCATTCATGAAAAAAGATACTTTGAGTAATACTTTTGTATTTGAACGCCAATATTCATTTATCTGCTGTAAGAATAACTTATTTCTTTGTTCATTATGCTTGGCGAGATTTTGGCGACGAATTTTGGCGGAATGTCGCCAACTTGGCGAATTTTTGAAATGTTGACAAATTAACGAAAATCTCGCCAAATGGATAAAAATGACGCTAAATCGATGAAATGACGACTAATTGTCGAAAATTCAATATCTTGGAAAGAATATTAGTATCTAGTATAAGAAAAACCTATTTATTTTACTGTAAAAGTGGTAAATTCATTACGTTATATAAGGAAAGTCATGTGTTGCCCATATCAGATTTTTTTCAAAAGTGGTGTAGAGAAAATACGAAAAAACTAAAATATCTCGAGAACAGCAAGATCTAGTGTAATGGGGTTGGTCTTATTCTGTTCTTCGTTAAACATTACGTATTAAACAAGCATTTAATGGATATATTTGAGCATACGTAGTTTTTTATTTTAAATTTTGGCGATTTTTGAGGCCATTTTGCAAAAGCAGGCAGATTATTTTTTTCCGAATTCTACTAAAATTTAATCAGCACCAGGATGCCTTGCAAGTGATTTATCTACCAAATTTTGTGAAATTCGGTCCATCAGTTTTTTAGTTAGAGTGGATACAAAAGCTGCACAGACACACAGACAGACACACAGACAGACACACAGACACACAGACAGACACACACACACAGACGTCACGCTAAAAATAGGTTTTTCGTATTCTAGAGGTTTCGAAACGTGTAGATCCTTCGAAAACTCGAGTTGCGATTTTCGACATGATTCCAATACTTTCCCTATACATTACCATGTATTGCAGGGAAGCTAAAAATCTGATGTGAGCAGCACATGACTTTCCCTGCAGACTTATATTAACGTTTACTTTATTTTAATTAAATTTATTTCACTTTTAATTCAATTTTCGTTCTCATTCGGTAACGGGCTTATTTTCAAAGGTGGCGTAGAGAAAGTACGAAAAGCTAAAATATCTCGAGAACGGCTAGTCCTAGTGTAATGGGGTTGGTCTTATTCTTTTCGTCGTTTAAAATTACGTATTAAACAAGCATTTAATGGATATATTTGAGTATACGTAGTTCTTTAGTTTAGATTTTGACGATTTTTTCAGGCCATTTTGCAAAAAAAGCAGGTTATTTTTTTTCGAATCGTACCAAAATCTAATCAGCACCAGGGTGACCCACAATCGACTAATCTACTAAATTTTGTAAAATTCGGTCTAGTAGATTTTTAGCAAGAGTGGATACAAGTTTTTGCGGGCCATTTCGCAAAAAAAGGCGGGTTTTTTTATCCCGAATCATACCCAAAACTAATCAGCACCAGATTCGCCCACAAGTGACTTACCTACCAAATTTTATGAAATTCGGTCAATTGTTTTTCTAGTTAGAGTGGATACAATATCTGCACAGACAGACAGACACACAGACACACAGACAGACACACACACAGACGTCACGCTAAAAATAGTTTTTTCGTATTCTAGAGGTCTCGAAACGTGTAGATCCGTCGAAAACTCGAGTTGCGATTTTCGGCATGATTCCAATACTTTCCCAATACATTACCATGTATTGCAGGGAAAGTAAAAATAAAACTACATTATTTCACCTTAGGTTCATATGCATTAAGCTGTGTCAATATATTCCTAGCCAATCAAGATTTGTAACCATGGAGTTATAAAGGACATAAAACTCCTATGGATGAAAAGCTTGAAAATGCCATAAAAGCTTTGAGAATTATTTCTAGGTGTCACTAGTTTTAATAAAGTGACTGCTATTGTTAGTTGACATAAATGAAAGGCGTAGAATTTAGTATGTGTATTTTTGATTATTTTTAATTAAGGATTCTCTAATTATAAGTGTAATTAATCAGTATTTTTTCATAATTGTAGGATAGAGTATAGGGAGATAAAAATAAATTGAAAGGTAAAATAATTTTGAAAACGTATGAATATTCTTTATTTTTTCAGTTCTGCTTTGCATTGCGCTAATAATTTATTTTTACAAAATTGACAGTTTAAATATATATATATTAGGCTTTTCGCCATAAAAATGTATACAATGCGGGAATACTTATCTTACCCCAGCGCCACCTGAATTATTGTCTCAAACGCTATTGGCGTTTTTATTAATATGAAATTTTAACTCCTTACTTTACTTTTATGCCTATAATGGTTATGGATAAATCTGAATGACATAATAAATGTTGAGAATTTTAATTGTAAATTTTATGTATTAGTCACGTTTATGTATTAAATTTATGTATTAGGCTAAGTATCCTATATACTTTGCATTTTGGAGCCCTACCAGGAGAATTAAGGTTTTATAAAACGTAATGCACAGAAATAAAATTCCTGGGCTTCCTAACAGCAAACTCGGCGGCTTTTTTAATCAATACTAACTCAAAACTCATTGTTTACAAAGGAATATTAAAAATTTTATAGACATGTCAAAATATTTTCAAACATTATAAAAATTTTATGACTTTTTACCTATTACTGCAAAACATTTAATAAAAGTTTTGTGGAACCTTTTTGTTTCTATGATAGATTAACTGATATTTTTTAAAAGTGTGTCTGGCGAGGCAAACTGCTGTGTCCTAGTTAAACTGTAACACACACAGTTCCAATATTTTGAATATAATCTCTTCAAAAGCTATAATTTAACCTTCACCTAAAATCACATTGAGGCTTGCAACTAATAATAATAATTATAATAATTGAAATATTCATTTATTATAATTATTATATTTTTTAAAAATAATAATTATAATAATTGAAATATATATTTATTATTATATTGTATATTATGCTATTAAATGCTAAAAATATAAAAAAAATCTGAATAATTTTTTTTTATTAAAAATTTGTTAATAGATATTTATTTAAATCTAGGTGATGTATGTAAATAGGCACATAATATAATAACGTGCAAAATTTTATAAGATTCTGAGTTAGATTTATTTGACACTACGATGTTGGGTTGCCAAGGTTGAAAATAACAGTTTTGAGAATTTCAATCTCAAACACAAGTAGGCTTAGTGGATTTATGCATGTATTGCTTTATCAATTTTGTTATGAAACACGTTCTAATTGGAATACTTTGATAATTCATTTTATAAAACATTTTAACACTATTTTCAATAAATGTAGAATAAAAATAAACTGACATTTTTTCTAGGTTTTATGGGCGATTTCCCCCCTTAAAGCACTTCTCATGAAAGAAGCTCCCATCATGTCCACAAATGAATATTTTCCAGCTTTCAATTATAATTCTGTTATGCTCGTCAACGCCCTGTCATCTTAAGAGCCCTTGCTAATGTTAGTTCCTTTTTTAGCTTTTTTTTTTACCATCAGAAGAACAAGAGTTCTATTCCGGAATTTTGAGTGACATCGGAAATGTATGCCAAGGGTAAGAACGTGAGGGGTGAAACCTTCTTTCGAATAATTCGTGATAAAGTTCCACATTCGATGGCTTTCGACTTTCGTAAGTGCTGGGAATTTCGTAAGTCCAACTTGGAGAAGTGTCATTTTAATTAAAGTGAGAGGGGAATATTCTCAGAATATTAGAGATGAGGTGGCTTAGGCCATTTGGCCAAAACAAACACATTTCAATTCTTTAAGTAAAATGCAATTTAGCGGAGGTCAACTTTACCATTAGGAGATGCATTAGAGGTAACGGTTTTGAAAGCGAACTATAGTGTGATTCTTGTTCTTGTGACCTATAGCACATGCATTGATCTCCACACTTTCACTTTTTACTATGCAGGGTGTCCCAAAAAGATTGAAACGCGCTTTAATTCCTTACCTGTTGGAGATAAGTGAGCAATGTAAATTGCAAAAATGTTGAAAGTAAAGTAGGAAATAAGACCACGTTAATTAAATAGTTCTTCTATTCATTTTCAAAAAATTTACACTTTTTAAATTTTTATAAGACCCCCTTAGACAAATTGGGTCAATCAGAAAATTTTTATTTTTAGTGTAACAATATCATTAAAAAAACCCGCAGATCTGTATCTTTAAAATCAACTGAATTATGATAAAGGAAAAAATCTGATTTATGCTATTTTTCTGTACCATGTGAAAGGCTGTTTCATCAGTGAAAATAGGGATCATAAATAAATTGACGATGGAAATCATTTAGAGATCAATAATACGTTAACATGTGTCAAATTTTTTTATCATAAATGCATATAAATAAAGCATTCCACAGACAGAGATCATGTAAAGTAGTGATACTAAACTACGCGGTTGGGTATCCTATGCATTATCATCCAGTTTTATCTTTTTTGTGACATGTCACAAATTTACATTTCTAATTTGATATATGGTACCCATTCACAATGTTCAATTTTCAAATAAATATAACTCGCTCAATTTCAAAGATACAGATATACGGTTTTTTTTAATGATCTTGTTACATTAAAATTAAAAAAATTCTGATCTAAAGGGATCGTATAAAAATTTAAAAAGTGTAATTTTTTGAAAATGAATGAGGACTATTTCATTAACGTAGTCTTATTTCCTACCTTACTTTCAACATTTTTGCAATTTACATTACCCACTTATCTCCAACAGGTGAAGAATTAAAACGCGTTTCAATCTTTTTGGGACACCCTGTATTACTTTCCTTGCAATACATAGGAAAGTACAGGGAAAGTATCGGAATCACGTTGAAAATCGCAACTCGAGTTTTTGACGGATCTACACGTTTTGGGACCTCAAAAACACGAAAACACTCTTTTTAGCATGGTGTCTATGTGTGCGTCTGTATATGTGCATGTGTGTATGTGTGAGAGAGATAGAGAGTCTGTACAATGTATGTATCCTATGCATCCACTCTAACTCAAAATGAAGGAATCAAATTTCATAAAATTTTATAGGTGTGGATGACTCTAGTGCTGATTTCATTTTGGTACGATTCTGGATAAAAAGAACTTACCTTTTGTTGCTAAATGGACCGCAAAAATCGCATGTATCCACTCTAGCTAAAAGATGAATTGACCAAATTTAACAAAATTTGATAGATAAGTCCAATGTTAGTTACTCTGGTGCTAATTAGATTTTGGTAAGATTCAGGGGAAAAGAACCAGTTTTTTTGTGCAATAGCCCGCAAAAGTCGTCAAAATTTATAATAAAAGACTACGTATGCTCGAATGTATCGAGTGAATGCCTTTGTGGTGCTTGTGATGTGGCAGATTATATGACTGTAATAGTAATTCAAACGATTTTTAAAAATAATTTATTTTTTTTATTTTTCTAAAAGGACTAAAAGTCAAACTAGACACTAGCACATAAACCGGAAAAAAAAAGTTCTGTACTGTCAATAAAATCAACATTTTTATAGTTGTTGTGAGTTTTAATTAGTAAATCTTAACATTTTACAAATTATATATAAATATATTTATAAATTTCAGATTTCTATGGAGATGCACACGTGATTTTTTTTTTTGTAACCACGTTTAAAAGCAAACTCGACCTGTAAAATATTAGTTTACCCCAAACATTCAAATTAAAAGAAAATCGGTTTCACATTGGAGAAGATATCGTTGGACAATGTACATCAGTATAAGAGACGCAGAATGCTCAATATTTATTTAAACTTTGCCCGTAAACTATTAATTTACATCCGAGAACTCAAATAAAATGAAACCGGTTAAGTTTTAGGCGTTATCGTTGAACAACATATCAGTAAATGTGATGTTAGCAGCACGAGCAATTTTTATCCCACCACATATAATAACGAACTGAGCCTGTAAAGCATTGTGTTCTAGCATGTGCAAATTTTATACAACCACATTTAACAATGCAATAAGCTTGCAAAGCATTAATTTGCACAACAAATCCAAATTTCAAAAATTATGTTATGCTTTAGAGAAGTTATCGCAGGAAGAATTATGCTGACAGACAGGCAAAAGCAAATTGCGACCATATTAAAACTAAGAAACATAGTGACTGCGCCCCCTCATTGCAATAAAATTTTATAGACCACCGCTACACCACACTGAGTGCTTACCCTGTGGTGTACCGCATTAAGATCCTAATATGATAAACTTTAGAAAAATTCGTAGCAAAAGCATTGTACAGAGGTAAGTGAAAACTAATATCCGATGACTAAATGTAAAACAAAGAAAACTGAGGAACAAGGAGGTATTGGGTCTAAAAGTAAGATTCAAATATAATAAAACAGCATACAAATTTAGAGATCCCAATCAGCCTTATGGATTGCTTAACCTTGGTTCGTGCCTGTCTAAAATTTATATACTAAAATAATATATGCCCACAGACACACAAACTGGTGCAGAACATAATTTGAAATGCACTAAATTCGCTTGTTGAAAATGTATATAAATTAATATATGCCGGAATATATGCTTTTCCTTCAATACAAACCATATGCACACACTGCAAAACATTTGCAAGCATGTTACTGAAAGTATCAGGGGCTGTTGCAGAGGTTCCAAATCACTGGAGATGTTATTGAACGACCAGTACCAGATCGGCCAAGGGTAACAACCGGTAGACAAGACCGATATTTGGTGATAACTGCGCGACGTCAGAGGAAAAGTTCTGCCAGACAACTGTGTTCAGCTCTGACAGCTGTCTGGGAAGTCACTGTTTTGAGACAAACTGTTTAGAAGAGACTCATACACGTTGTTCTCTATGTCAGACGACCAGCAGTTTGCATGCCCCTGACGTCTGCACAGAACCCCGAGAGTTTACAGTAGAGTTTGGAACAGCGGCAGTGAAGTGGACAGCAGTGGGACAATATCATGTTCAGTGACGAGTCCAGGTTTAGCCTGCCCACTGATTCTCGCCGTACCGCGATCTGGAGAGAACGTGGAATGTGTTTTCATCCGGGAAACATCACGGAAAGACATCGTTTTCTGTTTGGCCGAGTCATGGTCTGGACAGGCATCATGACGGAGAACAGCACAGATCTCCACATCTTTGACACGGGGTCGTTAACCGGTCAAAGATACAGAGACGAAGACCTTGAGCCTACCGTTCGATTGTTTCGAGATGCTATTGGTCCTGATTTCATATTCATGGATTATAACGCGCCTCCTCACCGTGCTGCCTTGTTCGACGGTTTCCTTCAAACTGTAGA
Organism: Amaurobius ferox; assembly: GCA_951213105.1. Taxonomy (NCBI): domain Eukaryota; kingdom Metazoa; phylum Arthropoda; class Arachnida; order Araneae; family Amaurobiidae; genus Amaurobius; species Amaurobius ferox. The sequence continues at coordinate 73,187,336 of OX578152.1, read as the reverse complement.
TATCCAGCACATGCAGTGGTCTGCCAACTCTCCTGATCTGAATAGAGAATGTGATAGAGAATGTGTCTCCTGATAGGGAATGTGTGGGATATGCTCGGGAGACATCTTGAAGCCTTCTGATACACACTAAACTCCGTTTCGGGATTGAAAACTGCTCTCCGTGAGGCTTGGAACTCTTTGACCACACAATTCATCTAAACCCTCATCGAAAGTATGGGAAATAGTTGTGCAGCATGAGTAGCTACCTGAGTTTCCCTCCACACTGTATTAAACTGCAGCATCACATTGTTTTAATCATTCTATTTCACTGAGGTTGACACTCGTATTGTGACCCTTTTACATTCAGCTCTTTTCTTTGGATAATAAAAGTCGTTATTATCTTTGTTTTGCATTGTTTTCTTCTTCTATAACCCTATTATTTTCAATTCATTTCAATTAACGTGGCAATAACAGATCGAAATCCAGTTATAGTAGCCACACAAGCCTCCATGCCTTATTCGGGATTCGAACCCGAGCCCTCTAGACAGCAGCCGAACACGCTATCCACTACACCACCTGGGCGGCATTATACCCGCATACAGCGTGTCCTTCCTTTCCGATGTAAATTTCCTGAAATTTTCACATGAACAGCAACTATGCTTAACTTTTGGACATGAGTGTATATATATATATATATATATTCGGCAAACGATATATATATATATATATATATTCGGCAAACGATATATATATATATCGTTTGCCGAAGCATATATATATATATATATATATATATATATATATATGCTTCGGCAAACGATAATTAGCTGAATATTTCAGAAATATAGATGGGATTTTCACGAACGCCTGTATTTGTGGCTTTTCTTATCAGTTTGTCGAAATTATCAACAAAATAGCTGAAAAAAATGAGTAAAGGTTACGACGTGTTTTACAGTGTACGGAAAGCATTGGAGTTTGTATCTTCAATGAATTTAAGAGCATTTTGAAACCAATTCATCGGATTTTCATAAAGTTTGCCAACTAGGTAATTTGTGCTTTACCCGATGTTGATTAGAATTTACATTGGTTTAAATAGGAGAAATGGAACTAATCTTTTATTTTGATATAAACTTCAAAAATATAAAAATACTGAAAAAATTTAGTTTAGCTTCCTCAAATTATTTTATTTAGCAAACAATTCTTTTTAATGTAATTCATGGCTACAGAGGAAAACAAAATACTCCCGGAATACTAAGACAGACTAAAAAAAGAAATATTTCGAAAATAATTTTAGCGATTTAGTGTAATTTAGAATGCTTCCAATTACCAATTAAAAATTAGCGTCAGGCTTAATTCGGCTATTTCAAACCAGAATCAATTTTTAATTTCAAAGTTTACAAGGAAAAGTTTGAAAATCGGTGTCGTGGATGCAAATGAATACAACTATAATGTGTTACCCTTCACTTTAAAGAGCTTGAAAAAATCTTTAGATTGATACCGGCGGACTTGCCCCACTATGGGGGTCTAATGACGTCAAGAAAAAAAATTGTATCGCAGCTATTTTCTACAATAATGATTGAACCTATTAAGTCTAATAAGTCTCATCATAGAGCCATAAATATTCCATTTTATGCATGATTATATAAAATTTTGTCCTATTCTGGCATGCTAAAAAAATATAAAATTTCGAATAAATTTTGAAGTTTTCGCTCGAATTTAAAAAAAATTCTCATTTTGCATTTCAGCCTGGCATGTGCTGCCCATATTAGAATTAACATTTTGTTTTACATACACAAAAGAATACAAAAAGAAAATTCTGATGTGGGCAGCACATGACTTTCCCTGCAGACTTAAATTCATATTTTCTTTCTTTACTAATTCATTAGATTAAGATTAATTGCACTAAATAACACTAAATTTGCATTTTTAATTCAATTTTTAATTTTATTTTTGGTAATTGGACATTTTTCCCATAGCGGCGTAACAAAAATGCAAGAAATCTCAAATATCTTGAGAACGGTTAGTCCTAAAGTATAATGGAGTGTGATATATTCTTTTTCTCGTCAAAAATTTCGTATAAAACAAGAAATTAATTGATACGTTTCAGCATACGTAGTCTTTTTTTTTTTTTTAGATTTTGGCGATATTTGAGGGCCATTTCGTAAAAAAGGCAGGTTGTTATTTTCTGAATCGTACCAAAATCGAATCAGCACTAGAGTGTCCCACAAGTAACTTATCTACCAAATATTGTGAAATTTGGTGAACTAGTATTTTATCTAAAGTGGATACATAAAATTTTTGTGGGCCATTTCGTAAAAAAAGGCGGGTTCTTCTTTTCCGAATCGTACCAAATTCTAATCAGCACCAGAGTATCTAACAAGTAATTTATCTAAAAAATTTTGTGAAATTTGGTAAATTAGTATTTTAGCTAGAGCGGATACATGAAATTTTTACGGTCCATTTCGCAAAAGAAGGCTAGTTCTGTTTTTACGAATCGTACCAAAAACTAATCAGCACCAAGGTCACATGGAAGTGACTTGACTACCACATTTTATGAAATTCGGCCCATTATCTTTTGAGTTAGAGTGGATACATACATTGCACAGACACACAGACACACAGACGGACAGACAGACAGACACATAAACAGACACACACACAGACTTCACGCTAAAAATAGTTTTTTTGTATTCTAGAGGTCTCGAAAAGAGTAGATTCGTCAAAAACTCAAGTTGTGATTTTCGGTATGATTCCAATACTTTCCCTATACATTACCATGTATTGCAGGGAAAGTAAAAATCTGATGTGGGCAGCACATGACTTTCCCTGCAGACTCAAATTCACTTTTTTTATTTCTTTAATAATTCATTAAATTGGTTTAATTGCACAAAATAACACTAAATTTGCATTTTTAATTCAATGTCTGTTTTTATTTGGTAATTAGATATTTTTCTAAAAGTGGCATAACTAAATGCGAAAAATCTCAAATATCTCGAGAATGGTTAGCCCTAGAGTAATAAAGTTGTTCTTATTATTTTCCTCATCAAAAATTACGTATAAAGCAAGCATTTAATTGATATATTTGAACATACGTAGCTTTTTTTTAGATTTTGCGATTTTTGAGGGCAATTTCGTAAAAAAAGACAGGTTGTTCTTTTCCGAATAGTACCAAAATCTAATCAGCACCAGAGTATCCCCCAAGTAACTTCTCTATCAAATTTCGTGACTGTGGGTCAACTAGTAGTTTAGTTAGAGTGGATACATGACATTTTTGCTGGCCATTTCGTAAAAAAGGCAGGTTGTTCTTTTCCGATTAATACCAAAATCTGATCAGCACCAAAGTATCGTACAAGTAACTTATCTACCAAATTTTGTGAAATTTGGTCAATTAGTATTTTAGCTAGAGTAGATACATGAAATTTTTACGGTCCATTTCGCAAAAAAAGGACAGTTCTGTTTTTACGAATCGTGTCAAAAACTAATCAGCACCAGGGTCATACCCACGTGACTTACCTACCAAATTTTATGAAATTCGGTCTATAAGCTTTTGAGTTAGAGTGGATACATACATTGCACAGACAGACAGACAGACAGACACACACAGACAGGGACACACACAGACGTCACGCTAAAAATAGTTTTCTCGTATTCTAGAGGTCTCGAAACGTGTAGATCCGTCGAAAACTCCAATTGCGATTTTCGTCATGATTCCAATACTTTCCCTATTCTTTACCATGTATTGCAGGGAAAGTAAAAATCGCCGGTTTTCCCAATTGATAATTTTGCACATCAGCAACATAACTGAGATAAATATTCTTCCTATATATTATCCACTCCTAAGATATACGCATAATTTAAAGGAGAATTCTTGTTGTTAGAGGCCTATCTATCATCATAAAGAATTATAATGCAGCAGCATCGTAAGCCCGTGAAACCAAAGATGTGAGGCACTCCCTGTGGTTGATTAATTAGAATAAAGGTAAAACCCATCCCGTCTAGACTTAAATGATTCAAATATGATAGAGGGTGACCTTTAGTAACAGAGGTCAAGGCTCTTGGCAACGTTAAAATGTCCGATATGAAATTAAGAACTATGAAAGTGTTTATTATTGAATTTACTTTGAGTTACCATATGTTGAAACAAAAGTTAAATAGGTTTAAATAAAAGGAAAGGATAATAGACGTTTTGTGAAGCTATATTTCCAATTTATATTTAAATCAGGTAATGATGTAGGCATACTAGTTTTTCTGTCATATGTAAAGGAATATATTGCGATAGTGATTATCTACGCAGTGATTGTGATTGTGACTACGATAGTGTAGGACCTACTGTGTCCATGTTTTCTGGAAGACAATAAAAGACACATTTTACTTTCCTTGCAATACATGGTAATGTATAGGGAAAGTATTGGAATCATGCCGAAAATCGCAACTCGAGTTTTCGACGGATCTACACGTTTCGAGACCTCTAGAATACGAAAAAACCATTTTTAGCGTGACGTCTGTGTGTGTGTCTGTCTGTGTGTCTGTGTGTCTGTGTGTCTGTCTGTCTGTGTGTCTGTGTGTCTGTCTGTCTGTGCAGATTTTGTATCCACTCTAACTAAAAAACTAATGGACCGAATTTCACAAAATTTTGTAGGTAAGTCTCTTGTGGGCGGGGCTGGTGCTGATTAGTTTAGGGTACGATTCGGAAAAAACGAACCCGCATTTTTTGTGAAATGGCCCGCAAAAGCTTGTATCCACTGTAGCTGAAAAACTAAAGGACCGAATTTCACAAAATTCGGTAGATGAGTCACGAATAGGTCACCCTGGTGCTGATTAGATTTTGGGACGATTCAGAAAAAAATAACCTGCCTTTTTTTGCAAAATGGCCCGCAAAAATTATCAAAATCTAAACTAAAAAGCTACGTATGCTCAAATATATCCATTAAATGCTTGTTTAATGCGTGATTTTTAACGAAGAAAAGAATAAGACCAACCCCATTACATTAGGACTAGCCGTTCTCAAGATATAATTGTTTTTTTCGTATTTTTCCACGCCACCTTTGAAAATAAGTCCAGTTATCAAATGAGAGCGAAAATTGAATTAAAAGTGAATTAAATTTAATTGAAATAAATAGAACGTAGATATAAGTTTGCAGGGAAAGTCATGTGCTGCCCACATCAGATTTTTTGAGTTTGTTCCGGCACATTTCCAAATGAATTTGTAACTGGAGGTTGACATAAAATGACGACTAAAACAAGAACACTCCACTTGTCGACCTAAAGTGTTCACTATGAACATAGTTATATTTTGTACTAACCCTATTTTGTGGAACTTTTTCTTTTGTCTTAGTGCACTCGTCAATTATCAATGTGTTTCCTGATGTTACTGCGTCTATCGTGTCATACATTGCTAATTGGTACTCATGTCGTGCTCAACACATGTGACAATTGCAAAGCAACAAACCCGCGCAATGCAGTTCCAGGATACGGTCTTGTTCCTCAGCCGTTAACTACTGGTATACAGCTCGCTGACGTCTTCGAGGCATTGCTTTTTCACTTTTTCGAAAGTTCGGCTAATGCAAATCGTCGCTGATAGCATTTACGGGACGAGCCGTCTGCTGACCTTTATCACCCGAAACTGGGTGTCACGTAACAGGATATGTACGAAAACAAAATCATTTGCATATGACTCTCTCTTCTACAGCTACTGTGATTTGCATATGGCTACGTTCATTTTTTCATTGTGTTGCAATTTCACTTTTGACGAGTGTAGTACATGTTTTGCAACTTGATACTCTTCATCCATGGACTCCTAGGCAGTGTTTCTTTTAGGCATATATCCTGAGGGGGGGGGAAAGAGCCCCCCCGGAGACATTTTATATCAACCTAGTTTCTATTTATATGGCTACGTTCATTTTGTCATTGTGTTGGAATTTCACTTTTGACGAGTGTAGTACATGTTTTGCAGCTTGATACTCTTCATCCATGGACTCCTGAGCAGTGTTTCTTTTAGGTATATATCCTGGGGGGGCGAAGCCTCCCCGGAGACATTTTATATCAACCTAGTTTCTATTTATGTGGCAGCATTCAGATATATTTATATAACGCAAATAAAAAACTTGCCCGCCTTGAGTTTTAATCGCCCCCCCCCCCCCAGCCAAAAAGTCCTGAAAGAAACACTGCTCCTAGGAAAGGAGCTGCAGCCCGGTAGCCCCCACCCCCTCTCCACGTGCGTACCTTCACGGTTTACATCTGAAATAGGTTAGAAAAAATTTAATAAAGACTGGAAAATATCGTTAATAGAAAATAAAACAAATTACGTAAGTAGTAAACATATATTTTTAATTATAGTAATGAATTTCAATTGACTGACATTAAAATAATAAACATTAAAAATGTATACTTTTAATATTTCTCAGATGAATGGACACTTTTTTAGGAGAATTTGATCAGATTTCAGAAAGTAAAAAATCTGATGTGAGCAGCACATGACTTTCCCTGCAGACTTATATTAACGTTCTCTTTATTTTAATTAAATTTATTTCACTTTTAATTCAATTTTCGTTCTCATTCGATAACCGGACTTATTTTCAAAGGTGACGTAGGGAAAGTACGAAAAACTAAAATATCTCGAGAACGGTTAGTCCTAGTGTAATGGAGTTGGTCTTATTCTTTTCATCGTTAAAAATTACGCATTAAATCAGCATTTAATGGATATATTTGAGTATACCCAGATTTTATTTTAGATTTTGGCAATTTTTGCGGGCCATTTGGCAAAAAAAGGCAGGTTATTTTTTTCTGAATCGTTCCAAAATCTAATCAGCACCAGGGTGACCTATACGTAACTCATCTACCGAATATTGTGAAATTCGGTCCATTAGTTTTTCAGCTACAGTGGATACAAGCTTTTGCGGGCCATTTCACAAAAAAGGCGGGTTCTTTTATTCTGAATCGTACCCAAAACTAATCAGCACCAGCCCCGCCTACAAGTGACTTACCTACAAAATTTTGTGAAATTCGGTCCATTAGTTTTTTAGTTAGAGTGGATACAATATCTGCACAGACAGACAGACACACAGACACACAGACAGACACACAGCCGTCACGCTAAAATGGTTTTTTTGTATTCTAGAGGTCTTGAAACATGTAGATCCGTCGAAAACTCGAGTTGTGATTTTCGGCATGATTCCAATACTTTCCCTATACATTACCATGTATTGCAGGGAAAGTAAAAAATTGCAGACGATTCATCTCATAGTTGCATTTTGTGCAAATGCAAGCTTCCAAAGTTCCAACTTTAAGTTTGCTGGTTTTCACTTGTCCAAAAATTATATATGGTTGAAAATATTCTTTCAGTTGGCGCATTTGATTCTCCTTTCATGAAAATAAAAGACGAATTTAAATTAAAAAATAATAATAATAATTTTAAAGGACAGCTATTTGAAAAAAAAATCTGATGTGGGCAGCACATGACTTTCCCTGCAGACTTATATCCACGTTCTCTTTATTTCGATTAAATTTAATTCACTTTTAATTCAATTTTCGTTCTCATTTGATAACTGGACATATTTTCAAAGGTGGCGTGGAGAAAATACGAAAAAAAACTAATATATCTCGAGAACGGCTAGTCCTAGTGTAATGGGGTTGGTCTTATTCTTTTCTTCGTTAAAAATTACGTATTAAACAAGCATTTAATGGATATATTAGAGCATACGTAGCTTTTTATTTTAGATTTTGACAATTTTTGCAGGCCATTCTGCAAAAAAAGGCAGGTTATTTTTTTCTGAATTGTACCAAAATCTAATCAGCACCAGGGTGGCCTATACGTGACTCATCTACTGAATTTTGTGAAATTCGGTTCATTAGTTTTTCAGCTAGAGTGGATACAAGCTTTAGCGGGCCATTTCGCAAATTAAGGCGGGTTCTTTTATCCCGAATCGTACCCAAAACTAATCAGCACCAGACCCGCCCACAAGTGACTTACCTACAAAATTTTGTGAAATTCGGTGTATTAGTTTTTTAGTTAGAGTGGATACAATATCTGCAAAAACAGACAGACACACACACAGACATCACGCTAAAAATGGTTTTTTCGCATTCTAGAGGTCTCAAAACGTGTAGATCCGTCGAAAACTCGAGTTGATTCCAATACTTTACACGACATGATTCCAATACTTTCCCTATACATTACCATGTATTGCAGGGAAAGTAAAAAGAACAGTCCTTTAAAACACAGGACGTACGATGACCATATTTATACCCTATTGACTACAGATATGATGTGAGATGTAAGTTAAATAACCTTTTTACTTTAACTTATTTAGCCAAAGGAAAGTATGGTGATCGTAATGTAATCATAAGTCAAGTCTTCAAAGTAAATACATCGGTGGGGTCCTCAAATACCAAAAATGATTTTGGTTGATCCATGGATGTGGGTGTATAACGGGGGGGGGGGGGTATTACTACCGAGAGTCTACTTACTTCATCTAAAAATTAAGTTATTGGTCATTAGCTATAATATTTAGCTTTTAACTTATAATATTTATCTTGATAGCATTTAAAGGTTATAAAAAAACTGATGTGGGAAGCACATGACTTTCCTTATACAATGCAATGAATTTACTACTTTTACAGTAAAAAAAATAGATTATTTTTATAGTAGTTATTTATATTCTTTCCAAGATATTGGATTTTCGTCAATGCGTCGTCATATTTCATGCCGTCATCATCAATGAGTCGTCATTGATTTAGCGTCATTTTTATCCATTTGGGGAGTTTTTCGTTAATTTAGCAACATTTAAAAAAGTCGCCAAGTTGTCAAAAGTCGCCAGGATTTAAATTACATTGGATCAAATTTGATCCTGTTCAAATTTTAAGTTATGCTTGGCGACTCATTCTCGACTTTATGCAATTCAAACCTCTTAAAAGTTATTTGTGACGTCATTCTCAGGAACATCATGCTTGACGTTTTTCTAAAATTTGTATTGGTTCTTTTCTTATAATATTTTAAAATTCGTAAGCGTTTAAACTTATTTTATAATTTCCGTGTATATTTCTTGTATTATTTTTAGTAAGTTCATTTACCATTTTATATTTTATGCAAATTTGCTTTAAACTGGTCTCTCTCTATATATAAACATTCCATGTTCTTACTATTCATGTAGCCACTGAAGGTCGTATATACGTCCGAAAGCTGTCTAAAAGTTTTGAATATTTTTTTGTACGTGTTTTAGGATGTGTTAGATAAAAGACCTTTCGTTTTTTAAAACGCTTTGTCTTTTATTTTATATATTGAAATGCAGACGTGATACCAATCTTGATTACTTTCAACAGTTTTCATTTCTCGAATATTTTCGCATATCTGCACACGTCGAGTAATTTCACCAGTCTTTTCATCTCGAATATTTTCGCATGTCTAATACTTTCAAAGTCTGCCAGTTCTCTTTTTCGTTAAGTAACCATTAGTTTTACCTTGCTTCGAGGAAACATGCCTTTCTTTGTGGTCCCCGTAACTTGATTGGCTTTGTTTTTCCCCTATGTTGGTTTAGAGCGGTATTGATTGGATCCTTTAGTTGAATTCGATTCCTTGGATTATCCCATCAAGACTGTGACTGTCCTACATGTGATTTCTTTGCAAATTGGTGAATTTATGGGTCATAAATATTGTTCAAGTATAATGTCAAATCTGGTTCATTTTCGTCTGAATTTTTGTTTAAAACATTGTTTTTTATGGTTTCATAGTTATATATGAATTTAAAGTTAGTTGTTAGAACAAGTTACTGAGATTATGCACTTTCTTGTTACTAATTTGTGTTTTTGAATGTATTATTTAACTTCATAGAAGCTAGTAACCCTTATTATACAGTGTTATTAAAATGTAAAAAGGAGAAGAGTAAAAATAGAAACATGTTTTTGATTTAAATAACATCTACGGTCAGGGTATATGGCATTACGAAAAATGTAAACATTTTGGACATTTATATCTTTGAGCTTAATAGATAAAAATAGAAGCAATTTATATTTGTTTATAGTGTACCATTAATTGTTATATAAAAATAATTCCACATTTGAATATTTTGAACTAGCTTTTTCTTTTGAAAAAAAATATTATCCGAGAGTTTTTTCATCACTTTTATTATTTTCACTCGAAACAATTTCTAAACTACAAAATATAGAAATAATTAGTAAAACAAAAAAGTAATCAGTTCACAAATTGCTTCGAAAATTTTGGTAATATTCAAGTTATTCCATTAAAAATATAAAAAAAATTTCAGCAAATTATATTCAGTAGTTTTTTAAATAAAAATTAAAATAATAATTACACCTCTTATATGAAGCGATCACGTGACCATGATATGAAAAGATCACGTGACCCACTTCAAAATAAAATATGGCATCCATCTTGTCTCAAAATCGTGATTTTTAAAGTTCTTTTTAATTCTTATTGGGTGTTCTATTCGTCCTAAAACCGCTTTATTTTTGCCTAAATTCTGTGCATCTGCATACTGAAACAACGCAATGACAATATATTTGAGTTTAAATGATGATCCAAATTTGAATATTTCTACAACGAAGCCTATTTTTCACTTATGTAAAATGTAAACAGCAAAATATGTAGGATGAGTTGTATAAGAATTGCTGTATTTTTTAACGCAACTGTATTTAGCTCATGGAGTCTTCATAGCTGATATGAATAAATATTCATTGATTTTGCAGAAAGACGATTTTTTTCGATGAAGTTTTAAGCATAGAGTTTAATTACTTGTAGCTCCATGGCCTTAAGTTTTTAAATAAAATAAATTATTTTAGTACTGTGATGAATGAGATGAATGAGATGCTGCTTTTATAGAGCCAGGCGTGTTATTTTTTCTATGACGTCATTTGAATGAATTTCAGTTGTTTTCGATGAAGTTTTCAAATATAATAAATTATCGTAGTATTATGATGATTTTAAAAATATTATCGAGGAATGTATCGCGTTTTAGAGATGTTTAAACCAGGCAATTTATATTTCAATGCCGTCATTTGAATGAAGTTCATTTTTTTCGATGAAGGTTTAAGTTTTCAAATATAATAAATTATTGTAGTATTGTGATAAGTTTTAAAATATTACTTAGGAATGTATTGCATTTTAGAGATGTTTAAATAAAATTGCATTGAAGTTGGAAAGTGTTTCATAATCAATGCTTTAAGCATGATTGATCTTTCTTGTTAAAAATTTGTAATGATTAAAAGATTGTAATAATTTTAGCTGATTGATTTGTAGCCCCTTGAATGAAGAATATATATATGAATAATTGAACGTTTTTCACACAAAACTATTTCGGCCCCTTCGAACTAGAGTCACCGGCGATTTTTGCTCCGTAGAAAATTAATGTAAATTTTATTCACTCTTTTCTAATGAGAAGCGTAACATGCAATAAATATTTCATCCTTCATCTCGATTGAAAAAAATATTTTTGCTGCCCACAATCATTCAGAAAGAGATGAAAGAAAGATTATTTGATTGTTGAGTGAAAAATCTAATACGAGTAAATTGGATAGTCAAGGTTAACTGCAAAACCTTCTGGTGAAATAACGTACATTTTATTAATCCCCACTGAAGATTGAATCTCTGATATCCCAAGAGTATTTCGGAATATTGTGAAAATCGCATAACTAGCATGATAGGATCAGAAACTTCTTTGTAGAGAAAATTACTGACATTATTGAAACAAAAATTTAAAACTTTTATTTTTTACCTACGCCATTTCTTTTCTTTTACTTTCCATGCAATACGTGGTAATGTATAGGGAAAGTATTGGAATCATGCCGATAATCGCAACTCGAGTTTTCGACGGATCTACACGTTTTAGGACCTCTAAAATACTAAAAAACTATTTTTTGCGTGACACCTGTGTGTCTGTGTGTCTGTGTGAGTATGTGTTTGTCTGTGTGTCTGTCTGTGCAGTGCATGTATCCACTTCAACTCAAAAGCAAATGAACAGAATTTCACAAAATTTGGTAGGTAAGTCACTTATGTGTGATCCTGGTGCAGATTAGTTTTCGGTACGATTCAGGACAAAAGAACCTGCCTTTTTTTGCGAAATGGCCCGCAAAAATTGCCTATATCCACTTTAACTGAAAAACTAACAGATCAAATTGTACAAAATTTGGTAAATAAGTCACTTGTGGGTTACCCTGGCGCTGATTAGATTTTAGTACGATTCGGAAAAAAATAACCTGCCTTTTCTTGCAAAAGATTCTAGCTAAAAGATTAATAGCTAAAAGATTAATTGACCAAATTTCACAAAATTCGACAGATAAGTCTCGTGTTAATGAGTAATTAACACGAGACTTATCTGTCAAATTTTGTCGTGATTTATTGTCTGTCAAATTTGATCTGTCAAATTTTGTCGTGATTGTCACATTTTGTGGTGCTAATTAGATTTTCGTAAGATTCGGAAAAAAATAACCTGCCTTTTTTGCGAAATGGCCCGCAAAAATCGTCAAAATCAAAAAACAATAAACTACGTTGGCTCAAATATATCAATTAAATGCTTGTTTTATACGTAATTTTTACCGATCAAAAGAATAAGATCAACCCCCTTACACTAGGACTAGCCGTTCTTGAGATATTTTAGTTTTTTTGCATTTTCGCTACACCACTTTACAAGATAAGCCCAGTTACCAAATGAGAACGAAAATTGAATTAAAAGTGCAAATTCAGTGTAATTTTAAATAATTATGGTTGTTATCTTGTGTAATTAAACTGAATCTAATGAATTATTGACGAAATAAAGAAAACGCGAATATGAGTCTGAAGGTAAAGTCATGTGCTGCCCACATCAGATTTTTTTATTTCGTGTTACCTTTCTTTGTCTGTATTTTTGTTCAACATCTTTCACGGGCTCGTTCTCGAATCCCAGAGTATGTAGATAGTGGAAATTCAGAACACAGTTTCATCTTGCGGAACATTTTTATGCATCAAATTTTCATTTATTGCTTTACGTCGTTTGCGTAGTCATGTCTGTAATATTGCACTTTTCATGCATTTTCTCTGCGAATTACTTTTCAGTGTCTTAAGATGAAATGTTCTTCTTCTTCTAACGCGTCGATTCATGTATATATACATACTAGATTTGTGCGTCAATTACATAAAAAATAATAAGATTGCAGATGAGAGAGGTAAAACTAAACCTCGAAATTCAAACTGAAAAGTAAAAAAAAAATTAACAGAAAGAAAATATGCTCTCCTTCATAACAGTGGCGCAGAGAAAACTAAAAAAAAATTAATAGCACACGAAATTGGACTAAATTTAAGATGCAGGCAGATTCAATTCAAAACAATAATACATAAATCCTATCATTATCGAAATTGATATTGTGCAAAATTGTCTGAATTATAACATCTGCTTATAATCTCAATGTAATTCAATTTCGTGCGGGATTAAGATTTTTCTTTTGTTTTTCTATACGCCAATGTTGTGTTGGAGCTGACATTGAAAGACTTGTTTTTCTCATAATTTATAATATATTTATAATATATCCGTGTCACTGCGGACACAAACTTTGCAGGAAATATGTAATTTAACTTTATAAATTCAAACCTGCTTGAAATGCCTTGAAATGCAACCTGCAGGAAAAGGAACACTGTCATAAGCGGAAAATATTTTCAGCCCCCCACCCCATGTGGGGGTGTACTATTTTAACTTTCTTTATATACATCGTATAATGTATTGTGTATATACATAGTATACCTTATATACAGTATATATTAAATAATCAAAAAATCATTAAAATATCAAAACCTTTAATAAAGTTACGCAAATAGAAATTTCTTATGTAATTTTTTATTAGAAAACGATTGACATAAATTTTAGAACGCTAGCATGAACCGTTCTCAAGATATTGCACATTTAAAAACAATTATCAAAAAATCATATAAAACAAAACAAAAAAAACTATTGCGAAATATATTCACTTTTCATAAGTACTATCATGCGATAAATTTGGTGACATAATTCTCATAAATATAGCTCATTCCATTCCTGAGAAAAAATACTTTGGATAATACTCTTGTATTTAGACGCTATTGTCATTTATCTGCTATAAGAATAATCTTTTTCTCCGGCCATGACGCTTGGCGAGATTTTGACGGAGTGTTGCCAACTTGGCGACTTTTTGAATGTTGCCAATTAACGAAAATGTCGCCAAATTGATAAAAATGACGCTAAATCAATAAAAATGACGACTAATTGATGAAAGTTCAATATCTTAGAAAGAACATAAAAGTAGACTATAAGATGAAACTCATTTCTCCGTCCGTCCGTAACGCTTGGCGAGACTTTTAGCGGGACGTTGCCAACTTGACGACTATTTTAAATGTTGCCAAAGTGACAAAAAATATCGCCAAATTGATAAAAATAACACCGTGTATGGGAAGAAATGTTTCGCAAATTCTGATTGACGTCATATGACGGGCATACCTTCTAGTATATAAGCCATGCTCTTTTCTCCGTTTGTTTGTAACACTTGGCGAGCTTGGCTAATAATTTAGCAAAATATTGCCAACTTAGCGATATTTCGCCCCAGATTGACAAAAATATCGTCAAAATTGCAATAATGACGCTAAATTAATGAAAATGACGCCTAATTGATGAATTAATTATTAAAATATTTTAATATATGGACAATATCACTTATTGAGGATGCTATCAATATTGATAATTGTTTATTCAGAGTTGCGTGAAATATAAATTAATTGGGTACTTTGAAATAGTATTACATGTTGTCATCCGGAAATTCGCCAAATGTATAATTCAACGATAAAAACACTTTAACGTGAATCTTTTACATTATCTTTAGATTGTAAAAGTAGTAAATCCATTGCAATATATAAGGAAAATCATGTGCTACCCACACATGAGATTTTTATATTTACATATACTCCTGTGAAGGCAATATGCAAAAATATACGTATATGCAATATGCATATTTAAAGTAGTTAAATTAGCCATTTGGTATAATATAGCATTAAGTCCATCTAAATAAACTTTTTAGAATTTTTAAAGTCATGTATAAGTAATCAATTACATATGGACAAGCTGTATGTTTAGCTAAACTTAACTTAGTTTTTCCTGAAATAACCGCAAGAAACGTGAAACCTTTTCAAGAAAGAAAATTCTTCCGGTCCCCTGAAATTCCGTTTAATGCACGTTCGATTACATTTTGTTTTGTTTCATAAAAAACATATTTAAATGTGACTCACATTTTTCCAATAAGCACAGTTTACTTGCAAAAGACATTTCTTGACTTATCTTAATTAAAAAAAAAAAAAAATTGCCACCCGCTATCGTGAAGAAACAAATAAAGGAAATATTATTTGACTGCTGAGTGACAAATTGGATTCGAGTAAGTTGAATAGCCAAGGCTAAGTGCAAGATGAAAACAGCGTACGTTTTATTAATCTCCATTGAAGGTTGAAGCTGGGTTAACTCAGCATATTTCAGAATATTATGGATATCATATAACTACCACTATAGCACTGAAACTTTTTAGTAAATAAGAATTTTAAAATGCCAATATTACTGATGTTATTCAAATATAAATTTAAAACTTGTGGATTTTTAAAAATTTAATAAATAGAAAATAAAATCGAATAAATAGGAATTAAAATAAGGGAAATTCCGGTAATCCTATCTTAATTATATTTATGCCCAAATGATGTTCTGGTAATTTTTTTGTAGAAACAAAACGCATTCCATAACATTCTTATTTTACCATACTATGTAATTAACTATAGAAATAGTATAGTTTTCGCGAAAATTTTCGAATTCGAGATTTTGATGGCAATATGTGTTTTAAGACCTCCTGAACACGTTTTAACTATTTTTGAGCGGTGTCTGTCTGTCTGTCTGCCTGTATGACTGTTGCCAATTTCTTGTGTACACCATAGCGGCCACAAATATTAGAGGATTTTTACGAAACTTTATATCCGACTTTGGTACCAAAATATCTACAACTGGATGGAATATGATTAAATTCTCGCGAAAACTTCAAAATTGATTAGAAATTTTACACTCTTTTAACATGGGGCGCGGTAGCCCATTGGTTAGCGCGCTGGAGTTGCACTCGGTAGGCCCGGGTTCGATTCCAGCCGCTGCCAAAACTGCCGCCGTGTTCATGCGGAGTACGATCACGTTAAACATGTGGATCCGAAAGTCCTTCCGAGAGGTTGGTGGTAGGGGAAGGAGGGTACGGTCCCTGTGGATGCCTCCCCCACTGGGTTCCGGTCCAAATTGGGAGGAACTTCCCGACCGTCCAAACGGTTACCTTACACCTTTCTGGTAGGTCGGACGGTCTGGGTTTCAGCAACAACAACACTCTTTTAACATGGCAGCACAGTATTTTGGCATAAACATCGCAAAAGTTGGCATAATCATGCATAAAAGGGTTTTCTTATGGCCCAGTGATCACGATATTTAATAGTTTCAATCATTGCTGTGAAAAATAACCTCGATTGTTTTTGCTAGTGACGTCATTGGCCAAGTTACCTCCCCCGGGGGATACATTGTCAAATATGATATTAATCGAAAGCATGTGTCAGCTCCTTTAAAGTGAAAGGTATCACGCTACAGTGTAATTGGGACACACGGTACTGATTTTTTACATTTTTTCTTGTAAAATTTATATAAAAAAAATGCATTCTGGTATGAGAAAGTCGAGTTGAGCCATACTCTAGTTACTTAACCGTTTATAAACCGTTTATAAACCTTTATAAACCGTTTATGAACCGTTCCAGTTTATAAACCGTTCAAATTTTGTCAATGTTATTAACGCCGTTGCACGAGATCTAAAATTTTATTTAAATGGATGGCGTTATGATACATTTTATTGTACACTAGTAATATACTCGCTCTTCGTACGAAACATGTCATATAAAGAAACTTAAAATTCACAATCATGTGCAAATTCATAATTATGCGCTATAGTATTCTAAATGACATTATTATTCAAAACATTCTATTAAAATATTTAACTTAATTCTCCTAAAGAAGGAGTATAAGAATATATGTTCTCGGAACACAAATTTATCTTCAGGAGCATATCTCAAAAATAAAACATCCATGCCCCGTTTGTAAAAAAATTACAAGTAGTATATGGTATTTGAAGATATACACCGTCTTCATTTTATTACCAACAATTGGTGAAAACAGTGAATTTAAAGAAATATTTACCGAAATAAACCAGATGAC
Source organism: Amaurobius ferox (assembly GCA_951213105.1). Classification (NCBI taxonomy): domain Eukaryota; kingdom Metazoa; phylum Arthropoda; class Arachnida; order Araneae; family Amaurobiidae; genus Amaurobius; species Amaurobius ferox. The sequence goes on along the minus strand of OX578152.1, from coordinate 73,170,135 downwards.
TTTAGAAATTAAAAATATCAATTATCACCGTCACTGCTCACCCCAAAAATCGTAATTGATGTGATCCAGTCAAAAATGTAATTCCGATAAAATTTATCTTTATATTTCTTAGATATAATAAAAATCGTCTGCTGCATAATCTCATTTGATTCCGTTGCTTAGCAACATGATACCATTCCCTTCAAATATATTTGCGGTAAAATATCATTCCCATATTTTAATTTGTATAATGCTATGTCTATAGAAGGTTTAACTGTGCGTTTTTTATTAATATCTATACAACCCCTGGTTCTAGAAACTCGAAACATGGACTAAATTTTGAGTGGGGTTATTCCAAGGCTATCCACAAAATTTCGTTAAATTTGATGCAGCCATTCTCCCGTGATGATAATACAAATATACAAACACACATACAAACAGACAGACTGATTACCAATTTTATTAATACTTCCCAAGTAATCCCAAGCAGTCTTCCCAAGTAATTAAAATTTTTCCGTTTTTAACACTTTACAACAAAGTTGAAAAGTGTTTATGACTTTGTTCATTCTGTCTGTCTGTCTGTCTGTCTGACCGTTAGCACGATAACTGCCGTAAAAATAACTTTATCAAAGTGAAATTTCAGTATGTTGTTGATACGGTCTGTGGGACATATTGGAATGTAAATGAATAATATTTCCCAATTAGTTTCGGATTGAACCTTTGTTGAAAAATGAAATATATTAAACCCTATGGAAGCTAATTTTTCAAACATTTTTTAAGCGAAGTTAAAATTCACAAATTGCTTCGAAAATTTTAGGAAATATTCAAATTATACCATAATATATATTAAAAATGTCAGCAAAATATGGTTGGTAGCTTTTTAAATAAAAATTATAATAATAATTGCATCCATATAATATTAAGAGATCGCGTGACCCACTTCAAAATAAAACATGGCATCCATATTTTTTTCCCAATGTAAAAATCGTGATTTTTAAAGTCCTTTTAAATTCATTTTTAGTGCTGCATCCGTTCTAAAACCTCTTTATTTTTGCGTATTTTCTATGCATCTATATTATGTGTCAACGCAATTACAACATTTTTTAGTTTAAATGATCATCAAATTTTGATTATTTCTACAACGAAATCTAATTTTAATGGATCCAGAATGTAAACAAGTGATTGTAGGATAAATTGTATGAGAATTACTAAATTTTATCACGCAAAATTATTGAGCTCTGAAATCTGGAATAAAAGTAATATGAATGAAATATTCATCGCTTTTACATAGAGAGCCAGACGACTTATATTACGATGACATCATTTGAATAAAGTTCATTTCTTTCGAGGAAGTTTTAAGTTTTCAAGTATAATAAACTATTGTAGTACTGTAATAATTTAAAATATATCAACTCTGAATGCATCATATTTTAGAGGTGTTTAAATAAAATTGCGGTTTAGTGTGATTCAACAAAAGTGTTTCATAATCAATGCTTTATGCATGATTGATTTTTCTTGTTTATATAGATACACAAATTTTCTTTTTTAATGTACCGTCTGTTGTCCGCTAACACGTTCTTACATTTAGAAAAGAATTATTCGACATAGACATTGTGGGTAATAGATACTTTAAGTTTAACTAGGAAAAATAATTCCATATTCCAGAAATCTGTCAAACCTTTGCTAACATTGAGTTCTTTTACAGTCGCTTTATATATAGCCAACGGCCCTACCGTGCTGAAAACACAGGTTCTCGTTAGATCACCGAAATCAAGCAGCATCGGGCGCGGTTAGTACTTGGGTGGGTGACCACCTGGGAACACCGCGTGCTGTTGGCACATCTCGGGCGCGGTAGCTCGGTGGTTTGCGCGCTGGATTTGCACGCTGCCACAACTGTCGCAGAGTTACTGCGGAGTACGATCACATTAAACATGTGAGTCCGTAAGTCCTTTCGAGAGGTTGGTGGAAGGAGGGTACGGTCCCTGTGGATGCCCCCCACTGCGTTCCGGTCTAAATTGGGTGGCACTTCCCGGTCGTCCAAACAGTTACCTTACACCTTTCTGGTAGGTCGGACGATCTGGGTTTCAACAACAACAACAACAGTCGCTTTATATGCAGGAAAAAACAAACAACACTTCATCATTTGAAAAGTAGAGGGATATAATGTATTTGATAATTGATAAATTTCAAATGCACTCATTGATTTAATGTATTGATAATTGATAATTGTTAAATTTGATAAATTTCTAAAAAAATCGCGGAAATTCGAACAAAAATTACTACAGAAATTTAGCAATAATAAAATAATAGTCACGAATATGTTTCATATTCACGAAATTTCAAACCCCCCTCAACTCTCCCCTTTCTCCAGAAAATAATTACTGTCCGTGTTCAGTAGTTTGTAAAAATTCACCACTTTGTTAGTCAATCTCACTAAGCTGCATAATATTGATTATCCGCTAAAAACTCTATTTCAGACTTGATACCGGGATCAAGCTGATAAATTTTTACTTTCTAATTGAGAAAGTCTTGTTTTCACGAAAATTTCCGATTTCGAGATTTTTATGCCAATGTATGTTTTAAGGCCTACTGATGCCGTTTTAACTATATTTGGAGTGATATCCGTCTATTTGTCTGTCTGTATGCATGTATGGGTATGTGGTCAATTTCTTTGTGTACACTATAGCAACCACAAATATTAACGGATTTTCACGAAGCTGTATATCGAAAGGCTAATTATCAAAAAATTTAGAACTCGGTAGAATTATTTTACATTCGAGTGAAAACGTAGAAATTTATTTGACATTTTATATTTTTTTAGCATGGCTGCAAAGGGCAAAATTTGACATAATCATTCTTAAAATGGTTTATTTATGGTTAAATGATTACTAGACTGTATAGTTTCAATCATTATTGTAAAAAATAGCCACGATACAATATTTTCGTTCTTTACACAATTAGCCCCCCTTGGGGGGCAAGTTTCCCTCCCATGGGGGCTCATTATCAAATATTGTATCAATCGAAAGATTTTTTTTCAAACCGTTTAAAGTGAAGTGTAATACAATGTAACACGCTATAATTGTAAGGCCAACGGCCGTACCGTGCTGAAAACACCGGTTCTCGTTAGATCACCGAAGTCAAGCAGCATCGGGCGCGGTTAGTACTTGGTGGGTGACCACTTCGGAACACCGCGTGCTGTTGGCCATCTCGGGTGCGGTATCCCCGTGGTTTGCGCGCTAGATTTGCACGCTACCACAAAATGCCGCCGTGTTCATGCGGAGTACGATCACGTTAAACATGTGGGTCCGTAAGTCCTTCCGAGAGGTTGGTGGTAGGGGAAGGAGGGTACGGTCCCTGTGGATGCTACCCCCACTGGGTTCCGGTCTAAATTGGGTGGCACTTCCCGGCCGTCCATACAGTTACCTTACACCTTTCTGGTAGGTCGGACGGTCTGGGTCTCAACAACAACAACGCTATAATTGTAATTATTTGGATCCATGATGCTGATTTTTCAAACCTTTTCCTGTAAAATAAAAACAAAATGTACTAAAAATGGATTCTTGTATGAAAAATTAGAGTTGAGCTACACACAAGTTAATTTTAAGGTACGGAATCCATTTTTCATTCTTGGCGATTTTAGGTGAGATTCCGGAAATCCCTGCTATGATTTGAAGAACATTCCATTCTGGCAGCCCTGTGTTTTTTGTCGCCCTTTTTTCGCCAAGGAAAAAATCGCAACATTCCATTCCAGCAACGTTTTCCGAGTCTTTTGTCGACCTTTTGTCAGCCTTTTATCGTCTTTTGTCACCCTTTTGTCGTCTTTTGTCACCCTTTTGTCGCCAAGGTAAAAATCAGAAATTTTTCTGATTCTCGTTTTGTGCTCTATGAGCAACAGAACACTTGTTGCACAAACAGCTATTGCTATGTACGACCTCCAACAGCCAACGGGACCGGATTTTGGGATGTTTCTTAACGGGATATCTTAGCCAGTTAAGTCCGCGAAGCTGGCGTAGGCCCATGTTTGAACTACTACAGATCAACTGTTGCACAAACGGCGAGAAAAGGTCGATTTTTACCTTGGCGACAAAAGGACGACAAATTGGCGACAAAAGATTGGCAAAAAAAGCTAAAAACGTTGCCAAATTGAAATATCACGATTTTTACCTTAGGGACAAAGGAGCGAATAAAGGCCGACAAAAGGGTGAAAACAGACGCGGAAAGAGTTGCTAGAATGGAATGTTCTCCAAATCATAGCAGGGGTTGCCAGAATCTCACCAAAATTCGACAAGAATGGAAAAGTGATTATACTACATCTGTTCCAATTTTATATTCATATCAAAATTTATATATCTTAAACTTGGAATATGATAAATTTATGGATATAGAAGAGCGAATTAAAAATCTGCATTGCGTGAAATTTCAGAAACAATTTCAATTTTTAAAATGCATCATAATAATTAATTGTCGTATATATTAACATTCAAATTGTAGATCCAATAACCAATAATGATTAATAGTTTCTTTGTATCTTATAAGTCATATATCACGGATTCCATATAGTTGCACTTTTGAACTGCATGCGAGGAGAAAAAATCCCTAAGGTTAATTTACTTTTTGAATGTTACTCATCCTTCTCATAATGGGTTACGAACTGATTAATGATAATTGCTTTTTCCTTTTAATCCTTTCATTATTCTTTTATTCTTCCCAGCAGCTGATTTCGGGCCGAGAATTAATTAGCCTGATTAACAAAATGGATGGTCAAATTATATTCAGCGTGGTTAATTTCGTTTGCAAAATGCACGGAATTCAATGAGTTTTTATTGGGTCATTACATTGTCGTTTCAAGGAAAACTCAATGTAATGACCCAATGGTTACATTAAATGGTTATATTTTTTAGTGCGGCTCGACTTTTTCTTACTAAAATCCATATTTAGTCAACATTTTTTTCTCGAATTAATCAAGATAAATTTTGAAAAATCGGTATTGTGGATCCAAATGTTTACAATTGTTTGTTACTCTTCTCTTTAAAGGGCTTGAAAAAATTCTTCGATTGATACCATATTTGACAATGTACCCTCCGGCGGGGGGGGGGGGTAAATTCCTCCCTAGGGGGCTAATGACGTCACAAACAAAAAAAATCTGGTGAAATCTCTGAAAATTGGTGCCCTTCCAAATATACGATTGTGTTTACATTGAAGAAGGTTTCAGTATTCACTGATTGTACTAATCGCTCCGTATTTCATTTAAAACACTCGTTCGTGGGATACCACACCCATTGACTCACGGACACACACAATGACATACATACATACACACATACAATGGCATTATACATACACACACACACAACGGCATATATACATACACACATACATAAATATTTTAGACCCATTATCATAGATATCATATCACTTCAGAAACGCTCGATTAGAATTCAGGGATGCCTGAAACGTGCTCTTCCGCCGAAAACTCGAATTAAAATTTTCGACTCCGTCACAATACTTTATACAATATACTATCTATATATGTAGATGCCAAATGTTAAAAAATTAGCTTGATTATTTAATTAGATATTGTGAATCGTTCGAATTGTGCGAGTCTTCCTTTCAAAGATGCTATGCTGAACGATTTTCCAGTACCTGGCAAAATAGAAACTCTGTGATAATATTTTCGGTCATTAAAGAACCAATTTCTGCAAAAATTGCCCAAAATTTCGCTTTACAAAAATCAACTGGAGTGTTGCTGAACTCGACTTCCTCATACCTGAATTCTTTATTAAGTAGCATTATTTTTTTATTTATTTTTCAGATTTTACAAGAAAAAATTTGAAATTTCCGTTTCGTGGTTTCGTGAGTCAAAATAACTACAATTATAGAGTGTTACTCTTCATTTTATAGGACTTGTAAAAATATTCCGATTGATACCATACTTCCCAATGTACACCATCGGAGGGGGGGGGGGGGGGGTTAACTTGCCCCCGAGGGAGTCTAATGACGTCACGAGCAAAATAAATTGTATGATGGCTATATTTACTACAATAATTGGAACTATTAAGTCATGTAATCATTGGCCCATAAACAACTCCTTTTATACATGATTATGTCAAATTTCGTCCTAGCCGCTATATTAAAAAATATAAGATCTCGAAGTTTTCGCTCGAATTTAAAAAAAATTCTATCTAATTCTAAATGTTTCAATAACAAAGCCGAATACAAAGTTTCATGAAAATGCATTAATATTTATGGTCGCTATCGCGTATGCAAGAAATCGAGCATAAACATGCATACATATGGACAGACAGACTGACATCACTCCAAAAATGGTCAAAACGTGTTCAGAAGGTTTTGAAACATATATTGGCATCAAAAACTTGAATTCGAAAATTTTCGAGACACTATGATATCTGTATAATTTATTACATTAAATATATCACTGCATAAATATATCACTTACTTAAATATATCACTGCATAAAAATAGATTTTATGCTAATAATGCATCATAGCAATGCAACTTTTTTAAGCTCTCACGAAATTTGCCTTGACAAAGGATTACTGGAGTCTCCCTTATTTACCCCATTATATTTTACTTTTCTATTTATTAGATTTTTCAAAAATGCACATGTTTCAAATCAGTATTTAAAAAATCTGATGTGGGCAGCACATGACTTTCCTTATATAATGCAATGCATTTACTACTTTTACAGCAAAAAAATAGAAAAAAATAAAATTATTATAGTAGATATTTATATTATTTCCAAGATATTGAATTTTCGTCAATTAGTCGTTATTTCCATTGACATAGCGTCATTTTTATCTACTTGGCGAGATTTTCGTAAATTTGGCAGCATTTAAAAAAGTCGCCAAGTTGGCGACATTTTGTCAAATTCGTCGTCAAAATCTCGCCAAGCGTTATGGGCGGAGAAATAAGTTATTCTTATAGTAGATAAATAACTATTGGCGTTCAAATACCAAAGTATTACTCAAAGTATCTATTCTCATGAATGGAACGAGCTAGATCCACGAGAATGATATCACCAAATTTATCGTTTGGCATTACATATGAAAAGTAAACATGTTTTTCAACAGTTAATATATTTTTTTTTAATTTAGGGGATTTATTAATAAATTTATTTAAAAAATGTGCAATATCTCGGGAATGGTTCATGCTAGAGTTCTAAAGTTTATGTCAATCGTTTTCTAAGGAAAAATTACATAAGAAATGTTTATTTACGTAACTTTATTAAAGGTTTTGATTTTTTCAAAATTCCATTCGAAAATTTTGGGGGGTTCTGAACATTCGATTGCGTTTAAAAACAATAGGCTTCCAGTATTTACGGATTGTGATTTTTGTACCAAATGTCATTCGAATCGATCCAATCGTGAGATATCGTCTACACAGACTCACTGACACATACATCACCTCAAAAATGTTGGATTCGTGATCAGGGATGCTTGAAACGTGCTCTCCGTTCTAAAACTCGAATTGTCGACCCTGTCACAATACTTTTTCCTTATACATTATGTATATAAGGAAAGTAGTAATGTCAATGACAGGTATTGAAAAATTTTCTTTAGTAACAAGTTTTTAGTACTATAGTGGTACTTATATGATTTCTACAATATTTAGAAATATGCTGAGTTAATTCAGCTTAAAAAGTTTTTAGTGCTATAGTGGTAGTTATATGTTATCCATAATATTACGAAATATACTGAGTTAACCTAGCTTCAACCTTCAGTGGAGATTAATAAAATGTACGCTGTTTTAGAGAAACAGCAAATTTATTGAAAACAGTATTTTTTCTATACTATATTACATAGAATGAGAATGTGAAAATCTAACGTGGGCAGCACACGACTTTCGCAACAGAATGACTTTATTTCCTTGGCGAAAATATGGTATACAAGATCCACAATATAATGATTTTAGCATTGAAATAACACCATGCAAATTGAAATTTGATGTTTTTGGCAAGTTATGAGTCAAAGTAAAGTGACTCTTTCATACGCATGTGCAAAATCTTTATCAACATGCAATTAACTGTTATGGAATTTCCCGTAAAGAAATTACTATTGGCGAATTCTTGGTCGTCAAAATACGAAACTAGTAATAAAGTATTTTCGTTTACGAATCTTCTCAATGATCTTGCTTCTTTCACAATGAAATAATGATGTGCAAGATTCACAGCACAATGCTTTTGTCATAGATTTAATGCTACATAAATTAAAATTTGAAGCTGATTGGCAAATCATTCGCCCCAAAAAGAATGACTTATTCATCAAAACAGAATGACTTATTTGTCCAAACAGAATAACTTATTCGTTCAAACAAAATGACTTATTCGTTCAAACAGAATGAATTATTCGTCCAAACAGAATAACTTATTCATTCAAACAGAATGACTTACTCGTCCAAACAGAATGACTTATTTGTCCAAACAGAATGACTTATTTGTCCAAACAGAATGACTTATTCGTTCAAACAGAATGACTTATTCGTTCAAGCAGAATGACTTATTCATCTAAACAGAATGACTTATTTGTCCAAACAGAATAACTTATTCGTTCAAACAAAATGACTTAGTCATTCAAACAGAATGAATTATTCGTCCAAACAGAATAACTTATTCGTTCAAACAGAATGACTTACTCGTCCAAACAGAATGACTTATTTGTCCAAGCAGAACGACTTATTTGTCCAAACTGAATGACTTATTCGTTCAAGCAGAATGACTTATTCGTTCAAGCAGAATGACTTATTCATCTAAACAGAATGACTTATTTGTCCAAACAGAATAACTTATTCGTTCAAACAAAATGACTTATTCGTTCAAACAGAATGAATTATTCGTCCAAACAGAATAACTTATTCGTTCAAACAGAATGACTTACTCGTCCAAACAGAATGACTTATTTGTCCAAACAGAATGACTTATTTGTCCAAACAGAATGACTAATTCGTTCAAACAGAATGACTTATTCGTTCAAGCAGAATGACTTATTCATCTAAACAGAATGACTTATTTGTCCAAACAGAATAACTTATTCGTTCAAACAAACTGACTTATTCGTTCAAACAGAATGAATTATTCGTCCAAACAGAATAACTTATTCGTTCAAACAGAATGACTTACTCGTCCAAACAGAATGACTTATTTGTCCAAGCAGAATGACTTATTTGTCCAAACTGAATGACTTATTCGTTCAAACAGAATGACTTATTCGTTCAAGCAGAATGACTTATTCATCTAAACAGAATGACTTATTTGTCCAAACAGAATAACTTATTCGTTCAAACAAACTGACTTATTCGTTCAAACAGAATGAATTATTCGTCCAAACAGAATAACTTATTCGTTCAAACAGAATGACTTACTCGTCCAAACAGAATGACTTATTTGTCCAAACTGAATGACTTATTCGTCAAGCAGAATGACTTATTCGTCAAGCAGAATGACTTATTCGTTCAAGCAGAATGACTTATTCATCTAAACAAAATGACTTATTTGTCCAAACAGAATAACTTATTCGTTCAAACAAAATGACTTATTCGTTCAAGCAGAATGAATTATTCGTCCAAACAGAATAACTTATTCGTTCAAACAGAATGATTTACTCGTCCAAACAGAATGACTTATTTGTCCAAGAAGAATGACTTATTTGTCCAAACAGAATGACTTATTCGTTCAAGCAGAATTACTTATTCGTTCAAGCAGAATGACTTATTCATCAAAACAGAATGACTTATTTGTCCAAATAGAATAACTTATTCGTTCAAACAAAATGACTTATTCGTTCAAACAGAATGAATTATTCGTCCAAACAGAATAACTTATCCGCTCAAACAGAATGACTTACTCGTCCAAACAGAATGACTTATTTTTCCAAACAGAATGATTTATTTGTCCAAACAGAATGACTTATTCGTTCAAACAGAATGACTTATTCGTTCAAGCAGAATGACTTATTCATCTAAACAGAATGACTTATTTGTTCAAACAGAATAACTTATTCGTTCAAACAGAATGACTTATTCGTTCAAACAGAATAACTTATCCGCTCAAACAGAATGACTTACTCGTCCAAACAGAATGACTTATTTTTCCAAACAGAATGACTTATTTGTCCAAACAGAATGACTTATTCGTTCAAACAGAATGACTTATTCGTTCAAGCAGAATGACTTATTCATCTAAACAGAATGACTTATTTGTTCAAACAGAATGACTTATTCGTCCAAACAGAATGACGTATTCGCCCAAAGAGGATAACTGATTCCTAATTCCGTGCAAAATTATCATCAAAAGGGAATAAGTATTAATCAATATCTCGTGAAATAAAGGATTGTTGGCAAATTCTTTGGCGTCAAAACATCAAAGTATTACAAAAAGTATCTTTCACTCATGAATGGGGCAAATTAGATCCACGAAAAGGATGTTAAACGATTTGTTGCATAATATTTCATGTGGAAAGTGAACATATTTAATGACATTTATTCCAATTTAAATTTTGTGTAATTTCTTTTGATAAATTTATTTAAAAAACTTATATCTCGAGAACAGTTCGTGCTAGTTTTCTAAAATGGATGCCACTCGTTTTCTGATGAAAAATTTTATTAAAAATGATTAATTATTTATGATTAGTGAAAGTCCTGATTTGTTTACGATTTCATTAAAAATTCATTCGAAAATTGGGGGGGGGGGATGTTCCAAACATTCGATAGCGTTTAAAATTAATAAGGTTCCTATATTCACTGGTTGTAATATTCGGGCCATTTGAAACGCTTCATTAGTTTCATTAGTTCGTGAGATGTCGTATCCACATGCACGCACACACACACACACACACACACTAACATATATGCATGCAAACGTTCTATTCGAGTTCAGAGATGCTTGAAACGTGTTCTTCCATCGAAAACTCGAATTCAAAATTTCCCCTCCATCACAATATTTTCTCGATACATGTATGTAAGAAAAATAATAGCTAATTCAAATTAAACCAAAAAAAATGAGGTATGTAGTCCTTGGAGTTCATCTACCCCTGTCTCGAATTTCACGGCTGTCTGAAGCTTCGATTTTCCGCTACACAGACGTTTACTTTTATTAAGAGGGAAACCTTCAAACGCTTTGCGAAGAACCGCATGCTTAACGCAGTGGCCTTTTAAATTAGTGAAATTTGACACGCTCGTCACAAAATCGTATAAAACAACAAATTCTGCCGGAAGTGAGAATAATTCAATTTCCAAAAAAGAGTGTGTTCAATCTCTTAACACGCAATCCATTTTTATCTGCATAGAATCTTCCTACCTGCAACTGTGACCTTGATGGACCACGAGCATAAGTTCCAAGGCGAAAAAAATCACGATTCCTCAATAAAAGTTTCTCATGGGTTTCTTCGCATCCAATCCTTGACGCGAGAGGTGGTTATCTGAAGCAAAAACCCAAGGAATCAAAAAGAAATACATCATCTATCTATCTACAACCGCTTTACCATTTCAGCTAATGATATTCGTGATATATGAAATTATGGTTACAGTTACTTTCAAGCCTTCGAAAAAAGTGAACTTAAATGGATGGAATTTTCAATTACAACGATATCTATCCTATTTGAGGGATATATATATATATATGTGTGTGTGTGTGTGCGTGTTGTTACTGTGGATTTTGAGGAATTATATTGCGTCATGACCTTCGAATATGTTGTTTGACATCGATGTAATGATGCAGGATAAATTGTATCAAAATAGAGATCTGAAAACAGTGAAAAGACAATAGTATTCGATACAAATCTAATTTTCCTCTAACATTAATAATAATACATTAGTTATGTAATTCACGTGGGAAAGAAAAAAAATCGGCGGTGGCTCCAGCACCATAAAGGCGAAATTGTTGAGTTTTTAATAAAACAAGAAAGATGAATCATGCGTAAAGGAATGATTATGAAACACTTTCGACTGAAATGCGATTTTATTTAAACTTCTCTAAAATGGGATACATTCAGCACTGATATATTACTTTCCTTATATACATATTATAATGGAAAGTATTGTGACTGGGTCGAAAATTCGAAAATTTCGATGGGAGAAAACGTTTCAATCATCCCTGATCACGAATTGAACATTTTCGAAGTGGTGTCTGTGTGTGTGTGTGTGAGACTGTGGAGACGATATCTCACGAACGAATGGAGCGATTCGAATAAAATTTGGTGCACAAATTACAATCCATGCATACAGGAAGCTTATTGCTTTTAAACACAATCGAATGTACAGAACCCACAAAATTTTCGAGTGAAACTTTGAAAAAATCATCAAAAAATCAAAACCCATAATAAAGTTACGCAAATTGACAATTCTTATGTAATTTTTTCTTAGTAAACGATCGACACAAACTTTAGAAAGCTATCATGAACCGTTCTAGAGATATTGCACATTTTTAAAATAAATTTATCAAAAAATCTCATAAATTATCAAAAATATTAACTGTTGAGAAACATGTTCACTTTTCATACGTAACAGCATGCGATATATTTGGTGACATCATTCTCGTGGATCTAGCTCGTTCCATTCATGAGAAAAGATACTTTAAGTAATACTTATGCATTTAAACGCCAATAGTCCTTTATCTGCTATAAGAATAACTTATTTCTCCGTCCATAACGCTTGGCGAGATTTTGGTGTCGAATTTAACGGAATGTCGCCAAATTTGGGACGTTTTTAAATGTTGCCAAATTAATGAAAATCTCGCCAAATGGATAAAAATGACGCTAAATCAATGAAAATGACGAGTAATTTATGAAAATTCAATATCTTGGAAATATATAAGTATCCACTATAAGAATAAATTTTTTCTTTATTTACTATAAACGAGGTAAATTCATTGCTTTATATAAGGAAAGTCATGTGCTACCCACATAAGATTTTTTGAAATTCCGCTGAATTCGCATTTTTAATTCAATGAACTTTTTCATTTGGTGACTGGACATATTTTCAAAGGCGACTTGTTAAAAATTTGAAAAACTAATATATCTCGGGAACGATTAGCTCTAGAGTTATGGGGTTGGACTTATTCTGTTTATGATAAAAAATTACGTATAAAACAGGCATTTAATTAATTCATTTCAGCATACGTAGTCTCTAATTTCAGATTTTGACGATTTTTAAGGTCCATTTTGCGACAAAGGCAGGTTTATTTTTTTCGAATCATACCAAAATCTAATCAGTACGAGGATCACCCACGACTCATCTACTGAAGTTTGTAAAATTCGGTCAATTAGTTTTTCAGCTAGAGTGGATACATACAATTTTACGGGCCACGTCGCAGAAAAATACAGATTTATTTTTTATTTTTCGAATCGTGTCAAAATTTTATCAGGGTCACCCACTGGTGACTTATCTACCAAATTTTGTGAAATTTGTTTCATTAGATTTTTAGCTAGAGTGGATACATACATTGCATAGACAGAGATGGTATCAATCAAAATATTTTTTTCAAGCCCTTTAATGTAAAGGGTGACACGTTATGATTGTAAGCATTTGGATGAAAATACCGATTTTTCGAAATTTTACTTATAAATTTTGGAAAAAAATCTGATGTGGGCAGTACATGACTTTGCTTATATAATGCAATGAATTTACTGCTTTTATAGTTAAAAAAATATTATTCTTATAGTAGATACGTATAATCTTTCCAAGATTTTGAATTTTCTTCAATTAGTCGTCATTTTCATTGATTTAGCGTCATTTTTATCCATTTGGCAAGATTTTCGTTAATTTGGCAACATTTAAAAAAGTCGTTGGCGACATTCCGCCAAATTCGTCGTCAAAATACCACCAAGCGTTATTGGCGTAGAAATATGTTCTTACAGCAGGTAAATGACTATTGGCGTTCAAATAAAAAGGTACTACTCAAAGTATCTTTTCTCGTGAATGGAACGAGTTAGATCCATGAGAATGGTGTCACCACATTTATCGCATGATATCACATATGAAAAGTGAACATGTTTCATAACAGTTAATATTTTTTTAATTTATGGGATTTTTTGATAAATTTATTTAAAAAATATGCAATATCTCGAGAACAGTTCATGCTAGCGTTCTAAAGTTTATGTCAATCGTTTTCTAAGGAAAAATTACATAAGAAATGTGTATTTGCATAACTTTATTAAAGGTTTTGATTTTTCGATATTTCTTTCAAAATTTCACTGGAAAATTTAGGGAGTTTCTGAACATTTGATTGTGTTTTAAAACAATAGGCTTCCAGTATTCACGGATTCTGATTTTTGTACCAAATTTCATTTGAATCACTCCATTCTTTCGTGAGATATCGTCTCCACAGACTCACTGACACTCACAGACATCACCTCAAAAATGTTCGAATCGTAATCAGGGATGCTTGAAACGTGCTCTCCCGTCGAAAACTCGAATTTGAATTTTCGACGCCGTCACAGTACTCTCCTTATACATTATGTATATAAGGAAAGTAATATGAAAAAAAAACTACTTAGAAATGGATTCTGATATGAGAAAGTCGAGTTAAGCCACACACGAGTTAATTATCCGTTAGGTATGGATATATAAGCATTCAAAGTATTTACAATTTCAGTAAGATTGCGATTTCAATTTCAGTAACAATTTCAGTAACACTGCGATTTCAATCGGATACTCCAACCAGAGACGGTATTTGTTTAAAAAAAATGGGATGTGGGTAGCACATGATTTTCCTTATATAATGCAATGATTTTACTACTTTTACAGTAAAAAAAATAGGTTATTCTTATAAAAGAGATATTCTTAGATATTCTAAAATATGGAATTTTCGTCAATTAGTCGTCATTTTCAGTGATTTAGAGTTATTTTTATCCATTTGGCAAAATGTTCGTTAATTTGGCAACATTTAAAAAAGTCGTCAAGTTGGCGACATTTCGCCAAATTCGTTGCTAAAAACTTGCCAAGCGTTATGGACGTAGAAATAAGTTATTCTTATAGCACATAAATGACTAATGGCGTTCAAATGCAAAAGTATTACTCAACGTATCTTTTTTCATGAATTGAGCGAGCTAGATACACGAGAATGATGTTACTTAATTTATCGCATGATATTACATGTGAAAAGTGAACATGTTGCTTGCTCAACAGTTAATAAATTTTTTAATTTATAGGATTTTTTGATAAATTTATTTGAAAAAGTGTAATATCTCGAGAACTGTTCATGCTAGCGTTCTAAAATTTATGTCAATCGTTTTGTAAGGAAAAATTACATAAGAAATGTCTATTTCCGTAACTTTATTAAAAGTTTCGATTTTTTGATGATTTTTTCGAAATTTCATTCGAAAATTTTGGGAGATTCTGAAAATTCGATTATGTTTAAAAACAATAAGCTTCCAGTATTCATAGATTGTAATTTTTGTACCAAATTTCATTCGAATCGCTCCATTCGTTCGTGATATATAGTCTCCACAGACTCACTGACAGGCACACACACACACACACACACAGATATCACCTCAAAAATGTTCGATTCGTAATCAGGGATGCTTGAAATGTGCTCTCCCGTTGAAAACACGAATTCGAATTTTCGACTCCGTCACAATACTTTCCTTATGCTACATTATACTATGTATATAAGGAAAGTAAAAATAAATAAATTACTAAAATAAAATATATAAATAAAGGCCGTTATTTTCCTATACATGTTACATATATTTGAAATATATTTGGTTATATCGGTTGAGTTATATCGGTTAGTGTAATATAATACAGAACAAGCTGCGCACTTATTCATCCAGATTTCTGACGCCTCAAAAAACTTCCCTTAGTCTCATCCTAATGTTGATTCTTATTTTCAATTTACATATATTATTAAAATAGCAAAAACGATTAGTAATTATATCCGCTTATTCTAAAAAAAATCAATAAAAAGTAGTTTTTATTCATTACCAAATTTGCGTTAATAAGAATTCCAAATCCATCAACCTGTCGGTTTCAATCTTGGAATAAAATAATCACAAATGAGTGATAATGATTACTGAATAATAATCTACCCCATAAATATTCCATTCCATCATGAACCATTCACCGTGAATCATCATCGTGATAATTGAATCGTGTATATATGAATTCAAGTCACAGTTGAATCATTCCGGTTCGCTCCATCCAAGGACGTGACAGTTTATCTTTGATCTCGCTGAAATCTGCCCCGAACTAGTAAGTTTCCTGCAGGTCACGATAACGCGAAAGGAAAGATGACTCGAAACTTCATCAAGAAACTGAATATTAATTTATATTAAATGCATGATCGCTGAGAACAAGATTTTAAGAACATGATCGAAGATGAAAATTTCGAAAACCTTCGGCACAAGGCTGTGGCTCATGACCTGTAACCTAAAAGGCAGTTCTTGTAAAAAATGTCTAATTTCCAGACAGAACAAAAGTAAAAAAAGTTATGAAGCAGCCTTTATATTATGGCAATTTTACTCTGTATTGCATATTTATTTCGTGCGAATTTCTATTTATCTCATACGAATTATCGGAAAAAGCATATTAGTCATCATCTTCAGTACAGGAAATGAACATTCTTGGTGAACCCCTCCTTCTACTCCTCCCTCTTGAATTCAATGCTAAATCCATATCAGTTATTGTCCAAGCTCTTTTTATAGCCAATTTTGAGAAACAGGTGTTTTAAGAAAATGTATCGAACCTAAATGAAAGAAAACTGGAAGTGAAAATCTTTTGTAAACCCTCACCTCCTTTAGAATTTGATCCGAAATTCATATGAGCCATTATCTAGACTCGATCTAGGGCCAATCTTGAGAAATAGATGTTTTAAGAAAATTTTTCGAACCGAAATGGAAGAAAACTGGAAGTGGAAATCTTTTGTGAATCCTCACCTCCTTTAGAATTTGATCCGAAATTCATATGAGTCAAAGCTCTATCTATAGCCAATCTTGAGAAACAGATGTTTTAAGAAAATTTTCGAACTGAAGTGGAAGTAGAAATCTTTTATAAACCCTCACCTCCTTTATAATTTGACCCGAAATTCATATGAACCATTATCTAGACTCTATCTAGGGACAATCTTGAGAAATAGATGTTTTAAAAAAAAATTCGAACCGAAATGGAAGAAAACTGGAAGTGGAAATCTTTTGTAAATCCTCACCTCCTTTAGAATTTGATCCGAAACTCATTTGAGTCATTATCTAAGTTTTATCTATAGCCAATCTTGAGAAACAAATGTTTTAAGAAAATTTTCGAACCGAAGTGGAAGTAGAAATCTTTTATAAACCCTCACCTCCATTATAATTTGATCCGAAATTCATATGAGTCATTATCTAGACTCTATCTAGGGCCAATCTTGAGAAACAGATGTTTTAAAAAAAAATTTCGAACCGAAATGGAGGAAAATTGGAAGTGGAAATATTTTGTGAACCCTCACCTCCTTTAGAATTTGATCCGAAATTCATATCAGTCATTATCTATAGCCATTCTTGAAAAACAGATGTTTTAAGAAAAATTTTCGAACCGAAGTGGAAAAATACTGAAAGTGAAAATCTTTTGTGAAACCTCGCCTCCTTGAGTATTTGATAAGGAATTCATTTCAGTTATTATCTAAGCTCCACCTATAGCCAATCCTGAAAAACAGATATTTCAAGGTAATTTTTTAACCGGAAGTGGGATAAAACTCGAAGTGGAAATCTATAGTGACCTACCCCCTCCTTTTCCATTAGCGTTTAATCCTTAATTCATATCAGTCATCATTTAAACTCGATCTATATACTATCTTGCGAAATAGATGTTTCAAGAAAAAAGATCAACCGCAAATGGAAAACATTAGAAAATCATTTTCTTTCCTCTACTATTTGATGTTTAATTCATATCGATTACCACCTTGCTCTTCCTATAGACAGTCTTGAAAAATAGATGTGCTGCTGGAACCTAAATGTTTGAACCGGAAATGGATAAATAAATGAAAATAGAATGTCTTAGTGAACCCTGTCACCTCTTCCGGAATATGTGGCTAAATATAAATCAGTCATTATCTAATTTCTATCTTCTGTAGTAGACTCTGAAAAAATAAATGTTTTAAGGAAAACTTTTTAGTAAAAACAATAGTTTTGAAGTCTTTTGCCACCAATAAAGAATCCTATATGTACAGAATAAGGTTTTCAATGCAGTTAAATAAATTATTTTTATAAATAAGGAAAAACTATAACACATTTAATGGTCAAGCGTAAAATATATAATTAGAAGGAGACCGAAAATCGGGCACTAAAATTAACAAATAAAAAGTTTCATGTTGCATATTTTAACAAGGTACTATATAAAATAAAAAAATCTGAAGTGGATAGCACATGACTTTCCTTATATAATGCAATGAATTTACTACTTTTACAGCAAAAAAAATCTGATGTGGGCAACACATGACTTTCCTTATATAATGTAAAGAATTTACTACTTTTACAGTAAAAAAATAGGTTTTTCTTATAGTAGATACTAATATTCTTTCCAAGACATTGAATTTTCGACAATTAGTCGTCATTTTCATTGATTTAGCGTCATTTTTATCCATTTGGCGAGATTTTTGTTAATTTGGCAACATTTAAAAAAGTCGCCAAGTTGGCGACATTCTGCTAAATTCGTCGCCAAAATCTCGCCAAGCGTTATGCACTAAGAAATAAGTTATTCTTACAGCAGATAAATGACTATTGGCGTTCAAGTACAAAAGTAATACTCAGAGTATCTTTTTTCATGAATGGAACGAGCTAGATCCAGTAGAATGATGTCACCCGATTTATCGCATGGTATTACATATGAAAAGTGAACATGTTTATCAATAGGAAATAATTTTTTTTTATTTTATATGACTTTTTGATATTTTCTTTGAAAAATGTACAATATCTCGAGAACGGTTCATGTTAGCGTTCTAAAATTTATGTCAATCGTTTTCTAATGAAAAATTACATAAGAAATGTCTATTTGCGTAACTTTATTAGTGGTTTTGATTTTTTGACGATTTTTTCAAAATTTCATTCGAAAATTTAGGGGGGTTCTGAACATTCGGTTGCGTATAAAAACAATAGGCTTCCAGTGTTTACGGATTGTGATTTTTGTACCAAATTTGGTTTGAATCGGTCCATTCGTTCGTCAGTTATAGTCTCCACAGGCCCACTGACACACACACACACACATACTTTCACACACACACACACACAGACACACACACACAGACATCACTTCAAAAATGCTTGTTTCGTGATCAGGGATGTTTGAAACGTGCTCTCCCGTCGAAAACTCGAATTCGAATTTTCGACCCCGTCACAATACTTTCCTTATACATTATGTATATAACGAAAGTAAAAATAGGTCATTCTTATAGTTTATACTAATATTCTTTCCAAGTTATTGAATTTTCGTCAATTAGTCGTTATTTAGTCGACGGAGAAATACGTTATTCTTACAGCAGATAAATGACTGTTGGCGTTCAAATGCAAAAGTATTACTCAAAGTATATTTTCTTGTGAATGGAACGAGCTAGATCCACGAGAATGTTGTCACCGAATTTATCGCATAGTATTACATATGAAAAGTGAACATGTTTCTCAAAAGTTAATATATTTCTTTAAATTTATGGGATTTTTTGATAAATTTATTTGAAAAATGGGCAATATCTCGAGAACGGTTCATGCTAGGGTTCCAAAGTTTGTGTCAATCGTTTTCTTAGGAAAAATTATATATGAAATGTCTATTTGCATAACTTTATTAAAGGTTTTGATTTTATGATTTTTTCAAAATATCACTCGAATATGTAGGGGGATTCTGAACATTCGAATGCGTCTAAAAACAATAGGCGTCCAGTATCCACGGATTGTGATTTGTGTACCAAATTTCATTCGCATCGCTTCATTCGTTCATGAGATATCGTCTCCGCAGACTCATTGACACACACCCATATTTTCACACACACACACACACGCAAACTTTTACACACACGCAAACTTTCACACACACACACACACACACAGAAACATCACCTCAAAAGCGTTTGATTCGTGATCAGGGATGCTTAAAATGTTCTCTCCCGTCGAAAACTCGAATTCGAATTTTCGACTCGGTTACAATACTTTCCTTATACATTATGTATATAAGGAAAGTAATATATTTACTGCATTATAGTGAAATTAAATGAATGATATTTAGTAATTTTATTACTTTCCTTATATACATATAATGTATAAGGACAGTATTGTGACGAGGTCGAAAATTCGAATTCGAGTTTTCGACGGGAGAGCACGTTTCAAGTATCCCTGAACGCAAATCAGATGTTTTTTTATGTGTTGTCTATGAGTGTGTGTGGGGGGGGGGGGGGGGTGAGAGAGAGAGAGAGAAAGTATGTGTGTGTGTGTGTGTGTGTGTGTGAAAATATGTGCGTGTGTGTGACAAAGTATGCGTGTGTGTGTGTCAGTGAGTCTGTGGAGACGATAACTGACGAACGAATGGACCAATTCGAACGAAATTTGGTACACAAATTACAATCCATCAATACTAGAAGCCTGTTGTTTTTATACGCAATCGCATGTTCAGAACCCCCCTAAATTTTCGTGTGAAATTTTGAAAAAATCCTCAAAAAATTAAAACCTTTAATAAAGCTACTAAAATAGTCATTTCTTATGTAATTTTTCATTAGAAAAGGATTAAAATAAATTTTAGAACACTAGCTTGAACCGTTTGCAAGATATTGTACATTTCTCAAAAAAATTATCAAAACATCATATAAAACTAAAAAAAATATTACCTATTGTTGAAATATGTTCACTTTTCATAAGTAATATCATGCAGTAAATTGGGTGACATCATTCTCGTGGATCTAGCTAGTTCCATTCATGAAAAAATATATTTTGGGTAATACTTTGGTATTTGGACATCAATAGTCAGTTATCTGCTACAAGAATAAATTATTTCTCCGTCCATAACGCTTGGCGAGATTTTGGCGGAATGTCGCCAACTTGGAGACTTTTTTAAATGGTGCCAAATTAACGAAAATATCGCCAAGTTGATAAAAATGACGCTAAATCAATGAAAATGACGACTAGATCATGTAGTAATTATATCAATATTAATGATTGTTTAGAGTTTCTCGAAGTATAAGTTAATTAAGGATTTAGAAATATTTTTACATGTTGTCATCCTGAAAATCGCCCAATGTATAATTCAACGATTAAAACACAGCGTCGTGGAACTTATGCATTATTTTTTCATTGTAAAACTAGTAATACCATTGCATTATATAAGGAAAGCCATGTGCTGCCCACATCAGATTTTTGTTACAAAAGAATCCCTGTTTTGCGTTTCTCTGTGATACCGATTCAGAAATGCTATATGCGTGAAAACATAATCTGTGATAAACTCTATTATTATATCAAACTAGCATTATACCTGTTCTTCCTACGGAATATATGATGTAAAGAAATTATTCAAAACATTCTATCAAAATATTTAATTTAATTCTCTCAGAAAGAAGTATAAGAATCTCTGTTCTAGCTATACAAAATTATCTTTACATACAGATCTGGAGAATAAAACGCAACAGGAATTATCAAAGAAATTGAACTTAATTTTGTAACAAAAATAACGGGACAAAATAATTTGGACAAAAATAACGGGAAAAGGATAAGATTCCCGTGATTAGCCACGCTCTGAAAAAAAAATCTGAACAATTCATTAACTAAATAACTAAACATTTTCCGATTATCAAAGATATCGGAAAAGTTAAGAGCTGGTATATAATTGTAAAAATAAAGAAATAACGTAGTGATATTTTTAATGTATCATATTTTAAATAAAACTCTGGCCACATGTACTGGTAGGGTCATCGCCGTGAAAGAGTTGCCATATCACCACCACGTCTTATAGACAGTGGGCAGCACCACCTAAAATAAGCCCTGATCTATGAAATAAACGTGCTAAAACGTAGTCTAATTTTTAACACACTCTATATCTAATTATAATATAGCCTCTTAATTCTAACAATCAATATCATAATCACAACTGATAACATAAGGCCTCGATAATGGTAATCACGACTAATATTTTATTCGATTTTTAATAGTTGTTCAGGAAAATATAAGAACAAAAAGGTTAAAATTCGCAATCTGACATCACGACCTTATATAGATTGGCAACAAAAGAACCTTCTATTCCTCTCCAACTCAACCCTTTTACAAAACACACGATTCGGATAAAAAAACAATACTCCCCCTTCATAGCCTTTTAAGTCTCCAAACGAACCAGGAAGCATGATGTTCAACGAATTATTCCGCAACCCCCCCCCCCCACACACACACACTTAGTCAATTTCTTTTGACTAAGTGTGTAGATGCCTGACAGTCCGTCCACACCCTTGACTATCCTGACCCGCTAACTTTCGCTGGACTGAAATAGCCGAGCCGTTAAGCGTGGGACGACTTGCAGACGGTAATCCTTGCTCCGACAACCCCCTTTTAATTTCAGATTTTTCTTTTCCATAACCAGGTTTTTTGTTCAGCAACAATGGTTTGGATTTATTCTTAACAATAGGATTTGAGCGTGTTTTTCTGATTCAAAAGTTCAAGTGGCAGGCAGGATGTGATGAATAACGGGCTATTAAATAATGGGAAATTTCAACCATGTGACATCAGACTAAAAGTCTAAAGATAGTAGAAAATTGGATATGTTCGTATAAGTATAACACGGTATAAAGCAAAATAGAAGTAATTGGACTGAAAATTGAACAAACCTTATAAAGAATCATTATAATTTATCTAAGGGTTAACGAAGAAGATGTTTGCCCAATTTGTACGCCCAAAATAAGAATAAGGCTCGCTATGAATGTGATCTTATGGCACAGATGAAAAGACTACGTTATTTGATGTGGAAATTAAAATTTGCAGGCAATTTACTGGGATATTTATACTAAGTTCTTGCTGCAATGCATTTAACTTTGTAATCATATCTTCACTTCCGTGTCCCAAACGATTTTTATGGGTAAAAGTGAGAAATAAATACTGTTTATGAATGATATGGCTTTGGCCCAAACCCTTAACTGAAATGGGTTTTAACTTACAGATCCAGGGATGTCTTTAAAGAATGCGATATGACTAAAATAGATATTTTCTATTTTTTAAGCATTATGTTATTTATTTTTATATTGCAACTTAGTGAATAAAAATATTGTGCTTTATCGTCCCATAACCAGGCTATCGTACAAGGTAGAATAAGATACCTATGTAATAGGTAAGACATTGTCTCATTTTTGGTGCCGTGACCTGGATTAGTAATTTAAGTTAAGGCAAAATAAATAAAAGTCAAATGAGTTCCTTGAAATAATTATGGTCCACTAATTTTCATATACCTGCTACTGTTAAGGAAGTACAAAATATTGTATTCGGTGAAATCACAGGGATGCACTAGAGGTCTTCCTGGAGGTTAAGTTTTGTATATTTTACTCGCATCAGGCTGATATTTAATATTTGAGTAACAAGAACGGTTAAAGATAAAAAAAAACTAGCCAGTTTGAAAGTTCTAGTTCTTTCTTCGGCCCCACTTGATGCAGATAAATGCGGTGTTATTGTCTTTTGCAACCAGATCTGGTGTCGAAAGTGAAATTGAAAAGGCTGTCACTTTCGTTGAAAAATATACTGGCGAGATAAACAGAACGAGGAAGAAACGTAGAAATTGATGCGAGGAGGGCGAAAGTCGACTTGCTCGTGATAACCTCTTGGAAAGTAACACAATGTAATTCGAAAGAGCACCATAACTCTTTAATTTTCTTCTGTTTGAACAACCTATCTCGTGTATATCAATCTATTTATTCTTGGTGGTATCAAAAATTATATAGAGAACACGGAATCATGAGATGGTGATACTGCTAATTATGGTGTTTAATCTATTAGGTGTGGACAAATAATATCCTTGGTGCGAATATATAGTAGATTTATGACTACTCTGTAAAGAAAAGAACATTTACTAATATGTTCAGCTCTGAGAGAGTTCAGCTTTTCTGTAGCCATGGAAATGCAATTATGATGGTGGTGAATTACATTTCAATGAAACCTTAGTACTTCCAGCTATTCTGTTCCCATGAAACTGTTAGTCTTCTGTGCCCATGAAACTGTTAGTCTTCTGTGCCCATGAAACTGTTAGTCTTCTGTGCCCATGAAACTGTAATTTGCTTGTTATTGTGAAATTGTAATTATTTTGTTTCAGAATGCTGAAAATTTACTCAGATCAGGATTCAAACCTACCACTTTTTTTTTTATTTCGAAGCAGACATTCTGCTAACTAATACGTTCAGCTTTCCTATTGCCAAGAAAATGTAATTATTCTGTTTCTGCTGAACTCTAGATCGTTAGTTTCCATTTATCTTTAGCTCTTCGGTTTTCATGGAACTCCAGTTTTTCAATTTTTGAAACTGTAACTTTTTGATTTCAGGACAATCATACTGCAAACTGACAGAGTCCAACATCATCTTAACAGTGTCGTTAAACATTAAGCTTCTGAAAATAAAAGAATAACATTAAAACACTGCATAAACTAAGAAAAGGTATTAACCGGTTTCAAAAACTAAAAAGAGCACTTTTCATCAGCGAAAATGAGGCAAAGCAATGGTACAAATAAAAGCGAGGTCACGACTCTATATGTCTTTGTTGGTTCTGGTGTTCTGTACCAACAAAACACCAAAACACAAAGTTATTTTTAATTTTCTAATTATTTCTGACAGCAGTTAGAACTATTTTTTATTCTTAAACTTCCTTTGGAAACATGCTTTAAATTATAATTCAATTCCATTTGTAGAACAAATAAAATTGCAATATAATTTGAAGAAATAACAAACAACACGTAAAGTTGATAAGCACGGTAATACTTGTTTTTATTTCTTCTAAACATAAACTCAAGACATACTTGGTCTATCCATCTACGATGTCATACAAAACATAACCCAGTCAGTATGAAAAGCACAATAAAACTGACAAATTCTTTGTCAATACAGAAAGTTATATTTTAGTCACGTAATATTTTTACTTTCCCTATATAGTATAATGTACATAGGGAAAAGTATGGCAAAAAAAATTGAATTCGAGTTTTCGACCAAAGAACGCGTTTCAAGCATCCAAATAGATCGTTTTTGAAGTGATGTCTGTATGTGTGTGTGTATCCGTGAACCTATGGATGAACGGGTGGAGCGTTTCGAACTAAATTTGGTACAGAAATTACAATCAGTGAATACAGGAAGCCTATTGATTTTAAGTGCAATCGAATGTTACGTGGAACCCTAAATTTTTACTGACATCACTTTGAATTTTTAAATGAAATTTTGAAAAAATCATCTAAAATCAGAAATGTTTACAATGTTACGTAAATCATTATTTTTTATGTAATTTTTCATTAGAAAACGAAAGATACAAATTCTAGAAAGCTAGCATGAATCGTTTTTGAGATATTTTGAGATATTTATCCAAAATATCACATGAAATAAAAAAAAATATTAACTATTGTGAAATATGTTCACATTTCATATGTAAATTTATTTATATCATTATTATGAATCTAATTCATTCCATTCATGAGAGAAGATAATTTGTGTAATATATTTCTATTTGAACGCCAGTAGTCGTTTATCTGCTATAAGATAATTTGAGTAATAGTTTTGCATTTTGACACCTCACAATTCGCCAACAGTCATTTATATATAAAAAAAACTGTTTTCTCTGTAACGTGTGGCGATAAATTTTTCGAACTTGGCATCATTTAGCGATTTATCACAAAATTGGCGATATTTCGCCCCAGATTGACGAAAATGTCGTCAAAATTGCAAAAATGACGATAAGTTAACGAAAGTGACGCCATATTGCTGAATTAATTATTCAAATATTGCAATATATCTACTATATTATTTATTGCGAATGCTATATTAATAATGATAATTGTCAATTTAGAGTTGTATGAAATATAAGTTGGGTACTTCGAATAAATTGGGTACATCAAAATAATTTTACATGTGTTCAACCGGAAAAGCGCCAAATGAAAAAGCAACGTTAAAAGCATCGTGCAGCGGATCACCATTTTCTTACTGTCTATGAAGTAAATTTATTGCAAACCCATGTACTTCTCACTTCAGAATTTTTAATTCATAAAAGGCGATAAATTCTAATTTTATTGACGCAAAAGTTTCGTGCACGTGCCTCGTTTATAACAAGTACGTCATCCTGTCATCTTATAAAATCCAGCAATTATCCCACTCGTCAAATATGGGCATTGTTGAAACGCTTCTGCTAAACTATTTTTAAACCACGCTGGTCTTTTCATAACGTAAATTACATAATAAGCGTTCTCACAGTATAACGCTTATCGAAACCCCCAATTTGATAATTCCCTCCCAAATTAAGGCATGAAAATGCAAAATTATCAGAACCTTGCATCTGCATGATTCAACTATGTTTTTCTATCAGTGGCATCGTGAGTTTTTTATAGTTTTTTAGCATTCGTTATTCGTGAGCAGCTGATTTGATGGCAGCTGATAAAAGGGGGATTCAACATGGGGATGACCCATTTTTAAAGAAAAGTTCTTGTCGGGACTCCCACGTCCTCTAATCTGCGGAGAAAATCTTGTTCCGCGATGGGAACGTTGGCAACACCTTTAAATCCAGATAAAAAAAAATGGCAAAACTGTTAAAATATATTTCAATATTTTGAAACTCCAAAGTTAATGCATCTTCAACTAAAATATTTTAAGTGTGAGTCTCCGACTTTCTCATACATTCCTATTCTATATTCTGTATGCCTACTGCTATCATAATCAACATCTCTATATATAAAGAAGAAAAGTATGTATGTATGTATGTATGTATGTATGATCCAACATCATGGGAAAATGGCTGAGAGGAATTTGATGAAATTTGGTGGGTAGTCTTGAAATAGCCCCATTTAAAATTTTGATCGTGTTTCAAGTCTCTAATAACAGGGATTGTCGTGATATTAATAAAAGACGAAACTTTTGTTTGTCTCATCATCACGGGAGAACAGCTGCACCGAATTTAATAAAATTTTGTGGGTAGCTTTAAAATAGCCCCCCCCCCCCATAAATTTAGTCCAAGTTTTGAGTTTCTAAGACCGGGGGTTGTCGAGACATTAATGGAAAACGAAACTTTTTCCTAGGAGTTCTACTGTCTAACTCTATAATCCCCAACGAAATAGGTTGGAAATCGTTGGTTTAAAACGTGAAAGTCAATTAAATATCTGAGTTTTTTGGGAGTTTATTGGACGTATTAATCACTTTTGAAAATCACAGGTTTGAAATATGAATTTAAATGGAAACTCTATCACCATGGTTTATTTTTCACAGGCTTACTCAACAACGAAAAGTATTAAGAAATCAAAATGATTATTTAATTATCAAAATTTACTTCTTTCACAGTGAAAAAACAATGTACATGATTGACGGCCCTATATGTTCCAGTGTAATTTTTATCACAGTTTTGCATCATAAATCCCGAGCAACGTCGGGTAATCACTGCTAGTCAGAATATAAATTAACTAGAGTATAGCTCATGTCAACTTTATCATACCAGAATAAAATTTTTGCAAATTTTGCAAGAAAAAATTTGAAAAATCGGCATCGTGTGTCCAAATGATTGCAACTATACCATGCTACCATTCACTTTAAAAGGCTTGAAAAAATGTTTCGATTGATATCATACTTCACAATGTCCTCCCCCTCCCCTGAGGGATAACTTACCCCCCACGGGGGCTAATGACGTCACGAACAAAAAAATTTGCATCGCAGCTATTTTTCACAGATATAATTGAAACTATTAAGTCACGTGATCATTAAGCCACAAATAAACCCTTTTATTGTCAAATTTTGTCCTATGCTGCTATGTTAAAAAAATATAAAATTTAGAATAAAATATAAAGTTTTCGTTCGATTAAACAATTTTTTTATGTAGTTTTAGATTTTTTAAATAATAAAACTGCATATAAAGTTTCGTGAAAACCCATTAACATTTATGGCTGCTATTGTGCACACAAGAAATCGACCAGAGACATTGCTCCAAAAATAGTCAAATCGTGTTCCGAAGATCTTAAAACATATATATTGGCATCAAAATATCGAATGCGAAAATTTTTAGGAAAAAACAATACTTTCTTAATACTACGTATGAGAAATATATTTTAATAGCAAATATATCCAGGGTTGATCGTAATATATAATATGTGCAAATTCTAGTAGTGTTTAAATTATGTTGTTCTTCAAAATATTCTATTGAAGTAAATGAAATTTTAACACGAGCACATGAAAAATCCAATGTAAAATACAGCATTATTTTCTGACAAGAGCTAATAGAATTCGAAATCGGGGCATAATATATTGATTTAATAGGTAATTTATAATAATTATTTTGTGGGAGAATTTAAATTTAATTTTGGTCACCACATAGGATATTCATCCTGATCGAAAATTAATGTTGCATATATCAAGGTTTGAGAATATTTTTAAAAACTTTAAAAAATATATAAAAAATAACAGGACATTAAACGACTGTGTGGTGTTTACTGACGACTTATACGGGAAAACGTCGTTAAAACAGAAAATTATTTTTAAAAGTTGGAATTTTCAACATAATATAGCTGAGAATAACAATGATTTAAAAACGCAATAAAAAATATGAATAAATATTTTAACTTGCATTTTATTGACAATTATGTGAGTAAAAAGTAATTGAAAACTAACGAAAGTTTAAAAAAAACATTTTCTAAAATCTATTTATATTAGCAAGAATTTGTGCCTAAACCGTTTTAATATCTGCAAATAAATAAATGCTTACCCACATTTAAACCGTTAAACGGTTTAAGTGTAAGTAAAATGAAGCAATCAACAACCATTCATTTGCTCCTTTTCTATTATGTTTCAATGCAACTTGACTTAATTAGGCTTAGTTTTCAAAATTTATTAATTAATTATTTTATTTATTTTACATTTTATTCTGCTCTTTTAACATAATATAGATTTCTAAAAGTATTGGATGTATTGTTAGCGAGGACTGTTTCTCCCAGTTCGACTGAATGATTTGTACTACTAGTTTTTTATGTTTTACTTGTTGGTTTCAGGCATACAACCGGGGGGGGAAGGGGTCGTAGAGGTTCGTTCTCCCCCCCCCCCGGAGACATTTTATGTTAACCTAGTTTATATATATGTGATAGCATTTATATACAGAGTGTCCAGTGCTATCCGTGCCCAATGTCTATTTCCTCAACCGTTAGTCACAGAGATATACTTCCAGTTGCAAAAATGTTTTAAATTTTAAAATCTATTATCTTAGAAACAGTTTAAGTCAATAAATGCATATCTGAAAGAAATATGAAATATAAATTTTTATACGATCCCCCGGTCATACCAATTATATTTAGGAGAATCATCCTCATACAATTTCATACAAAATAAAAAAAAATCTTCTATTTACGACCAAAATTCACCGAGTTATGAAGCATTAAACTTTATGACTTAAGTCGCTTTTCCACGCATAAAAATGTCCCGTTTCAGGCAACCAACCAATCAGGGATCGTATTGGCTATTTCTCAGCAGTAAAGGGGTCCAACTTTAAACAGCTATAACTCGACTAATTTTGATCGTAAAAGGGTATTTTTTTTTCTATTTTGCATGAAATTATATGAGGATGATTTTCCTAAATATAATTGGTAGGACCGGGGGACTGTATAAAAAATTATATTTCGTATTAATTTCAGAAATGCATTTATTGATTTAAACTGATTGTAAAATAATAGATTTTAAAATTTAAAACATTTTTGCAATTGTAAGTATATCTCTGTGACTAACGGTTGAGGAAATAGCCATTGAGCACCGATAGCACTGGACACCCTGTATATTTATATAAGGCAAATAGAAAACTTGCCCTCCTAAAACTTTATACGCCTCCTCGGCCAAAGAATCCTGAAAGAACACTGGGCTTGACCTTCCAGTTATTCATAGTATACTTGATTTGAAACATCGATTTTCACTGTTCATGAAACAGGAGCGTCTTGCTGTGGAGTCGTAAAGTAGTTTTGTTTTGTAAAAGGTCGTACAGTAAGTTTTGATATTCATCGGAATCCGCATTGTCCGCGTGTGTCCGGGGATTTTGAGAGAGCAAAGCTGCAAGCGGGAGAATGGAAGAGCAACAGTTACATAACTATAAAGACAGGACAACTAGATTTTCGAAGCAATTAACCCATTTCCAGAAAAATCCACCCCATTCAACAGTATAAACTGGGCATCCCCAGAATAAACATCATAAATCTATAACTGTTGTTTCTAGGAAAATATTTGTCATCCAACCGTAGTTCCCTCCTGATAGATTAAACACCATAATCAGTTGTAACATCATCTCACGATTCAGTGCACTTTGCACTACATTTCTTGCACTTTTAAAATAAAGATTGATACGTTCGAAAGAGAAATGGATTGAGAGGGTTGTATGTCTTCTGCGTGGATATGTCATGTTATCTTCTCAAAGGTTATCAGGAGGAAAGGGATATACGACCTCACCGCTTTAGTATCTACGTCTCTTCCTCGATCTGTTTATTGTTTTACTATGTGGGAGTATTTCAATTTCCCCTTTCGGCGCATAACAGATGGTATTGCGCAAAATAATTTTAGATTAGGTTGTTAAAAATGTAAAATAGAGCTAGATACGTTGAAATATGTTATTTATGTCTATATTGTTGAACATTTATTTCAAAAAAGCAACGTACAGACTTGACCATGGAGTTAGAAAAAAGGAGCTAAAACTCTTACGAGTGAAACGCTTGAAAATGCCATAATGCTTTGAGAATTATATCTAGGTGTCGCTAGTGTTGGTAAAGTAGCTGCTATTGTTAGTTGACGCCACATAAAGGCGTAGTATTGAGCATATGTGTTTTTTGATTCTTTTTTTAAATTAAGGGTTCCCTAATTATGAGTATAATTAACCAGTATATTTTTATAGTTGTAGGATAGAGTACAGAATATATGGAGATGAAAATAAATTAAAAGGTAAAATAATTTTATTTCAGGTCAAGGGTACTGCGAGGAACCCGTCATTTTCTCGAGCCTATTTTCAGCCATTTTCAGAGCAGTTTCAGAGTTCATACACCTTGAGACCGCCTGAATTGCCGTTTTAGAAAACAAGGCTATAAAGCTCTGTCATCACAGTCTGATTTCAGAGAAATGCCCCCATTTTGAGCCGTCATCAGAGAAGGGAGAACTAATCCCACAGGGGAGCGTTAGGTGGTCTCTGATATGAAGAGCTTGAAAAACATTCCAAAGCGCTTGATCCGGGTGGTCCTCAAATTTTGGACCAGAATATATACACGAAAGAGACGCGCATTTGAGAGTGGCGAGACAATTTTCATAGAGACAGGTCGCACTTTTGGTGCTCCTGCCGCACAGGTTCTAGCCCTCACCAGAATGTTATTCTGTAACTTTTGATATTCCTTGTCATGCTATAATAAAAGGTTTATTTTCTATATTAACGATGCCTGTTTTATCCAGACTTGGAGAAATTCATTATTATTATGGTCTTGTCACTGATTCGAACTCACGAATTTTGAAGGAAACGGCTACTTGCATTTTGGTCGGCACATTTTACTTCATGTGCGCTGACCGGACTAACGCTACTGAATCAACAATCATGCAGAGGTCTGAAAGACAGCCGGAACGAATAAACAAATCTATGAGAGGTACCAACAGCTCGGCAAGACTGATATTTGGGGATAACTGCGCGACGTCAAAGGAACCGTTCTGCCAGACAACTGGGTTCAGCCCTGACAACCGCCATAGGAATCACTGTTTCGAGACAAACTGTTTACAGGAGACTCATACACGTTGTTCTCTATGTCAGACGACCAGCAGTTTGCATGCCCCTGACGTCTGCACAGAACCCCGAGAGTTTACAGTAGAGTTTGGAACAGCGGCAGTGAAGTGGACAGCAGTGGGACAATATCATGTTCAGTGACGAGTCCAGGTTGAGCCTGCAAACTCATTCTCGTGGTACCACGATCTGGAGAGAAAGTGGAACGCGTTTTCTCACGGGAAACATCACCGAAAGACATATTTTTCCGCTTGGGGGAGTCTTGGTCTGGGCAGGCGTCATGATGGATGGCCGCACAGACCTCCACATCTTTGATACGGGGTCGGTTACCAGTCAAAGATACAGAGACGAAGGCGTTCAGCCTACCGTTCGATTGTTTCAAGGTGCTGTTGATCCTGATTTCATATTCATGGACTATAACGCGCCTCCGAAGCAGTGCACACATTCTTCCTTAAATGTAATGTTAGGGACACGACAACAACAACAACAACATAACGCGCCTCCTTACCGTGCAGCCCTGATAGACGACTTCCTTCAAATGGAAGATATCCAACACTTGCAGTGGCCTGCTAACTCTCCTGATCTGAATCCAATAAAACATGTGTGGAATATGCTCGGGAGACATCTTGCAGCCCTCAGCTACCCACCAAGCTCCGTTCCGGGATTGAAAACTGATCTTCTTGAGGCTTAGGATTCTTTGGGCACACAACTCATCCAAACCCTCATCTAAAGGTTCCCACATACCGTATTAAACTGCAGCATCCCATTGTTTTAATCATTCTGTTTCACTGAGGTTGACACTCGTATTGTGACCCTTTTTCTTTCAACCCTTTTCTTTGGATAATAAAAATCGTTATTATCTTTGTTTTGCATTGTTTTCTTCTTCTATAACTTTATTACACCCTCATACCGTGTTTCCTTCTATTTCGACGTAGATTTCCTAAAATTTTCACATTAACAGTATTTATGCTTAAATTTTGGACATGAGTATATATATATATATATATATATATATATATATATATATATATATATATACATATATTCAATATATATATATATATATATACATATATTCAATATATATATATATCTATATAAATAAAAATGAAAATCTGTCTGTCTGTCTGTCTGTCTGTCTGTCTGTTTGTCACACCATCACGGGAGAACGGCTGAACCGAATTTGATGAAATTTTGTGGGTAGCCCAGAAATAGCCCCACTTAAAATTATATCCGTGTTTTGAGTTTCTACGACCAGTGGTTCTCGAGATATTAATAAAAAACGAAATTTTCGTTTGTCTCATCATCACGGAAAAACGGCTGAACCGAATTTAATGAAATTTGGTGAATAGCCTTAAAATATCCCCCCATAAATGTTGTCCAAGTTTCGAGTTTCTAAGACCTGGGGTTGTCGAGATATTAATGAAAAACGGAACTTTTTCCTAGGAGTTCTACTCCCTAACTCCGTGGTTTATCCAAACGAAAAGCTTGAAAATCGTTTGAAAGTGAATTAAAATTTAATCTCTGAGTTTGATGGGAGATTTTTTGCGTTAATTAGTCACTTTCTAAAAAAATGAATTGTTTGAAACACGATTTAAAGGGGAAATCTATCTCCATGGTTCATGGTTTATTTAAAACAAGCTTTTGCGGAACAATGAGAAGTATAGAGAAATCAAAATCGTTATTTAATTTCGCAGTTTATGTTATAAGACATGACATATTTAACATGTTATAAGATTCTATCTTATATCATGTTACTCAGAAACGCAATTAAATTAAATCTGTCTGTTAATTTTAATAATTATTTTTTCGATTTGAATAATAAATAAATGGATATAGAAATATATTTTAGAAAAGAACGATTTGATTTTTCTTATAGCATTTTTGACTGGATAATATCAATTACGGTCTTCAGGTTTAAAAATTATTATTATTTATATTTTCGGGGATTATTGATTCAAGGATTATTGATATTTTCAAGTTATTATGCAATTATTTTATTATGACAAAAATTGTTTAAACTCATATATTGTATGTTGTACGAATCTTCTACAAATACACGTGTATATCTTTTAATCTACGAGAATATAAGTAGTACAGGTATATTGACATATGTTTTGATATATATTGGCATATATTGGAATCAATTACGACCTTCTGGTATAAAGAGTACGGATATTATTGATGTTTTCAATTTATTACGTCATCTCTTTTATTTTGGCAAATATTTTTGAGACGCATATTGTAATACGGGTAATCTTCTACTAACACATTGGCATATTTTCTGATCTGCGACAATATAATTAGTACGGGGTTGCATATATTCATTCAATTCCTATTTTTTCTTCTGTAAATTTGCTTACAAAAGGGGGCAGGATGTTTTATTCTTCAGATCTGATCGTGAAGATAATTTTGCATAGTGAGAACATATATTCTTAAACTTCTCTTTAGGAGCAATAAATTTAATATTTTAACAGAATTTGCACATGATTGCGAACTTTAAGTTTCTTTAAATTATACACTCCGTACGAATAACGGGTGTGCTGTTAGTGGTTAATAAATTTTAACATTTTAGGAGGATATATCATGTTGCTCGGCATCGCAATTAAATTAAATGTGTTTGTTAATGTTTTTATTATTTTTTTTCGATTTAAATAATAAATAAATGGATAAATGGGTATAAAAGTATATCTTATGAATGGACGGTTTGATTTTTCTTTTAATTATATTAATTGCTGACTGCGTACATCAATTTCATTTATTTTGGGAAAGAGTTTTCAAGCTTATATCGTATTTAGCTACTAAACTCATATATTGTGTTTAGCCAATAAATTCATATAGCCGATTGTTGAAATAGAAAAGGAGTAGAGCGGGTATATCCTCTAATACAATTGTAGTGTTTTCATTTAGTATATTGAAACGGGATAAGAATGTTTCATTCAGATCTGCAAATTCAAAGCTACGAATTTGGAGGGATATCGCTAATTTGACAACTTTTCTTAAACTTTGCCAAATTGACGGAAATGTCGCCAAATTGATATAAACGGCACACAAACAGCTGCCATAAACCTTCGGGTTGGTCGTGTGGCTTGGGTCTTCTACATATCAATGAAATTTTTTTTTTGTTTTGTTAGAAGAGAGTACTGAAATGATGTTTGGTTAGCATTTCTCTGTCAGACCAACCATCCTACTTAGTAATACATTTAGCGAATTTTTAAAATGTCACCAAATTGATAAAAATGTTTTCAAATCTATAAAAATATCTTGAAATTGATTAAATTGCGCTACATAAATGATATTAATTGTTTTTTGTTAGGGGATAGTATTGTGATGATATTTCGTCAATTTGCCGCAAAGTGGAACTGTCAGTTCTACACTCCCACTTGGCGATAAATTTGGCGATTTTTTAAAATGTCGCTAATTTGACGAAACTGTCGCCAAATGTTCCATAGAAATATAACTATTTAGACGATATTTTTTCTACCAATTTATTTGAAGCAAATGATATCATGTCGCTTAGCAACGGATTTAAATCCAATGTGTTTATGCGGCAGACGATTTTTATTAAATCCTTTCCGATTTGAATAATGAAGATATGTATATAAAATAAATTTCATTGCCATTTCATTTTGGACTGGATAATATCAATTATACTCTTCAGGTTTAAACATTATTATTATTGATATTTTTCGGAATTATTGATTCAGGGATTATTGATATTTTTAAGTTATTACGCCATTGTTTTATTGCGGCAAAAATTGCTGACACACGCATATTGTACGTTGTACGAGTAATCTTCTCGGAATGCACGGGTATATCTTCTAACCTACGAGAATATAAGTAGTACAGGTATATTGGCATATATTTTGACATATATTGGCATATATATTGGAATCAAGTACAGTCTTCTGGTATGAAGATTAAGGGGATTAATTATATATTCAATTTATTACGTCGTCTGTTGTATTTTACCAAAAAACATTTGTGACTCATATTGCAAAACGGGTAATCTTCTACTAATAATCGGACATTATAAGTAGTACGTTTATATCTTCCCATATAATTTTAGCACTTTAATTTTGACATATATTGGAATAAATGACTGTCTTCAGATTTAAAGATTACGGGTTTATTGGTATTTTCAATTTATACATGTTATCTACTAATACAGGTTATATTTTCTAATATTCGCGTATATAATTAGTACGGGTCCCATACAATTTTAACGCTTTTATTTTGCATATATTGATTCAATTCCATATTTTTTTATATTTGCTTACATAAGGGGTCCAAGATGTTTTATTCTTCAGATATGTCCATGAAGATAATTTTATATAGCGAGAACAGAGATTCTTAAACTTCTTTTTAGGAGCATTATATTAAATATTTTAACTGAATATTTTGATTAAACATGTCATTTAGTATACTATAAGAATTTGGGCATGATTATGAATTTCAAGTTTCTTTATATTATATACTCCGTACGAAGAACGGGTATGCTGCTAGTATATATATAATTTGAAATTCCAATGATAGAATAAAGAGAAGTTTTACCTCAAAAAACCAAACTTAAAATATACCAACAACTTAAACAGAAGTATAAAATAGAGAATTATCAATCAAGAGGAGAATAAAATGCATATATCTAGTCATTAAGTTAAATACAATCAACATATATCAATGATGAGAATTCGAAAAATGAATAACACAAAAGCAATACACGTGGATAAGCACTAGGTCTAAAATGTGTTCACTTTGAAAAAAATCGTTTTCAAGTCAAAGTATCTGTTCAAAATGAACAAAAATGCTTGATATAGATAAAGAGATAGGTAATATCTATAAAATCTTTCTACTTGGACAACAAGCTAAAAGATTGCAAAAGAAAATAGGAATATAAAGATACCTGAGAAAATACTACATATGTCCTATAAACTCGAGATACGAGCAATGAATGACGAAACCACCGTTGCCAATCGCAAGATATAAAAGTGGAGATCTACTGAGATACACCTGATATACCAATCGATCTATTGCGATACCAATCGTAAGATATAAATAACGGTATTGCCAAAAAGCAATAAAATGTGATAAATTCTCCAATAAAAGCTACGTAATAAAGGGACGTGTAAAATAATATAAAACATGGCGGCAAAAGTATAAGAGGGTGTATATACAATGTAATGGTGATTCAAGAAAATGTTGGCTATTAGCTAATATATGATATATATATATATATATATATATATATAATATTCTATTAATGATCTATCTCAGGTATATAATACAAGTAAAATAAAAATTCTTCAATTATATATATATAATTAAATAAACACGCATTCACATGCCTTTCTTGCATCTTTAATATTTGACAGTTAACACCCAGAACATCTTAAGCATGGCCCAGATTTCTATTCAATTCTGTTTTTGCCGCATCTTCAACTTCAACGCTTTGGCATTATGTTAAGTGGAAACAGTTTGTATAAAGTGACATGTAAGCTTCTGCGGATTTTGGCATCCTCGTTCAACCCTTTGACGAGCTTTGTTGCAGCCTGTACTGATGAATGGAGACAATGCCGGCAGTGTCAGATGCAGCACAGTGATGTAATTGATGTCGCGACAACAATTCTGTGACTGGGAGTGAAAAAAGATGTAATCGGTTGTGCGTTTCGGCGGAAGAAAGGTTGATGGCGAAATAGAGAAAATTAAGGAACGTTAGAGAACGTTAATTAGAGAACGTTAAATTCAAAAACAATATATATGTGTGTCTGTGTGTGTTTGTATATATATATATATATATATATATATACATTATATATATTCATATATATATATATGTGTGTGTGTATATATATATTGTGTGTATATATGTGTGTATATATATATATATATATATATATATATACATTATATATATTCATATATATATATATGTGTGTGTGTGTATGTGTGTTTAGAACTTTCATTGCTTTAAGAACTTTCATTACTTCATGTACTTGAGAACTTTCATTTTGGCATATATTGATTCAACTTCATATTTTCTGTAAATTTGTTTACAAACGGGATCAGGATGCTTTATTCTTCAGATCTGCTTATTATGATTATTTTGTACAGTGAGAAGAAAGATTATTAAACTGCTTTTTAGGAACATTAGTTTAAATATTTTAATACGGATAGAATGTTTTGAATAACAATGTCATTTAGTAACAATCTATATATATTTGCACGATTGTGAATTTTAAGTTTCTTTATATTGTATATTTCTTACGAAGAACTGGTATACAGTGAGTAATAGTAATAATATAATCATTACAAGGAAAGATGATAACTTTATATAAACCTTTAATATCGATATTATTAAAAAAACCTTTGATGTCAAAGGTTTGGAAACCAATAATGTGTGGTATGTAACTGATATATGATTAATTAAATCAAAACTGTTATTCAATATAAAATAACCAGAAACTTTATATTTAAAAGCATCATTAATATTATTTAAACAGTTTAATAAAATATACTAGCAGAAGTAGTAAAAGTATTATGACCACATGTAGCAGTTTTGAAGATCAGGAGCGTTTTATGAAACTTGGGAACCAAAGTAACATAAGGAAATTCGAAAATTGTAAAATTCATATTTAATCGGGCCCATAATTTTAACATTTTAGTTATAATTTTAAATGATTCGTTAAATATAGTTTTAAAACTATGATTGTCTTTAAATAAATTTTATAAATAAGGCATATTTTTTTACAAGAAAATGGCATAATTATTAGATGCCTTATTAATGTATGAATGACAAAATTTTCTGACACAGTTATTAGATGCATTATCAACGTATGTAATGACAAAGATTTTTTACAAGGAGTGGCACAGTTAGATGCCTTATCAACGTATGTAATGATAATTTTGTTTACAAAAAATGGTACAGTTATTAGATGCCTTATTAACGTATGTAATGACAATTTTTTGTACAAAGAATGACACAGTTATTAGATGCCTTATCAACGTATGTAATAACAAAATTTTTTTTTCAAAGAATGGCAAAGTTATTAGATGTCATATCAACGTATGTAATGACAATTTTTTTTCAATTAATGGTACAGTTATTAAATACCTTATCAACGTATGAAATAACAAATTTGTTTTATAAAGAATGGAACAGTTATTAGATGCCTTATCAACGTATGTAATGACAAATGTTTTGGAGATCTTTAATAGCTGTAATTAGTTTTTTAACATTATAATTTAGCTTCGAAAACTTAATGTTGATAATTAAGATTTTAACAAGATTTAGACTTAAATACTTCCACTAATGAAATGCTTCAATTAGTTTTGAATATGAGCAGGTCATTTGGTATATAAATTTATCACAGTAGATAAGGGCTGAAATAGAATTTTATGATTATAGCATTTGTGAATACAAAATTTTGAGCCGTGATACATGATATCCTTGAGATTATCATCTTTAACAATGCTTAGATCACCAATAATAATGTGTCCTTGAGAGGTGTTTACACATTGTGAATAAGCCGGATCACTACATGCACTTATGGAACAGATGTCAGTATTTTGAAATTTTGAAATTTCATTGTAATTAAAAATAGATCTACCCATTGGGAAATTGCACTTGTATGTTTTGAGAATTTGAATATTTTTGACAGGTAACAAATGTTTATCGCTTCCATACATGTCATTAAAGTTAATGGAATTAAGAATTGGATGTGTAAATGAAAAATGCACAATAAGAACTTAAAGGTGAACGATGAGGAGACTTGTGAAAATAACAATTTAAGTAATTAGCACGAGTAATTAGTAAATCAAAAAAGATATGCTTAAAATGTTCATTATTAAATTTTGATTTCAAGAAGCTGACATAAACAATATTTAATTTGCATTTTCTGACAGGATATAACCATATCCTTATCGGGAGGAAATGGTATGACTGATTACAATTATAGTGCAATTTTAAAATATCAGCTTTGTAGACCAGAGAAAATCTAAAATTACTTTTACCTTTACCTAGCTCATGTATTTTTTCTGATTAGTTGTGTATTTTTAATAACGATATAGGTGTTTGTAAACTATTGGTGTGAGAATCAAAGATGTTTTTTGTTACAAAATTACTATTATTATATATTTGATTTAGACCATATGGGAAGAGTGTTTAGTACTTTTAATATAATAATTTTCGAAAACTAATCTAACCGCTAATTCAATTTATTGTCTAACATTTGAATAGAAATATTTTCAAGGCCATGAGTAGCAAAATGCTGATATTCATATAGATTTTTAGTAGGGAGATCATTAAAAATTCAGTTATCAAATTTCTAAATATGATACTTATAACATTCATTGAGATGGAGAGAGTTGCTGGTTTGTCAAATATAGGATAAGCTACATATAGAACAAGTTATTTTATACATGCAATTGCATTGCATACATTACATAATATAAGATGGTTGGAATTATTATTGATTTATAAGAGTAATATTGCTTAGATTAAGCTTTTATAGATTTAAGTTTGATAATATTTCTGAAGTTTATAAGGGTTTTAAAATATACTTACCTGGAGTTTGAATTCATTTTACGGAGAAATAAAAATGAGAAAATTTGGGGAAAAAATCAATAAATTATTGCTTCAAATTCGAATTTTTATATTTTACGACACAAAAGATGATTTTTTACCACTTGACTTACAACCTCCCTAGATTCGTCACTGATTTATTCACAATTATTTACTACATTGTCACATTTTTATTTCCCATTACCTTTTCATAGTTATACAAAGATACCTCCTTCCAATTTCCCCTTCTTTAACTGTTTTGTATAGACTTCGGGAGTTTATAACTGAAAAGTAATATCTATAGCACAGAATAAAGTTTATATAAAGAAAATCCGCAAATCAAGTCCAGTGTGTCATCTTGGGCGAGGTGATTTACTTAAGATTGCATAAATTTATAACACTGCAAATTGAATTAGAAATTTTGCATTTCCTATACTGTCAGTTCTACTCGTCGTGCTAACAAAGCACATCTACATATGTATGGGATGTTATGAACTATAAAAATCGGTGTATTTAACGTATATGGAATATAAATAGGTATAAGTGCTTGTGGACAATGTAGAATTACCCAATCGACAGATGTGTTATGATAGTCCGCCCGTTCATCATACCAAGGTTTTTTGACCAGCCCAGCCCTTCCTTTACGGTAATCTTATCTCACTAAGTATCAAAATATTCTATTTATACACCCAGTTTTGTCTATTTTCCGTTTCTCACAAAACCTACTTTATCAACAATTGGAGGCTGAAGTTCTTGCTT
Organism: Amaurobius ferox; assembly: GCA_951213105.1. Lineage (NCBI taxonomy): Eukaryota > Metazoa > Arthropoda > Arachnida > Araneae > Amaurobiidae > Amaurobius > Amaurobius ferox. The sequence goes on along the minus strand of OX578152.1, from coordinate 73,128,957 downwards.
ATGAAAGGACAAAAGTGAAAGTAAGCTTAAGACAACAGCGGATACCTCGCATCCGCCCTCATACCAAAAATGACAGAAAGTTCAAACTCATCTGAGGCATATCCGTACGTAGGCGTAATGATAAGTATATCTGCTCTCAAATTACACTCTCAAATGAAAAATGAAAAAAAAAAAAGAATTATCAAAAAAACAATGAAACATTTTTAACCCAATGTCAAGTCAATTTTAACTTATTACTTTCCCTGCAATACATGGTAATATATAGGGAAAGTGTTGGAATCATGTCGAAAATCGCAACTCGAGTTTTTGACGGATCTACACATTTCGAGACCTCTAGAATACGAAAAAACTATTTTTATCGTGACGTCTGTGTGTGTGTCTGTGTGTCTGTCTGTCTGTATGTCTGTGTGTCTGTCTGTCTGTATGTCTGTGTGTCTGTCTGTGTGTCTATGCAATGTATGTATCCATTCTAACTCAAAAACTTATTGACCGAATTTCATAAAATTTGGTAGGTAAGTCACTTGGGAATGACCCTGGTGCTAATTAGTTTTTGGTACGATTCGTAAAAACAGAACCGCCTGTTTTTGTGAAATGGCCCGTAAAAATGTCATGTATCCACTCTAGCTAAAATACTAATTGACCAAATTTCACAAAATTTGGTAGATAAGTTACTTGTACGATACTCTGGTGCTGATTTGATTTAGATACTAATCAGAATAGAACAACCTGCCTTTTTTTACGAAATGGCCCGCAAGAATGTCATGTATCCACTCTAATAGTTGACCAAATTTCACAAAATTTGGTAGATAAGTTACTTGGGGGATACCCTGGTGCTGATTAGATTTTGGCATTATTTGGAAAAGAACAACCTGCCTTTTTTTACGAAAAAGCCCTGAAAAATCGCAAAATCTAAAAAAAGCTACGTATGTTCAAATATATCAATTAAATGCTTGTTTTATACGTAATTTTTGATGAGGAAAATAATAAAAACAACTCTATTACTCTAAAACTAACCATGCTCGAGATATTTGAGATTTTTCGCATTTATTTATGCCACTTTTAGAAAAATGTCCAATTATCAAATAAAGACAGAAATTGAATTAAAAATGCAAATTTAGTGTTATTTTGTGAAACTAATCTCAATTCAATGAATTATTAAAGAAATAAAAAAAATGAATTTGAGTCTGCAGGGAAAGTCATGTGCTGCCCGCATCTGATTTTTTTTTTACTTTAGCATACGAAGTATAAAGAAAATACTGTTTTCACGAAAATTTTCGATTTCGATGTTTTGATGTCAATATGCGTGTTAAAACCACAATTTGACTATTTTTAAAGTGATGTCCGTCTGTCTTTCTGTCTGTGATCAATATTTTATTGTACACAATATCTGCCACAAATATTAATGGATTTTCACGAAACTTTATATTCGACTTTGTTATCGACAAATCTATACTAGTTACAATTTATTGAAATTCGAGACAAAACTCGAAAAATATATTCGAAATTTTGTATTTATTTAACATGGCAGTTACAGAACCACGTTTTGACTATTTTTAAAGTGATGTCCGTCTGTCTTTCTGTCTGTGATCAATATTTTAATGTACACAATATCTGCCACAAATATTAATGGATTTTCACGAAACTTTATATTCGACTTTGTTATCGACAAATCCATACTAGTTACAATTTATTGAAATTGGAGAGAAAACTTGGAAATATATTCGAAATTTTGTATTTATTTAACATAGCAGCATAAGAAAAAATTTGGCATAATTATGCATAAAAGGGGTTATTTACGGCTCAATAATTGAGAAACTGAATAGTTTCAATCACTAATGAAAAATAGTCGCGATATAATTTGTGTGTCCGTGACGTCATTAACCCCTTCAAGAGGGTAAGTTACTTCTCCCCTGGGGGAACATTTTCAAACTTCGTTGGTATCAGTCAAGCCATGAACGGGATCATGCTATACGCCATAAAGGGGATCAAGCCATGAAGGGGATCATGCTAAAATGAAGGGGATCATGCTATACGTGTGATCATGAGAATCGACAATACAAATTTTTCAAAAAATTTCTTGTAGAAAAAAAAAAGAAACGGAAAAGAATACAAGGTATTTAAAAATGGATTCTCGTATGAGAGAGTTGCACTCCAATTAATTTTCTATTTAATCAAAATTAACCTGATAACTTGAATTTCTCGCACTTTTTAGAACGAAAAATCACGACTTATGTAGTGAACAATCACTCATTTTAGAAGAAGCAATCAATTATTTTAGAGCAAAGAAGAACAATCTCTCGTTCAGCATTGAATCACGCTTTTTAGAATGAACAATTCCTCTTTTTAGAGACCAAACAAACACTCCTTTTAGAGCAAACAATCGACTTTTTCACAATACTCACTCACCGGCCGCTCACTTTGCTGCTCATACCTTCGAGTGAGTCAGGCGGCCTGGGTCTTCTACAATATTCACTCAAATGAATATTGTAAAATAATTTTTAGATACAATGATTATTGGAAAATATTATTAGAATATTGATAAGCTCCTGATTTGCTAATATGCAAAATTTATTTGTTGTCTTTTCGTTGAATGCAAAATTTTAAACTTAAGTAGGAAACACTGAGCATGGCTGAATTGTATCCTACGCTCTAGCACAGGATGTAGGAAACAATTAAGCCAGGAACTGAGGCAGGAGTAACAATTTACTGTAATGTTGGTAACCATATCTTGCCATCTACAATCAAATATGCTAAATAAAAAGTGCTAACCGTTTTCTTTTAATATCTGGTCTACTATTGATCAATCGACTGTGAACACATGTCTTTTGCTCAAATTGCGAGTTTTAGGATAACAGGTAACTCCTACATTTATTTTTTAATTTTCATTACGAATATATTTTATCAAAACCTTTGTAACAAATACTGAATACTTGGATAGTTTGTTTTCAATATTAGGTCGCTTGTCCGCAGGTGTTCGATGTTGTGCCCATGACCAACAGCTTCATGAAACAACGTAGAAAATGGAAACACATTTTAGCAGTCGTGATGAGCAGATTGATTTATTGTTCAAAACTCTTGAATCGAACATTCGCACAGAAGCCTCCTCAAACATAAAATAACAAATGTTTTGTTTGATAAGAAAAATTCTTATTTTGGAACAATGTCTTGTTCTGTGCTGTCTTTGTGTAGTTCAATAAAATACTCGTAAATTTCTTCGTCGAAGTTTCTTTTTTCTCGTTAAACAAAATGTTTTGCTCGATCGTGGTTTTATCCATAACGTATAGTGTGAAACATTTGTCCCTAGACTAGTTGTACCTATATCCACAGAGTAATGCAAAATAATATTTGTCTCGTTATACAACTACCATTGGTCAAGGAATTATAATTATATTTGCACAGGGGAACATGCCATGAAAATCTCAAGTTTAGAATTTGTTGGGTTCTAATGATTTGTGTTATAAAACATTCTATTCCATCTTATATTCTAGATTTTTACATGTGTTTACATTTTATGGCCCTCATCAATATGGTCATTGATTTTGTTCTTTGAGTCACACACACGCACACACACACACATATATATATATATATATATATATATATATATATATATACATATATACGCATATATATATATATATATATATATATATACATACATATATACGCATACATACATATATATACGTATATATACATATATATACGTATATATATATATATATATATATATACATATATATATACGTATATATACATATATATACATATATATACGTATATATACGTGTGTATATATATATATATATATATATATATATATATATATATAATATATATATATATATATATATATATATATATATATATATATATATACATATATATATATAATGAGAGAGAGAGGCAGATATTATTCAGAAACTGCTCATAATGTATTCAGTTGATCAAGCCATCGATTTTACATAGCAAAAGTTTAATTTGTCAATATTATTAGCATTTAATACATAGGCTATATTTCTCAGTGGATGTTAACAATTTCCTCTATACCTTTATGTCTTCAAGTTAGCTTCGTGCGAAATCAACAGTTTTTAAAAATACTAGGGCTTTAACGCTTCCACCGAGAGAGGTAACGGCGTCAGTGATCAACGGGTTGGGCGTCGTCATATCAAGGTTTTTCGACCAACCCAACCCATTTTTTACCCACACCTTATCTCATCAAATAACGTGGTATATCCAAGATGATATTTATACGCCCAACCATGTGTCTCTTTTCAGTTTCTTCCCAGGCCTACTTAGTCAACAATTTGGGGGCGGGAGCCTGTGGTCACGAAAAGGAGACGATTGTGAAAGCAAGCTAAAGATAGCAAGGAATATTTCTCATCCGCCTACATATAGCACGAATGACAGAAAGTGCACGTGGTTAGCACTTTCTTTGAGTGAAAGTTCTAGTCAGTAATTGTTTCTTGTTATTTTGACACATTTAGAGGTATTTTTTTTTCAACTCAAATCTAAGTTCTGATTATTTTAAGAGATACGAAACATTTTATTACTATTTATATGAATTTTGTTTTAGGGATTGGTTACTTATAGTATAGCAGAATGTTTTGACATCGTAGCTTTGTACAAAGACGTTTCATTGAATAAGGAACAAATTGCAACAAACAAATAAATAACAACAAACAAATAAATAGCAACAAATAAGGAATAAAATTAATTATTGAATGGATACATACCGATCGGATGGTCTGCTCAGATCTCTGATTGTTTTTATTGACACTAGAGGACAATATATTCCTTAACAAACGTTGGTGGCAATTATGGAAAAGTAGTCTAACGTTGAAATCCGTAGCGTCATGAGATTTATAAGTGTTCAAGCCATAACACCAGCTGAAATTTATTGTCAATTTGTTAAGGTATATGTTTCATGCCAATGCCAGGCTACATACTGCCAACTGTATGAGCGAAGTATTACAGTGTTTCTATTGGGAGGTTCTTTAACACACCTCCTATAGTCCTGACCTGACATCCAGTGATTTTCCTCTCTTTGGACCTTAGACAGAAGCTTCTGTACGGAAAGCGATGCGAAACCGACAACCAATTTTAACAAGCTGTAACGTCTTGGCTGCAAAATTTTGACACTGATTCACTTCAGGTATAGGATCCAGACCTTGGTGTACAGATGGAACAAATGACCAGACAAATATGTAGATTACGTGAGAAGTAACGTGTATCCATGTAAATTACTGATTATACTTTAAAAATAAAGACAATTAAAAAAAATTGGCCATAATTAAAAGTATTTTATCAAAATCTCCGTTTTAACGACGTACTAAAATCCCACGACCATAGCGCTGAGAATTACTATGCCCTTCATTAGTGAAGTTTTCATCCTATTTTGACGTGTTTTCATACTATTTTATTAAAAGTCTTCTGATTATCTTTACATTGATATAAGAATAAATGTATTCAAACAGACATTCGAAGAATTTTCGAGCAAAGATTTTGACTCTAAATTAAAAGCAAAGAAATTACAGAAAAGTGTAAATATTGCCACCTAAACAATTAGCTGAAAGTATTATCTATACTAGTAAAAGCAGATGTCTGTCTGTCTGTCTACCTGTGTATTCGTGTCGTCTGTAGCGGAAAATTTAAGTGGCGTACGGTTATCAGATTTGATAGAGGGCTACCTTAACACCGGAGAAGAAACACTTAACTGAGATTTCTTTTTTAATTCAATTAGATTTTTAGTTCTTAAATGTTCTGTAGTTCCAAAATTTAGTTTACAAAGCACTATTTTGAGTGATTTTCGCACAATCGGTTTCTTAGCGATCGATATTATTGTCGTAAAGTTTCCCCTCGGAACGATCGATGAATTATCGTTTAAAAATCTTTGAAAGGAATCCGTATTATCAATGAGCAAGTTATGGAGAACGCAAGTGAATCCGTTTGCATCGGGCGACTGTGCCTTTTAGAAAGTTAAATGAGTGGATGTTGTTAATCTCTCCATTATTCCCGGGGAAGGAGGAACATTTTTAAGTTTATGAAATAATGCAGTAATTCCCAAAGCTGAGTCCGCGTTGGATAGATCAAACATTAAAATACTAGAACAAAAACTAAAATGTTGGACAAAAAATTTAAAATCTCGGAACAAAAATTAAAATTCTGGAGAAAAATATCATTGAATGTTAGAACAAAATACTATTAAATATTGGAATAAATTTTGAAACAAAATAGAAATGTTGATACGGATAAATGTTGGAACAGAAATTAAAATATTGAGACAAAATACTATTGGACGTTAAGTCCTTACATAACTTTAATTTAAAATTGTGAATTTGATAATGATTTGAATATTTAAGAAGTAAATAAGTACATATTAGAAAATCTATTTTGATTTGCAAGTCTTTGAAGAAATCTTCTAAAATAACTTTGAAAAACAAAATTTTAAATATTAGGATAAAATTTAAATATTAAAACACAATACATGGTATGTTGGAACAAAATGCCATTAAATGTTGGAAGAAATGCTGGAATTAGTGCCAGGAAAATAGTTATAATATTGAAACAGATATTTCAATGTTGAAACAGATATTTATATGTTGAAACGAAATACTATTGAATGTTGGAAGTAAATGCCATTAATTGTTCTAATAAATGTTCTAAAAAATGTTGAATGAAATAGTTTAAATTTGAAACAATGTAGCATTGAATGTTGCAACAAATATACGACTAAGTGTTTCAAAAATTTAAATGTTTAAAAAACGTTTAAATATTGAGTTAAAGTACCATTAATTGCATGTTGTAACCAAAATACCATTAAATATTTATAAAAATTAAAATGTTGGTATCAAACACTATTTAAACGCAATGCAAATTTCACTTCTTCTTTAAATATAAATATCTGTGAAATATTAACATATATTTTGTAATAAAGTAACCAATGTATTTATAAATTATTTAAAATTACGAAAATATTTTTTTTCTCGAAATAGCACCCATAAGAAAATTTTTATTCTAATCTTAACGGAAAAAAATGGCTAGGAGAGGTAATAGTGTAAAAAACATTATGAATATTAAAAAATAATAATAATCCTTGAACCAAAGAGATTATGTATAATATATTCTGATTCGAAGCCTATTTTCCATTGGAATATTTTCACAGTTCATGGCTGTTTTCCTTCAGAAAAAAGAGATAAATTTCGATCTCATGTTGTATATAAACAAAACTACTGAATTTATAAATTGAAAGAATGCACAAAAGTTGTTTGTTTTGGATAATCGATTGTTTGGTGACACTTTTATTGTATATTTGACAAGTTCTAGTGAGAAATTTTCATTAAATTTACGACTTTCATGGACTTGGTTTCGGAATATCCAATTCCTTAACATTTCACTGATTCAAAGTTCTTAGAAATAAAATCAAATTTTCCTTTCAACCTAGTTTATATTTGACATTTAAAATATCTGCAGAACAGCCTTGCGGACATTTATTTCATAGAAGTTAAATCTGCATTGCGTCTAAATGATGTTTGATACTAGCATTTTAATTTTTTTAAACATTTAATGGTATTTTGGTTACAACATGCAATTAATGGTACTTTACCCCAATATTTAAATGTTTTACAACCATTTAAATTTTTTAAACATCTAAGGGTACATTTGTTCTAATATTTAATAGTATATTTGTTTTAACATTTAATGTTAAATTTGTTCTAACATTCAATGGTACATTGTTTTAAAATTTAAATATTTTATTCAACTTTTATTAGAACAATTAATGGCATTTACTCCCAACATTTAATGGTATTTCGTTTCAATATGCAAATTTCTGTTCCAAAATTCAAATATCTGTTTCAACATTATAATTTTTTTCTACCACTTATTCCAGTATTTTTTCCAACATTTAAAGGAATTTTATTTCAACATCCAACGTATTGTGTTTTAACATTTAAATTTTCCTTTAATATTTAAAATTTTATTTTTCAAAGTTTTTTTCAGAAGTTTTCTTGAAGCAAGACTTGCAAATCAAAAATATTTTTTTCTAAAGTATACTTATTTACTTCTAAAATATTCAAATCATTATCAAATTCACGATTTTGAATTTGTTAGTGTACGCGAAGTTATGTAATGATTTCCGACATGTAACACCCAATAGTATTTTCTTCTAATATTTTAATTTCTGTTCCAACATATATCCGTATCAACATTTCTATTCTTGCTTCAAAATTTATTTCAATATTTAATAGTATTTTGTTCCAATATTCAATGATATTTTTCTCCAGAATTTTAATTTTTCCTCCAAGATTTTAAATTTTGTTAATTTTTTGTCCAACATTTTAGTTTTTGTTCCAGTATTTTAATGTTTGATCTAATATTTATTCCAATGTGAACTGAATTTTAGTAATTACTGTATTATATCATAAACAACAAAATATTCCTGCGTTACCCCGAATTAATGCAGTCATTTATTCAATTTTCTCAAAACCGTAGTCACCCGCTGCAAGGGATTCACATGAGTTCTCTATAGCGTGGTCATAGATAATACAAATTCTGTTCAAAGTTTTTTTGAACGAGAATTCATAGATCTTTCCTATGGTGCTAGAATATAAACTCCTCGATAATATTTTTGAACGATACGGAACTGACGTTTGCGAAAATCACTCAAAATAGTGCTTTAACGTTGTTGTTGATTGTTGTTGAAACCCAGACCGTCCGACCTACCAGAAAGGTGTAAGGTAACTGTTTGGACGGTCGGGAAGTGCCACCCAATTCAGACCGGAACCCAGTGGGGGAGGCATCCACAGGGACCGTACCCTCCTTCACCTACCACCAACCTCTCGGAAGGACTAGTACTTTAACGTGTAATAACTAACAAGAAAGATTAATCATGCATAAAGCATTGATTATGAACCACTTTCCAACAGCAATGCAATTTTATTTAAACATCTCTGAAATGCGATACATTCAGTGGTGATATTTTTAAAATTATCACAATAATACAATCATTAATTAATTATATTTGAAAACTTAAAACTTCATCAAAAAAAAAAATAATTTTATTCAGATGACGCCATCGAAATATAAATCGTCTGGTTCTCTATGTAAAAGCAGTGAATATTTCATTCGTACACTTTTTTCCATTCCTTTCATTCATCGGTGATATTTTTTAAATTATCACAATACTACAATAATTTATTTCATTTAAAATCTTAAAACCATGTAAAAGTACTTTCTAACTCCATGCTTAAAACTTCATCGAAAAAGGCCATTCTGGAAAATCGTCTGCTTCTCTACGTAAATTTAATGAATATTTCATTCATATAAGCCATATTTCAGACTTCAGAGCTAAATAATTTTGCGGTAAAAAAATACAGCAACTTGTATACAACTCATCTTACGGCTTGATGTGTTTACTGGATGCCATATTTTATTTTGAAGTGGATCAGGTGATCTCTTCATGTAATATGGGAGTAATTATTATTTTAATTTTTCTTTAATACACTACCGAACATATTTTGATGAATTTTTTTATATATTTTATAGGATAATTTGAATATTTCCTAAAATTTTCGAAGCAGTTTGTGGATTTTAAATTCGCTTAAAAAATGTTTGAAAAATTAGGTCCCGTAGGGTTCAATGTATTTCATTTTTTCAACCCGGGTTCAATCCAAAACTAATTGGGTGATATTATTCATTTACATTCGCATATGTCCCACAGACCGTCTGAACAACATACTAAAATTTCATTTTGATAAAGTAATTTTTAAGGCAGTTATCGTGCTAACGGACAGACAGACAGACAGAATGAACAAAGCCATAAACACTTTTCAACTATGCTGTGAAGTGTTAATAATCTAATTTTAATTAAAAAATATATAGTTTAGGTGCTTCTTCTCCAAAGCCAAAGTACCCCTGTACCAAATTTGATGACTGTACAGTGTAAGTCACTTAAATTTTCCGCTACAGACGACACGAATAAGCCCACGGACAGAAAACACCATTTATTATTATAGATAAGATATTCAGCTAACTGTTTAGGTGACAATGCTTATGTTTCTCTATAACTTTTTCGGTGTTCATTTAGAGTCAAAATCCTTGCGCAAAAATTCTTCGAATGTATGCAAACAGCTTTTACCCCTTATGCAAATGTCATGAGATCTTTACAAGTCTCGAAATGACGTTATTGACTCTAAGAGTGTTCTCTAGTTTATTTAGCTTTAGAACGAGGCGATGACACAGCACCAACTGGTATGCAATCCAAAAGGAAAGTTTGCAACTCCTTCTGAATGTCTGGAGGCAGATGGAATGGTACTATATGCATATTTGTAACAATAATATAAATTTGAAAATTGCATTAAACATCATAGTCTGATAAAGATACTTTAAAATATAAGGAATAAGTTATCGGCATTTAGTTAGTAAAAAAGCGTTGTTAAATTTGGAATAAATCGTCCATCTTTAAAATTCATGCAGCAGTTTAACATATTGCATTTACTAATATTCTCTTTCGGTACTTCAAACTTTTAAAAGTTCTGGTAATAAATTTTGTTCAGTGTTGAAAGATATCTAAACACGGTGGACATTTGAATGGACATTTTAAAGTGAAAGTGGCTGACAATTTCGATTTCATTAATATGAGCATATGTTTTAACATTTTGTTAATAAATTTTTCTCGAAAGTAATTTTTAACATCATTATGAAACACAAAACTGTCTGTCACTCAAACCTTTAATTTTGGTTTTGAATGCTTCTACAACTATATGAAACTAACAACAGTTGTGCCAGAACATGGGAAATCTCTCATAGCATGGAAATAAAGGTCGTAAAATCATACTAACGGGAAAAAGAAATAAAATGCATACAAATTTAGATAAATTAGAAAAGTTTCGATTAATTTGTTCCACATGTAAGATATATCAGATAAAAAGAAATTCAGCTTTATCAAACGTGTCAGTCATAAAAATGATTGAGATGAAGAACTATTGAGAAGTTTATAATAGTATACTATGAAGTATACTTCATGAGTTAAAAGTATAGAGAGGAAAATTTATTTGATGTATTTCGTAATAAACTTGTCAAATTTACCTAATAACGATATATAGAAATGCAATATAACCACAGTTCAAGTTTTGTCACGACAACTGCTTTCAATTCATTTAATGTTCATTATAACGATAAACTGATTTGGATCAAAGAGGTAAATTTACCAAGTTTATTACGAAGTACATCCAATAACTTTTTCTCTCTATACTTATCTCTTATGAAGTTTGATAAACTTGACAAGTTATTTATCTCAATTATATTTATGACTGAAACTTTTTGCAAAGCTGAAGAACTTTGCTTTTTTACTTTTCTTATATACATAATGTATAAAGAAAGTATTGTGACGGGGTCGAAAATTCGAATTCGAGTTTTCGACGGGGGAGCACGTTTCAAGCATCCCTGATCACGAATTAAACATTTTTGAAGTGATGTCTGTGTGTGTGTGTGTGTGTGTGTGTATGTGTCAGTGAGTCTGTGGAGACGATAACTGACGAAGAATAGACCGAGTCGAACGAAATTTGGTACAAAAATCACAATCCGTAAACACTGGAAGCCTATTGTTTTATACGCAATCGAATGTTCAGAACCCCCCTAAATTTTCGCTTGAAATTTTGAAAAAATCGTCAAAAAATCAAACCCGCTAATAAAGTTACGCAAATAGACATTTCTTATGTAATTTTTCATTATAAAACGATTGACATAAATTTTAGAACGCTAACACGAACCGTTCTCGAGATATTGCACATTTTTCAAAAAAATTATCGAAAAGGTATATAAAATGAAAAAAAAAATTCCTATTGAGAAACATATTCACTTTTCATATGTAATACCATGCAATAAATTTTGTGACATCATTCTCGTGGCTCTAGCTCGTTCCATTCATGAAAAAAGATACTTTGAGTAATACTTTTGTATTTCAACGCTAATAGTCATTTATCTGCTGCAAGAATAACTTATTTCTTCGTCCATAACGCTTGGCGAGATTTTGGCGGCGAATTTAGTTTAATGCCGCCAACTTGGCAATTTTTTTAAATGTTGCTAAATTAACGAAAAACTCGCCAAATGGATAAAAACGACGCTAAATCAATGACGACTCATTGATGATGACGACATGCAAAATGACGACTCATTGACGAAAATTCAGTAGCTTGGAAAGAATATAAATAACTACTATAAAAATAATTTAATTTTTTTTACTGTAAAAGTAGTAAATTCATTGCATTATATAAGGAAAGTCATGTGCTGTCCACATCAGATTTTTTTTTCATCAAATTTGATTTTAATCGGATATCGACTCTTTTTGTAAATTTTAAATACGATATTTGAGAGTCATTTAGGTGCCTTCAAATTTGAAAATTTTCAATTTTATAATTTTTACATTATAGATTGCTACATGACACTCAGGACGTCAAATGTGAACTTTGTTTTTGAAACAGATTGTCTTTAGAATTTTGATTTAAGTCACATTATTTCAGAGAAAAACTGATATATACGGCAGTTAAGGGGGGGGGGGGGGTCGGATAATCACTATGGTTATTTAAAATTTGATAAGTGAGAAATTTTATTTCCTTAAGAGTAGCAGTGGAATGATCAACGTGGCGAAAATTAAACTTCCAACTTTATTAGTCAACTTTGGAGTTTATGTTCAAAAGTGAAAGTTTCATAGAAAACAAAATGAACGCTCTTTCACGCATTAATACAAAAAATTGGCTGGGGCAAAATAAGCCTGCTTAATAAGTCTGCTTAATGGTATACAAAATAAACCTGATTAATAAGTCTGCTTAATGGTCTGCAAAATAAGCCTGCTTAATGGCCTCAAAAATAAGCCTGGTTAGTAAATCTGCTTAATGGCCTGCAAAATAAGCTTGCTTAATGGCCTGAAAAATAAGACTGATTAATAAATCTGCTTAATGGTCTGCTAAATAAGCCTGCTTAATGGCCTGAAAAATAAGCCTGGTTAATAAGTCTGCTTAATGGCCTGAAAAATAAGCCTTCTTAATAAGGTCTTGTCTCATGAAGCCTATCTGTCTTAGTTTCTGAGATACAGGTGGAGGGTGTGAAAATGCCACTTGATGGCTCATAAAAGGTGTCCGTCAGAATCTTCAAAATTGTATGATAATTATTTTAACATAGTAGGTGCTCAGCAGCGCATCTTAATCCTTACATACGTAATTCGTTTTTATGACTTTTCAATAACTAGGTTTTTACTAGGTAAGTATCAGAAAACATTAATGATCATTACTAAGGGTTCCCTATAAATATTTGTTGACTTATAAAGAAAATTTTTCCATATTATGATATACATCAAGGGAATTAAACATTTATCTGTATTCCGTATTTTTCTGATTTTCCAATGCTAATTATGCTTTCAATGAACAATACGATATTTTAGAATAAATATCTTTCAATTTCTTGATATTCTCATATCCAAGTATTTTAGTATGCTTCGTTTTGATGCAAATCGAAAAAAGAAGAAATTGCTGGGGTTAAAAAATACGGCCAAACACTGTAGAAATAAAATCTTCGGACAACAACATAAACAAATAAGTAAATGAATATTGCATAATTGTGATCTACGCGAATGATCTTAAAAAAAAGAAAAACAAAGAACACTTTCTTGTAATTTTTTCTAAATTAGGCCAAAATTGGCAACGGTTATCTCACTAGCATCATGCGGGAAGAACGCTCGAATTTTGCTGCAATGAAAATGCATTCTCCCGCGTACTCTGGGGAATTATTTTTGCAGATATTGCTCATGCCTTGTGCACAATTTCAATCATAACTTTGAACAAACCTTGCCTTCATTTGGTTGTGTAGATTCGTAAAAAATTATGCTACCTCGATTTGCAGGCAGCTCAAGAGGCTAAAAAATAAAATCAGAATGCTAAGAAGTGCTTTATCGTAATCTGCACCAACGAAAATGTATAGATTTTAAATCTGGAAGAAAAGTGCATTTGGTAGGAAAATAATTCTTCCCTTTAGTGAGGGAATAAAATGTATATACATTCAAAATTTTTCACGAAAATTCCGTAAGCATTCTCAAGGACCTTAGGTTAAGAACCTCTAAAAATAAAAGTGATTGCTATGAAGTCCTTGAGAAATCGTCACCAGAATTGACCCTTATTATTAGTGTTCAGAACCACAGTCAAAGGCGGAGCGCTTTTCCTTACCATTCCTATTCTTAGGTTATCTTTACGTGTCACCACAAGACAACGTGACGAGCTTTGAAACGGACGAATTTTCGATGGTTGAGATTAGTTCCATTAGGGGGTAGATGTGCACCCTTAGATCTTCTAGGGGCAACATGGGGAAAGAGGCACTTAAGGATCTAAGGGTACTTTGGACAGACTCACAGTAGTTTTAAGGTATGCCTTCTGCTGTATCATCTGTCTTGGTCATATAGGAGGAATGTGGAAATGTTCTATATCAAAGGTTAGGTTTTTTGAGAATAAAACGCTTTGCGTAATTGTTTGATATAATAATGGAGAATGCAATGGAAGGTGACGAAATTTGCGGTATAGTGGTGAAACTTAGCACTTGGCCGTAAGTGGTGTCAATGGAATTTTAGATGTGTGAAGCAGGAGACAGTCGCGAAGTAAAAATCTTGAAAATTTATTGGAGTTTTACTGAAGTTTCTCAATGAAAGTTTCTGCAATGTTCTGAAAGGTTCGCGATGTAGTTAAAAAAAAATCTGAAGTGGGCAGTACAGGAATTACCTTATATAATGCAATAAATTTAGATCTTACACGGTGAAAAAAATATATAAAATCGATGGCACAGTAGTCTTAATTTTTAATTGTACATTTGGCACTGTTTTGGAAGACAACATGTAAAACTATTTTATACACAATGAACTTATATTTCACGCAACTCTAAATTAGCAATTATCAATATTGATAGCATCCTCAATAAGCAATATAGTCCATATATCAAAATAGTTTAATAATAAATACGTCAATTAGGCATCATTTGCATTAACTTGGCGTAATTTTTGCAATTTGACGATATTTTTCTTAATCTGGGGTTAAAAATTGCCAAGTTGACAATTTTTCGGTGAATTATTCGCCAAGTTCGTTAAATGTATCGCCAAGTGTTACGAACAAACGAAGAGAAGGACATTTCTTATGTACTAAGAGCTATGCCCGTCATATGACTTAATTAAAATTTTGCAAAATATTACCTCCCATTTAGAATCACTTTTATCAGTTTGGCAACATTTTTATCAGTTTGGAGATATTTTCGTCAATTTGGGAACATTAAAAAAGTTGCCAAGATGACGGCATTCCCCAAAATTTCTCGCCAAGCATTATGGACGGAGAAATGGGTTATTCTCATAACCAAATCTTATGTTCTATTTGATATATTTAATTTTCATCAATTAGTAGTAATTTTATTGATTTAGCGTTATTTTGATTAATTTAGTGACAATTTTATCAATCAAGCGACATTTTCATTATTTTGGCAATATTTAAAAAGTCGTCAACCCAGCGATATTTTGCCAAAATTCCGTTAAGCGTTACAGACAGAAAAATTGGTCGTTTCTATAGCAGATTCGTATATTTTTTCCATGATATTGAATTTTCATCAGTTAGTTGTCATTTTCATTGATTTAAGGTCATGTTTCTCAGTTTGGCGACATTTTCTTTAATTTGGCAACATTTAAAGTCGTCAAGTTGGCGACATGCTGCTAAATTCTTTACCAAAATCTTGCAAATCGTTATAGATTGAAAAATAGGATATTCTTATAGTGGATAAATGACAACGTC
Organism: Amaurobius ferox; assembly: GCA_951213105.1. Classification (NCBI taxonomy): domain Eukaryota; kingdom Metazoa; phylum Arthropoda; class Arachnida; order Araneae; family Amaurobiidae; genus Amaurobius; species Amaurobius ferox. Next base: position 73,113,145 of record OX578152.1, on the reverse strand, counting down.
GAAATACAAAACTATTATCCAAAGTATATTTTCTCTTAAATGGAACGAGTTATATGACGCAAATGACGTCAACTAGTGTATCGCATAATATTACACATGAAAAGTGAACATATTTCAGAAAAGTTAATACTTTTTATCAATTTTATGAGATTTTTTGATAAAATTATTAAAAAAATGTGCAATATCTTGAGAACGGTTCATGCGAGCGTTCTCAAATTTATGTCAATGATTTCTAATATTTATGTCAATGATTTCAAAAAATTTATGTCAATCATTTCTAATTTTTAAAAATGCTTTAAAACATTACTAACCAGAAAATTTTTTTAAGGCAGCAACAATGTTATAAATACTACTAGATGATATTTAAGGGTAGAGTTTAGAATGTATTAGGTTGATAACTAATTCGTAAACTAGAATAAGTTACAATTTAATACATTTATTGAGCTCGGGGTCCAGATATTGGAATCGGTTCCGTGGAGGCGGGCTAATAAATTCCACACTTCCTGTTATGTGTTGTATGGTTTTACTCGGGCCAGTGTCCATATACAAATATGTCCCTGGAGCGGAGAGTGGTTAGTAGAACGAGGAAGTTGTCTTGGGCTCTCTTATTTTGGCTATTTTACACTCACCCATGAGTGGGAATGAATTTCACGTGAAAACCATCGTCTCCGAAATTATCCATTCACGATCAGAAAAAGAAAGATGAGGTATGGTGGTATTCGAATAATTTTGGGGCCATTCTTAAAGAATTTTTGAAAAAATCTTCGAATTTTCGACCCCGTCACAGTACTTCCCTTATACATTATACTATGTATATAAGAAAAGTAATATATGTTTCTCAGGTATATACTTATCAGAAGTATTTAATATTGTGTATATCTAGGCACTAGGGCATATGCTAGCAAGGATCTCGAAAATAGCTGAGAGAGCCTCAAATGGGAGTTCATCCGTGGTAGATGTTGCTTATTGAATAAAGAGGCAATGGTAATCTAAAGTGTTTGAATCGCCAATGGGGTTTTTTAAACCTTGAAAAGCTCTGAACTACGTAACTAATCTTCAGCTTAAAACACGTGATATTCGCTTACCCATAAGGTCACACTTTTTATTGCCAAAAGAAATCTATATATTTTGAAGTTGATATGTCGACTACCAATGCAATAGAATGTAAAATAAACGGTAAACACATAAATATATATATACAAATTATTTAAATGTCTAAAACAATTTAATAATACTAATGAATTTGATATATTTATCTTATTTGTGCTAATATGTACTATTTCAAATGTTTGATGAATGGAAATGTTTAATGAATGGCAAATGTTTAATGAATGGAAATTTATTCAATATGGCAAACCTATAGTGAGAATATATATATATATATATAAATATATATATATATATATATATATATATATATATATATATATATATATATATATATATATATATATATATATATATATATATATATATATATATATATATATATATATATATATATATATATATATATATATATATATATATATATATATATATATATATACAGGGTTGCCAGTGCTATCTGTGCCCAATGGCTATTTCCTCACCGTTAGTCACAGAGATGTATTTCCAATTGCAAAACTGTCTAAAATTTTAAAATCTATTTTCTTAGAAACAGTTTACATCAATAAATACATTTCTAAAAAAAAGAAATGCGAAATATAAATTTTTATACGGTCCCCCGGTCCTATCAATTATATTTAGGAAAATCATCCTCATACAATTTCATGAAATATAAAAAAAAATCTTCCTTTTACGACCAAAATTCACCAAGTTATGAAACATTAAACTTTATGACTTAAGTCGTTTTTCCGCGCATAAAAATGTCCTGTTTCAGGCAACCATCCAATCAGGGGCCGTATTGACCATTTCTGCAGTCAACCAACCAATCAGGGACCGCATTAACCATTTCTCAGCACAAAAAGTGCTCTTTAAGCTTTAAAGTGTAACTTTAAGCAGCTATAAGTCAGTCAATTTTGGTCATAAAAGGATGATTTTTCTTTTATTTTGTATAAAATTGTATGGCGATAATTTTCCTAAATATAATTGGTGGGACCGGGGGACTTTATAAAAATTTATATTTCGTATTTCTTTCAGAAATGCATTTATTGATTTAAACTATTTCTAAGATAATAGATTTTAAAATTTAAAACATTTTTGCAATTGTATCTCTGTGTGTTTGAAAGTGTATCTCTCTGATTAACTGTTGAGGTAATAGCTATTGGGCACCGATAGTACTAGACACTCTGTATATATATACACACAGAGAGGGGGAGAGAGAGAGAGAGAGAGAGGGGGGGGAGAGAGAGAATATATATATATATATATGTATTATCCAAGGTGATAACATATATTTATAAACATCTGGTGTACCTCAAGGGAGCTGCTGTATCAGTATTCTATATAACTTATATCTTTATTATTATGCACGTCATTGTTTCTCTAATTCTTATAATATATATCTTATATTATATATCTGATTCTTATATATAAGCATCAACTCGATAAATGTGTATACGGAAGCAGATAAATACCTGTCATATAATTATATCATCAGAGTCTCTAACAAGGTGACACCATCAACGTTTGTCGAAGTACGCGTTAATACACTTTCTGAAATTGAAACGTGCATCGCATCTGAGGAAGGGCGGCATTTTAAACAGATTGGCATTTCTCCATACAAGATTTATATTCATATAAGTGTTGGTTATTATATCTTTCCTAAAAGCAATTCGCAAACACCTCCATTGTGTCAAATAAATGCCCTCTGTAATACTTTTAATATCAATTTATACTCATTAGGCATTCCATACCTTGCCATTGACTTGATACTCTACATTGCTTTACTGTCGTGTCCGTTATCCTAACTTAGTAAATTGTCCTCTAGAGGGTGCTTCAAACATTTTTATTCGATCGGACATGGTCATTTGACTGTTAATAGATCTAATGTGCACACGCATGAAAATTTGGTTACAAAGGCATTTCGGTGGTAAAATACTTTTCTGTTAATCCTGTGTTGTTGTTGTTGTTGTTGAGACCTAGACCGTCCGACCTACCAGAAAGGTGTAAGGTAACTGTTTGGACGGTCGGGAAGTGCCACCCAATTTAGACCGGAACCCAGTGGCGGAGGCATCCACAGGGACCGTACCCTCCTTCCCCTACCACCGACCTCTCGGAAGGACTTACGGACCCACATGTTTAACGTGATCGTATTCCGCATGAACACGGCGGCAGTTGTGGCAGCGTGCAAATCCAGCGCGCAAACCACCGGGCTACCGCGCCCGAAATGTGACAACAGCACGCGGTGTTCCTAGGTGGTCACCCACCCAAGTACTAACCGCGACCGATGCTGCTTGACTTCGGTGATCTAACGAGAACCGGTGTTTTCAGCACGGTACGGCCGTTGGCTCTGTTAATCCTGAGTGTGTCAAAATCTTTTCACGGTTTGTATGTGTTTTTACTTTCCTTATATTCATAGTATAATGTATAAGGAAAGTATTGTGATGGGGTCGAAAATCCGAATTCGAGTTTTCGACGGGAAAGCTCGTTTCAAGAATCCTTGATCACGAATCGAATATTTTTAAGGTGATGTCTGTGTGTGTGTGTGTGTGTGTGTGTGTGTGTGTGTCAGTGAGTCTATGGAGACGATGTCTCGCGAACGAATGAAGCGATTCGAATTAAATTTGGTACAAAAATTACAATCGGTGAATACTGGAAACCTACTGTTTTTAAACACAATCTAATGTTCAGAACGTTATAAATTTTCGAGTGAAATTTTGAAAAAATCATCAAAAAATAAAAACCTTTAATAAAGTTACGCAAATAGACATTTCTTATATAATTTTTCCTTCACCTAAACGTTAGAACGCTAGCATGAACCATTTTTGAGATATTGCACGTTTTTTAAATAAATTTATCAAAAAATCCCATAAATTAACAAAAAATATTAACTATTGAGAAACATAGTCACTTTTCATATGCAATATCATGCGATAAATTGGGCGACATCATTCTCGTGGGTCTAGCTGTATCCATTCATGAGAAAAGATACTTTGAGTTATACTTTTGTATTTGAACGCCAATAGTCATTTATCTGCTATAAGAATAACTTATTTCTCTGTCCATAACGCTTGGCGACGAATTTGGCGGAATGTCCCCAACTTGGCGACTTTTTTAAACGTTGCTAAATTAACGAAAATTTCTCCAAATAGATAAAAATGACGCCAAATCATTGAAAATGACGACTTATTGACGAAAATTCAGTATCTTAGAAAGAATATAAGTATCTACTATAAGAATAACCTTCTTTTACTGTAAAAGTAGTAAATATATTGCATTATATAAGGAAAGTCATGTGCTGCCCACATCAGATTTTTACCGTTGTTTATAATACAAATTAATTTGCATGCAGGGTAAATAAGAAACTGTTTCGTGACATAGAATAATAAAACGTCGAGGACTGAAACTGAATCAAACATCGAACACTGAATAGACGCTGAACACTGAATCTGGACATCAAATACTGAATAGAACTTTCAATACCTGTTAAACAATTCCTAATCAACAACAGAATAAGAAAATCCCCTATCAATGCTACATTTGAGAATAGCTGGAAAATGTTTCAAATGTTACACAAACGCATAAATTACGGAGTGCGTTCAAACTTAAATTGCGGAAACCCTTACCAACCTTTTCAAGTACAAAAGTTAGTAATTATAGGAAAATGTCAAAGAATACTTTGACAGGTTCCCAAAAGGCGGCATCTTTTCTTGAAGAAAATTATACTCTGCTACAAATTGACCGGTGATTTTTTTTAATGCATTATTCATATTTGACGTTCTTGTCTCTCTACAGCTAATGTTTCGAAAGATTGTTTTCAAATAGGTCATTTCGATTTCAGCACTTGGTTTTTTTTTTTTTTTTGAAAAGTTAAATACGAGAAAACAGGTAAAAATGCTACAGTGCTAATAAGCTAGCTGCTGTGAGTACAGCAAGTGTCTATGATTAAAGCGCGGCTGTAGCCTCAAAATTTTAGGGGCCCCTAAGTTTTGAGTGATAAATTTTAAACAATAATTTTTACCTTTTAAGAAAACACAATATTCATGAAGTAAGCCGTCCTAAAATTAAAATATAAAACTAACATTAAGAAAATAATTCATTGAAAAATAATGTTCTTCTAAAATTTCAGAAGGCAGGCATTTTGCCTCCCTACAAATATGTCAATACTTTTAAATATAATTCATTTTATTATTAACACTTTATAACAAAGTTGAAAAGTGTTTATAACTTTGTTCATTCTGTCTGTCTGTCTGTCCGTTAGCACGATAACTGCCGTAAAAATGACTTAAATGAAATTTTAGTATGTTGTTCAGACGGTCTGTAGGACCTATGGGAATATAAATGAATAATATCACCCAATTAGTTTTGGATTGAACCCGGGTTGAACAAATGAAATACATTGAGCCCTATGGGACCTAATTTTTCAAACATTTTTCAAGCGGATTTAAAATTCACAAATTGCTTCGAAAATTTTAGGTAATATTCAAATTGTTCCATAAAATATATAAAAAAAATTCACCGAAATATATTCAGTAGTTTTTAAAATAAAAATTAAAATAATAATTACACCTCTTATATGACTGCCCGGCCGTCCAAATAGGTGCTCTTAGTCCCCTGGACGAGTCGGACGGTCTGGGTCTTCTACACCTCTTATATGAAGCGATCGCGTGACCATGAAAAGATCTCATTGCCCAATTCAAAATGATATATGGCATCCATCTTGCCTCAAAATCGTGATTTTTTAAAGTTCTTTTTAATTCATGTTGAGTGTTGTATCCGTCCTAAAATCACTTTATTTTTGCTTAAATTCTACATACTGAAACAACGCAATTACAATATATTTGAGTGTAAACGATCATCCAAATTTTATTATTTCTACAACGAAGCCTATTTTTCACTTACGTAAAATGTAAACAGCAAAATATGTAGAATGAGTTGCATTAGAATTGCTGTATTTCTTTTAACACAAAATTGTTTAGCCCGTGGAGTCTGCATAGCTGATATGAATGAAATATTCATTGATTTTACAAAGAGAAGGACGATTTTTTTCGATGAAGTTTTATGCATAGAGTTTAATTACTTGTAGCTCCATGGTCTTAATTTTTAAATAAAATAAATTACTATAGTATTGTGATGAATGAAATGTTTGGGAAAATGTTATGAATGAAATGCTGTTTTTATAGAGAGATCCAGGCGTGTTATTTTTTCTATGACGTCATTTGAATGAATTTCAGTTGTTTTAGATGAAGTTTTCAAATATAATAAATTATCGTAGTATTATGATAGTCTTAAAAATATTACCGAGGAATATATCGCATTTTAGAGATGTTTAAACCAGGCAATTTATATTTCAATGCCGTCATTTGAATGAAGTTCATTTTTTTTATGAATGTTTAAGCTTTCAAATATAATAAATTAATGTAGTATTCTGATAAGTTTCAAAATATTACCGAGGAATGTATTGCATTTTAGACTTGTTTAAATAAAATTGCATTGAAGTTGGAAAGTGTTTCATAATCAATGCTTTAAGCATGATTGATCTTTCTTGTTAATTAATATATTGCTTTGAAGCAAAGAGTATGGAAGTCTACATGTTCAATAGAGTCTCAGGGAGCTGCAATCCCGGCCCCCAAAATTCACTATATGATGATATTTTCTGTATGGGGGGGGGGCCGAAATACCACCCGGCCCTGGGCCCATTTTTGGCTTAATCAGGCCTTAACTACAGCTAGCTTTCGGTTTTAAACTGTAACTAATTTTACTTGATATTGATTTGGCAAATGCTTTTTATGTAAGCAAGTCACGGTTATTGAGATATACTAAGAGTTGTGATAATTAATAGATATATAATAATAACGGTAATATATATACATAATCGATAAGTAATCTGATTATAAAGCAAAAGAAATACTTTCTCAAAGTCGCACTTTCGATGACACGCCGCCTCCAGTTCTATGTTTGCTAATCTGTATTAAGCTTTAATATACTATTAGGCACGTATACTATTTGACATATATACCGTAAAAAAAACTTAATTATATCCTGTCTTTTTGAAACGATTTTAATTTTATTATATAAAAAGCGAGTAAAAGTTTATATACACACTTGCAGACACTATCTCGATTTAAAAACGCCATTCAAACTTTTCTCATATTTTCTGAAACTTACTGTAGATATAAACGGAAACTTTGAGTCCTGGAAATAAACTTCAGTATATATTCCCAAACTTCACTATAATTGGTTTCTAACAGGTGACAGAAATGTCACTAAAGTGGCAGTTAGATAATTAAAATAATTATAAATCAATAAAATATAGTATTACCAGTATAGGCAAATATTTAGTATTTCAGTCTAACTTTCCCAACTTCACTATAATTGGTTGCTGGCTGGTGACAGAGGCGTCAAGAAGATGGCCGAGGAATAAATTTCAGATAAAATTGAAACACTGAAAACATTAGTAAGCATGTTTAATTTATCAAATATGTTAAGCGAATCAAACCTGTATTAATAACTCACCGGTATAAATCTCACCTGTATTAATAAAATACTTTACAAAAATTTTATTTTTACAAAAATATCTTGCATAATAAAATAATATGTTTGTCTGTCTTTCCGTTTGTCTGTGTGTATCGTCCATAGCGGAAAATCTCAGCTTCGCACAGCCGCGAAATTCCGTACAAGGTAGTTGAGCTCCCGGTAAAAATACTTCGGCGATATTTTATTAAAATTAGAATTAATTTTTTAGTTATTTTATGTTAATGTACGATTTTGAGCGATATTCACACAAATCGGTTTTTGCGATCGAAAATATCATCAAAGTTTCCCTTTGACATCATCGGAAAGATTGAAGAACGTTATTGCTAACGATTTTTGAACCGAATCCGTTAGGCATTCCCCCCCCCCCCCTTCAAAATGTATTTATTTATTTTTAAATACATGAACATATGCATTTTTAAAGCTGTATGATTCTTATTTCGTAGCATCCGAAAATGTATGATTAGCATAATTTTATACTTTTGCAAAATTATGGGCATATATCTTCGTTTTAACAACAAAACTTTTTTTTAATTACTTTATATCATTTGATTGTCTGTGAATTTTTAAACAAACGCATAAAAATTGAAATATTGAATTTCGCTAGTGAATTGCTTTAATTTTCTCCTGTTTCCGTTGCTATCCAATGAGCTCTGCATTTTAATGGGATGGCGATTTTGTGCGTTTGCGTGTCCTTGTGCGCATGCGTGGTGTCAAATAGTTGTCCGATTATACATGCGTTGCAGCTAACGAATTGGATTGAAATGAAAGAAGGAAATGATTTTGGTTAAAAAAAAAGGCGATTTTGGAAATTAAGTGGTATTACCTGCATCTGTATTATTTAAGTAGCAGGTGTTTGTTTAGGACCTGGGCAACGTCGAGTAATTCGTCCCAGTTCCAAATAAATTCATAATAATTTCGCTTTGTACAAGCATCCATGCCCTTTATTTGCATGTAAAATTGCTTTCGAGATTGATAACACAAAAACATTCCACTCCTCCTTACACTGAACATGTGAATCGTCCCTTTTCTCGAAACTGCTTCGAATCACGACTTTTAATCGTGACTCCCCCGCATACGAAAACTTCCATATATCGCCATCTATCGTGGAATACGTCCAAACAAAGGCCGATCCGAGTCAGCCTAATATCGAGGAAAGTAATTGTCCATTAATGAGATACAGTATGGGTCATCGGATGCAGTCTTCGTGCGATTCGCCCACAGGATGTGTTAGAGAAAATGTTTTCGGATAGATAGCGGATGATTGCTTTGGAGAAGAAACAGAGCTTCCGAGAAGAGTTGAGAGATTTGTCTACCGGATATCGGGTGAGACTGGTGGCACATATCTTGAACCACCGTTAAAAATGGTATTTTAACTGGAGCGCAAGATATGGGCATTGGAATTCGTAAGGAAAGTTGTATTTAACAGTCTGAGATGGCTATCGAACTAAGGTGTACAAATATACATTAAATGGAATGTGGCTCAACTGGACTTTCTCATACCAGAATTCATTTTTTTTTCAAATTTTACAAAAAAAATTTTGAAAAATCGATATCGTGGGTGTAAAGAATCTTGCCGCCTCAACCGGGAATCGAACCCCTGATCTCCGAATTGGCCAGCCGACCCTTTACCGTTGAGCTACTGAGACGAAATTGCAAACTCTTATCGTCGAAGTGGAATCTGTATTCTCCACTCTCTAATGTCAGATTGGCGGACAACTGACAATCTGACTGACCACTATCTTTCCACTTATGACCACTCCTGCTATCTTTATCTCAGGTTAGCCTCTTCTAATAAACCAATTTGGTTCTCCAAAGTTCGTTCAAATCCCTCTTCAGTAGATAATATTAAAAACTGCATTCTTATTGCCATGGAAATTTCTAATAAATTAATTTTGATCAATGAATCCCTTTATTTCATTCTTATTAATTTACATGGACTTTTATTGTGTTCCCTCCATAGTTTATTTTTTTTTTCCTTAAAAAAAAAAAGGTATGTTAGCTGTTCTTATTTTTTCGGTTCTTTCTTTTTCTTTTGCTCCTTTTTATTTGTATTTTTTCTAATTTTTTTTTTCTAAATGTTATTCTAAATTTCAGTTTTTGTTTTTCATGTGCCTATTTTTTCCCCTCTTTATATATTTTCTTTTTACATATTTTCTAAATTTTACTTTTAAAATGCTATTATTTTCTTTACTTTTAATATATTTTTCATTATGTTAATATACCTCACTCCAAATTTCATTTTTCAATGATCGTTTTATCTATATTCGCAATAACCCTTTTCCCATTTTTGAAAAATGGACGTACTTGTCAAGTTCAAATATAATGTAAAACTGTCTGTTTAATCACAATATTTTTCATCAATCGTTATATTTTTAGATCTAAATAGAAGTTCGTTTAGCGGCATGTAGACTTTGGGTGCCTCCTGAGTGCAGGAGGTATCCTTTCCCGGTCGTGCAGCTAGCTACTCTAAACCCACTATGTGAGTCACACGGTCTGGGCTCTTCAGACCTCCGACATCTTTGCACTAACTTACAGGATTGATTTGTTCGAGCGCCATTGTAAAGAACCTTGCTGCCCCAACCGGAAATCGGAACAGGAATCTCCAAACTGTACAGCCGACGCTTTACCGTTGAGCCACTGGGACGAAATTGCAAGATCATATCGTCTTAAAGTGGACCCTGCATGGGTCTAAATGATTACAATTATAGCGTGTTACCTTGTACTTTAAAGGGCTTGAAAAAATATTTCGATTGATACCATACTTTACAATGTATACCCCCGGGGGGCTAACTTGCCCTCTGGGTGGGGGTAGGGGCTAATGATGTCACGAACAATGATTGAAAAAATTAAGTCTCGTGATCATTGAATCATAAATAAACCTTTTTATGCATGATTATGTGAAATTTTGTCCTATGCTGCCATGTTAAAAATATATAAAATTTTGAATAAAGTTTTCACTCTAATTTATAAAAAATATACTTAACTCTAGATTATTGATAGCAAAGCCGGATATAAAGTTTCATGAAAATCCATTAATATTTACGGCCACTATCCTGTGCACAAGAAATTGACCACAGACATGCGGGCAGACAGACGGAGATCACACTAAAAATAGTCAAAACGTGTTTAGGAGATCTTAAAACATATATTGGCGTCAAAATCTCGAATTCGAAAATTTTTGGGAAAACAACACTATACTGTATTACATAGTATGGGAAAGCAAAAATACATTTCTTAATTCCAACTTATTTAAGATAGCAATGTGAGCGAAACTTTTATAATTCACTCGCTTTATAATAGTGAAGCTATATAATATACTCTTACGGGTTTTTTTTTTTACCATTTTTGATCAAATTAACAGGAGTAATGGCTCCATTTGAATTTCCAGAATCCAATTTTAAATAGCTTGTAATTTTTTATTTTATTTATTTATTTTATTGATTTATTTATTTGTATTTATTTTATTTTATTTATTTATTATTATTATTATTATATTAGTCAACCTTCATTTTAAAGGACTTCAAATTATCTTTAGATATATACCAGGTTTGATAATGTACCCCCGGGGGTAACATAGCCCCCTCCCCCCCCCCCCCCCTCACAAGGAGACGTATGAAGTCAGGAATACAAAAATTGTATTGCGGCTATTTTGCACTACAATGATTGACACTATGCAGTTTTATAATCATTGAGCCATTATAAATAACCCTTTTTATGCATGATTATGTTAAATTTTGTCCCAAGCTACTGCCATGTTAAGAAAATATAAAATTTCGAAGTTATAGCTCGAATTTTAAAACATTTTTTCTAGTTCTAAATTTTTCATTGACATTGCCGAACCCAAAGTTTCGTGAAAATGCATTAATGTTTATGGTATTATTGGTATTCTGGTCCAAATGATAACAATTATATCATAATACCCTTTATTTTGAATGATTAGAAAAAGTCATTCGGTAGATACCAAGTTTGACATGTCCCCCGAGGGGTAGTTCCCCCCCCCCCCCTCCGAGTTGGCTAATAACGTCAAGAACACAGAAATTGTATGTATCGCGGCTTTTTCTTTCACTACAGTGATTGAAACTATTAAATTTCGTGATCATTGAGTCATGAACATTACAGTAAATCCATTACAGTACGACAGTCGAACCCCCCCCCCCTCCCCTCCACACACACACCACCTCCATCGCATTATTCTCCATTTGCATATGCTATGCGTTGTATAAAAAAGTAATATTAATGTAAGCAGATGTCTTCAATTTTCCACATTGCTCTAAGCATGCAGTTACTTAAATCAAACACAAATGAACGCGGAAGAGTTGAGAGGGAATGGATGTTACTTGAATAATGGCTGCTGAAAGTAATTTGTCTCTTGGATAGGATATATCAAAGCACGATAGCTACGCCATTTCTTTTTTTATAAATAATATTCTTAGAGCGTGAAATTTAAACAGTCATACAAAATATTCTACATAAAATGTGGAACAAATCGGCTGCGAGTAGAGAGATGGTGAAGGATTTGCAAACTTTATATTTTTCAGTTTTTGATTTATGGAGATTTGTAAGCGTAAGAAGTAATCTGCATAATAATTGTCTGACGAGTTTTTGCCACTTCCAAGTATCAATTGTTGTTAATTTTAAGATACATTTTAGTAATTCAGTTCATTTCAAATATACTTTCTTTCCCCGCAAGATGTAACATTTACGGTATTTTATGCTATAACATTTACGGTATTTTATGCTGTAACATTTACAAATATTAATTGCTAAAATATCCATATCTTGAATTTTGAAATTTCTAAAAATTTTCAGCTGAGATCCCCGTTTTCCCGGAATTTATATGTTGCAATTAGTCTCCACTTGACCAGCATGAAATTTCTTTTAGAAAAAAAATCTTCTATGAACCTTCCTCTCCTATGCAATCGTAACCTCCCCCTCCCCCCTTTTCCGAGATCCTGACCATGTCTGTGCTCAAAATTAGCATTACATGAAGTGTTGCTGTTGTTGAGACCCAGACCGTCCGACCTACCAGAAAGTGTAAGTTAACCATTTGGACGGCCGGGAAGTGCCACCCAATTTAGACCGGAACCGAGCGGGGGAGGCATCCACAGAGACCGTACCCTCCTGCCCCTACCACCAACCTCTCGGAAGGAGTTACGGACCCACATGTTTAACGTGCTCGTACTCCGCATGAACACGGCGACAGTTGTGGCAGCGTGCAAATCCAGCGCGTAAACCATTGGGCGACCGCGCCCAAAATATGCCAACAGCACGAGGTGTTCCCAGGTGGTCACCCACCCAAGTACTAACCGCGCCCGATGCTGTTTGACTTCGGTGATCTAACGAGAACCGGTGTTTTCAGCACGGTATGGGCGTTGGCATTACATGAAGTGTGGCACATATTTATTTTAAGGGGACACTTTACTGTTAAAATTATGAAAATATGAATTTTTTTTTCTGTCTCTTATTATCTCGTAGTAAAGTCTGGCTATTGCTAAACGGTTTAGTATCATTAGTATATTTGAATGTTAAGTACTTCCGGAGATACTAAGGTAATACAATACATCATCAATACAATATCAAGCATAAATGCATATTTTGATTTGACATCATTTTTCTTAAAACACTGGTTTTTGAACTTACCGCGTGATATTTTAAGAACTGTTTGGCGATTCTTATGAAATTTTGTATATTTGGTAATGACATTATTATCCAATAACTGTTCTAGATTTATATGTGTATCTTATAAAAGATAAAATTTAAAAGCAAGAAAGTTATTAAAAATTCTGAAAAAAAAAATTATTTAAAAAATATATATTAATGTGTACTATTAAGAATTAAAATAATTAAATAGTCCTAGTATGCAAATATATTAAGAATGTTGTCATTATTAAAACCCAAACTACTTTAGTTATATCCTTAAAAATTTAAGATATCATGCGCGGAACAATATATCATAATTTTATCGACAAAAAAACATGTGTAAATTATAATTGATTTTTATAATAATATAATTTATATAATTCCTTTTTATGATAATATAATTTACATAATTTATATAATTGCTTTCTATAATAATATAATTTATATCATTGCTTTTCTCAATGTTCAATTCTTTTATGTTTTTTATTTTAAAGAAGAATATTATTTTTCTCTACCCTAAAATTTTCATGCCAATAACTTCAATGGATTTTATTTCTTTAAATGCTTTGATTTTTGTATACACTTTCACATTTTAAGAGTAGAGTGTGCCCTTAAATAAAAAAAAAATTTTAAAGAAATTTATTTTAAAATTTTATTTTAAAGAACAATATTATTTTTCTCTTCCCTGAAATTTTCATTCCAATAACTTCAATAGATTTTATCTTTAAAAAGTTAACTTCTTTTGATTTTTCATACATTTTCACATTTTAAGAGTAGAGTGTGCCCTTAAATTAAAAGAATATATTCAAATAGAATAAAATGTGAAAAAGTAATAAAATAATTAAGTATTTCTGCAATTATATAAGATGTCATCTAATCATAAAAAAAAAAAATCATTTTCCTATTTTGACCCTTCCATCATGTTTCCTTTCTTCGAAACGGAAAATCCCATTAAAATTCGACCACACCTATTCCGACAATGGATGCAAACGGATTAGGGCAGAGTTGAGAGGTCGCTTCCAATCACCTATGGCTGAAGTGCTTCGCCCGGAAGTCTGGTGGAACTCCAAGCTTATTTCAATTGCGGTTTTATGGCTTATAAAACACTTAAACTTTTCTCAAACACCGGTAGCAACAACGACATTAACGCACTGTTAAATACAGGTTACCTGGTCTTTTAGAAAGTTGTTATTACGAGTAATCATAGGAAGAATTTCCTGAAGGAAAGGCAGGAAGAGTTGAGTTGTACTTTCTTCGAGTAAAATGGATAATGGTTTTGACACTTTTCGATAGGAAGTCAGTTTTGTGACAAGATTTTCAACCTCATAAAAGAAATGGATTTGGAATTTTTCTGAACATACTGATACAATGTTTTGTTCTTGAAAAACTCATCTAAAATAGGATTTTGTTATTCTCCCAGTATACATAAGTACTGTGCTTGGAGAATGTACTGTAACAGGGTCGAAAATTCGAATTCAATCTATTTATACAGATTTATATGTTTTTCTCATCTCTGAACTCGAATCGGACTTTTTTATGTATGTGTGTGTGTATGATGATAAGTATGTGGCCACGATATCTCATGAATGAATAGCGTTATTTGAAGGAAATTTTATACGATTAACACAATCTGTGAATACTGCAGCAATATTTATTTTCCGTGCGATCGAAAAGATTTGAAAAAATCTTTCAAATATCAGTAAATGTTAAAAGAAAATATTTTATACGTAACTTTTATTAGAAATCGAACTAGCATTGATTTTAGAACGCTATAGCATGTTTTTTCTCCAAATATTGCACATATTTCGAATACATTTTTTATAAGATACAAACTAAAACAATATCAAGTATCCCCAAAGAGGTGTTGTTGTTGAGACCCAGACCGTCCGACCTACCAGAATGGTGTAAGGTAACTGTAAGTGCCACCCAATTTAGACCGGAACCCAGTGGGGGAGGCATCCACAGGGACCGTACCCTCCTTCCCCTACCACCAACCTCTCGGAAGGACTTACGGACCCACATGTTTAACGTGATCGTACTCCGCATGAACACGGCGGCATTTGTGGTAGCGTGCAAATCTAGCGCGCAAACCACGGGGATACCGCACCCGAGATGGCCAACAGCACGCGGTGTTCCGAGGTGGTCACCCACCAAGTACTAACCGCGCCCGATGCTGCTTGACTTCGGTGATCTAACGAGAACCGGTGTTATCAGCACGGTACGGCCGTTGGCTCTCCCCAAAGAGGTGTGTATTTTCTATATACAATAATACTATGAACCATGTACAGGGTGTCCCAAAAATGACTGACACATTTGAAAAATGCATTAAAAAAATACAAAAGGTGATAAAAATGTAGCGTTTGCTGCACTGTACTTGGGAAACCAGAGAATTTTATTCAACCAATTTTCAAAATTTGTTAGAATGGTCACCAACAGATGGCGCTGCGGTTGTGTGATAGCTACAAGGAAACGAATACTGTCAGATTCCCATTCTGTACTTGCTCAGCATTCTTCTAGCGTAGATTTCAAGTTGCTGTTGGATTATTCGTTGAAAATGGTTTATTCGTTGGAATAGCGGATATTTCTTGACTTGACCATTCCGGCTGAAATGTTTGCACAGGTGTCTGCGAATTTTGTTCTCAGACTGCGCAATGTTGTTGCTGCAAATGATGGTTATTTCGAAAACATCGTATTGCAGTTTTTGCAACATGGTCATACTGTTTATTAGTTTTTCCCATTCAGCATCGCCATCTGTTGGTGACCTTTGTAACAAATTTTGAAAATTGGCTGAATAAAATTCTCTGATTTCCCAAGTACAATGCAGCAAATGCTACATTTATATCGCCTTCTGTTTTCTTTTAATGCATTTTTCAAATGTGTCATTCATTTTGGGGACACCCTGTACATACTTATTTTCTTTTAACTTGTTAAGTGTATTTTAAAATTAATTAATTTATCAATAATTTGTGAGATAAAGTACAGCCAAGTATAAAAAAGACTAGTTGTTTTAAATATACCTTGTTTTAATTGTGCAATCGGCACTATTCTACTTGAATCTTGTTTAACTCAGTAAAGATTCTGCTTAACTGCATTACGCTTTCTTATCTCACTTAGACCTATCACCATTATTGTGACAAACAATGGACATTTTTCAGTAAAAAACATTTTTACAAATGGTAACATAATTTTAAATCCTCTGGTGTGAATTTTTAACCAGACATTTTCAGCAACATTTTAATTAAAAATACGTCAGAAAACTTTAAGAGACACCGATTTAAATGAACTACTATATCATATGAAGGTCTTTATTATCCCAGCCATGGAATATCATACCCCAGATCTTTAAACTGGCTAGCCGATGTTCTAACCATTCTACTGGAACAATATTCTTACTTTTTCTACAAGTACTTTTCCAATAAGATCCCAACAAGTTCTACTGGAACAATATTACTAATTTTCGTCCAAGTGGACCTTTTAATCATAATCACAAAACTTGCCTGTAGAGCAGAAGTTGGACTCTCTCTTTCAGTGCAGCAACCAGCATCGGTAGGCCGATTAGAAAAAAATTACACTCATCAGATCCATATAACCTATCAAATAATGAAATTTATATAAGCGGGATGGTTTGGGACTGTTGCAACTTCGAATGGTGCTGCGTGAACATCTGGCAACTCTGCCAGGTCAGATTTGTTTGTGTAGATCAGGGTTGCGGACACTTGGATGAACCATATGGTTACAATCATAGCAAAAAATTGCAAAAGTTTGTAGATGACCATTATAAGTACTTAAAACTTAGCTATTTTATGCCTAGATTTAGCGCTTTTGGGATTTTAAATGTCCTCCAAAATGACTAAATTTGGACATGAAATTACCAAGGCAACAGTAGTGCAGATCAAACGCTTTCAAGAAGGGATCGAATGAAGATGCTAAAGAACGTTAAAAAAGTTCGAAACCCGTTCACCGATGCTGGTCTTACACTGTGAGGATGATTCTATCAACTAAATCTTGATCCTAATCCCATAAATTGCCATACCTAACGGATACCACGCTACTGGTCCCGTTTGATAATAAACAATTTACTCCTCTGCATTTTGCGAAGTTGAGGCGTCTGCTACGCTAGTCACGTATCGGAATTTTCACAATTACGTATTGCAATTTGTTTTGTTGTAGACAATTGAGGACCTGTTAAATTGTTTTTACGATGCTGCGTGCGATATGCAAAACTGCGAGGGTGTTGCTTAAATCGCAGAGGATGAACAACTGTGTAATAGATGGTTTTACTGGGAAGTAGACCAACGGATTTTTTTATTCAGGGTTAGGACACTCAAGCGAAGCAATTTTATTGAAATTTATGCTTCAGAGGTAATGGAATTATAACTGCAATTTCCATTTTCATGATTATTTCTGGAAAAATTAAAGGGAAGTCTGTAAGATTATAAATAAGATATTATCTCATCCACAGTAATTTTGAAATACGTCTTCTGCATTAGGCACAGTATATAGAACAAAAGTTTTCTAATTAAGTTTTATTATTTACATTACGTACATCAGTCTAAAAAAAATATTTTATGTTCAAATCCTTTATGTTTTTTTTTGTAATGCAAATTTTAGGGGGTTTTTTGATAAAATATTTTTACTGTGAAATTGCAAAGAAATTATTAAAATTTAATTATTCTTATCAGAGCTGCCGAGCTAGAATTTTGTTCACTGAAGGTCAAGTCATAGTTCAGTGGCCACAAAATAGGCGCGTCGTATCACCGACGCCTGGAGCACGTGTCAGGATATAGTTCCGACTATACTGCATAGTATAGGATATAGTTCCGACTATACTGCATAATATAGGATATAGTTCCGACTATACTGCGTAGTATAGGATGTAGTTCCGACTATGCTGCATAGTTTAGGATATAGTTCCGACTATACTGCATAGTTTAGGCTATAGTTCGGACTATACTGCATAGTATAGGATATAATTCCGACTATACTGCATAGTATAGGATATAGTTCCGACTATACTGCATAGTATAGGATATAGTTCCCATAACTTAAAGGGCTAAGACAGCCATGGACACCAAATTTTCCTAGATAGCAAAAGTTTCGAAGGCTGCATTGACGCCTGCTCACTGTTCTGAGGGGCTCACTGCTATGAGAGGTGACCCCCTGCATGACTGGGTATCTGTAGTAATTTAGAATATATTTATAACTAAAATCCCTGATCTAATTAATCACAGGAGATGCCAAAAATGACTCTGGATAACGAATTTTGACTACCCTATAAAAAAAATCGGTGTTTTCTACGTAACACAAAATAAAATACATAAACATTACAAAATCTAGCAAAATTCCATGTTTACGAGCAATTTCCTTCAACACTTTGGGAATGGTCGCCGATAAGCATAATAATCATCGAATTTTAAATAAAATTTAATAGCACAATCAATGTTGCACGGATAAAATTGAAATTTTGTATATCGATGTTTCAGACGCAGCTGCATCGAATGGTGTCAAAATTAACAGCTGTTCATAACGGCTGTCTATTCATAATTTTTATGAATATTAATTTAATAATTAAAAATATGTATTTGAAATATATTTGAATATTAAAATTTATATGAATTTTGTTTGGGCTTTTTAATAGAAAAGTATACAAAAGCAATTTTCTTGAAAAATTGATTTATCACGAATATATATCCCAAAAACTGAAAATCCCATTTAACATTAGAATCAAGCACCTGCAGAGATGAAGAATCCTGTAAACTCTTTTTTTTTACCGCTTGAAATTTTCTATGGGATCTGAATATGTAGTGATCATTGGGAGTTCTTGAAGATTTTGGAATTAACGTAAAAATAATTATGAAAACGTTCCTTTAAGCAAATTTTAATATTAATATTTGTAGAACACATTAATCCCCATCGAATGATTCCTTTAGTTTTGTTGTGCGGTGTAAATTTTGCCAATGAGGTCGTGTGTTTGGTTTTTCTTTATTTATTTATTTATTTATTTTGATGGCTATACATTGTTAAGTGCATGAAGAAAGTTGCAGTCAAAAATATGCAACCAGCTGTCTTCTAAGATCGCCAATTTCCAGTTGATCTGTAGGATAAACTATAAAAGTTGTCTTATAAGATAAGCGTTTCCAGCTTGTAGGATAAGCAATTTCAGTTAATCTGTAGGATAAACATTTTAGTTGTCCTGAAGGATAAACAGTGCCGTTTAATCTGTAGAATAAACATTTCCAGATGCAGCTGTAGTATAAACAATTCCAGCTACCTTGTATAATAAATAATTCCAGTTGCTCTGTAATATAAACAATTCCACCTGCCCTGTAGGATAAACCCTTCCAGATATATTGTAGGATAACAGTTCCCGCTGCTCTGTTGCATGTCAAAGTTTCTTTTGTTTTGCTTTATTTTGAATAACTAATTTAGCAAGAAACCATTCTTCGATTGATGTTTGTCGTTCTGGGATTGAGCTAGAATTAATATTTTTGACACTTTTGTTCAAACAATGGAAACAGTAAGAAATATGTACTCAACTCTCCTGTAGGAATCAGAAATCCAATTGCTCTTTAAGAATTAGAAAGATTTCTTGTTACATAAAAAACTTAGCACGATAAAAAATTTAGCACGAGATTCTCTTTTTTTAATCGATGCTTCCAGTTTTCGGATTTGAGTATTTTGCTATTCTGCTTTTACATTCACATGGGGGATACTTTTAAAGTTTAAAGAAGTACTGTTTAAAGGTATCTTCGAACCACAATAAGCATGTTCGCATATACAAGTCTCTCCACCAGCATACCTGGGATTTAAACCTAGTTCTGCAAACCCATGCAACAATAAGCATGTCTAACAGTATAATAGAACAGTATGAATCTGAAATTTTTACACACATTTCCTTTGCAATAAAATAATTCAATAATTCGTTTACACCACTGTTTTTCAATCAACATTTCAATCACTGTTTCTACATAACTTTTTTGTTGCGAAACTCTTTAGAAAATCAATTTGGTGGCGCAAATCCAAAAAGAGAAAAAGCCCTTTATGGTCAAAATTATGCATTCAAAAACCCGGGAATATTATCGCGGAACACACTTTGTAAAACTCGGGTTTACACTATAAAAAATAACTACATTATTTTTTATAGTGTAAATGAAAATGCAGCTTCTTTTCAACTCATTTTTTAAAGTAATTACTGAAGAAGTGACCAAAATAAAATAGTAATATAATAAAATAAAAGGCCCGTTATACCAAATGCTTGTTTAAGACATATGCAGCATACAAGAGGCTGCGTTTAAGTGTTTTTTAATTAGCGTGTAGGCCGCGAAACTTATTTTTAGTTCATCTGTTTAATAAACTTATTGCTATAAACCAGTGACAGCTAGATGAGACCACCGCAGCTAGAATTCACTATAACCCACTTATCGCCAAACAATTTCAGAAAGAAATCATCTAGGTGTTTGTTTGCCAGTAGCGTATCCATTGTTGAAAGTGTGTTTTGCCGTGGTCCGCCTTCAATCACACAATAACATCAGATCAAAAGGTCAAAGATGGCATCACTACTTCTAAGCGATAATCGGGTCCAATGAGTACAATATGCTGTATAATCATAACCTACAATGAGAGAGAAAGGATTTCTCTTTTATCTGATAACATTCGATACCTGAGGCGGAGAAACCCGATTATGGAACAGTCGGAGAGCAATGTGAAATAATCCAAATTTTCGAAGGATAGATAAATGTTTTCATTTTCATTACTGTTAAAAGCTTCTATAACTTTTAAAGATCCAGAGTTCGTATATATATACATGAACTCTGCATATATATATATATATATATATATATATATATTTATATTTATATTTATATATATATATATATATATATATATATATTTGAAATATAATAATAAGAATTATGTAATAAATATATATATATATATATATTTATATTTATATATATATATATATATATATATATATATATATAATATGAAAACACAGTGAAATACAACATTACGAAATCATCTGAAATCACACTTATCATGCGACGCAAAGCATGCTTAACCGGGGTGAGGGGGTCACAACTCCCCCCGGCCATCTTTTGGTATATTGTTTCCATCCATACCTCTTTTCTTTTTGAAAATATATATATATATATATATATATATATAAATATATATATTTATATATATATATATATATATATATATATATATATATATATATATATATATATATATATATATTTATATATATATATATATATATATATATATATATATATTTATATTTATATATATATATATGTATATATATATATATATATATATATATATATATATATATATATATATATATATTCTGGATGTGGTGGGGAAAAGCACATACATCAAAAATTCCAATTAATTTTTATACATATATGTTTTAAGAAATATATGATCTTTATAGTAGAAGAAGCGCTTGAGTCAATGGGGCTTCTAAGATGTTAAGAAAAGAAAAAAACGTCAACATCTACTAGATTTTACACGGATATCAGTGGTGCCTTCCCCACTGGGTTCCTGTCTAAATTGGGTGGCACTTCCCGGCCGTCCAAACTGTTACCTTACACCTTTCTGGTAGGTCGGACGGTCTGAGTCTCAACAACGGATATCAGTGGGGTAAAAATATATAAATTAAGAAAAGTTGTT